>VYXF01011773.1:936366-1135821 GCA_013397295.1 Polioptila caerulea | reverse complement strand
CCCGGGACCGGCGGATCTGATGAGCGTGGCTTCGTATTTACCAAAATACTCGGGGAACAGAGCGGAGGGAGCGGGGAGCGGTGGCCGGGTTTGCAGCTTTCCCCCTCGCACACAATAAATAATCTCGGGCTTTATTCCCCCCCCCCCCCCCCCCCCCCCCCCCCCTGGGGGAAAACGGAACATCCCCCTTGGNNNNGTGGAAACAGAGTATTTCCCTGTGATAGAGCATGCAGGGCAGCGAATGTTCATTTGGAGAGACGAAAAAAAGATCAGTGTTTACTGTAAGGTTGTTAGGCTGGATGTAGTCTTGTTGAATTAGAATTAGATTTTAATAATTTATAAAGCAGGTTAGGGAAACTGTTACTAAATTTACAGCAGAGAAGTGTCAGTAAAGCTCCTTGCTGACACAATGATCCTGCAGTTTAAGTGATCTACTGTAGTCGCTGTCCATTATTATTATTTTTTGTAATTTAATTTGGAGAGAGCGTGCAAACATTTCTGCAGAGATGGTTACACTTTAATGATGCACGTGATGAGGAGGAGAAGCTTTCTGGTGAGATGGGGCCAAACCGATTCAGGTTTAGGGGATATATTTTTGCTGATATTTTCAGAATTTGGTTTATGTAACAGGTAACTTTGTGTGTTTTTTGGCGGACTGTTGAAATCTTAGAAGTGGGTTACTAAAGTACAGGCCATTCTATTCCAGTTTATCTGACTTTTTTATTTATTAATCTTGGCTGGGGCCTGAATGCCCTGGTGATGGTGGCATTTTTTTTCGCCCGGATGATAAACAAGACCAGTTTAAGGTACGGGTTCATGTTGCTGAGAGTATATTATATTTAGAAAGCCTAAGCTGGTAGTGAAAGAATACCTCAGGAGAAATCAAAAAGATGGAATAAGGTTTTTTCATTATTGTAGTGCCAGCTGCACAGTTCAGCTTCTGGGTGCTGCACATGCTTCCTTGAAGAAGCTATGGAGTTTACACTCCATTTTTTGATGGAAGCTATGGAGTTTACACTCCATTTTTTGATAGATTCAGTGCACCTATATGTAATTTTGCATTAAATAGTTCTTATCTTTTGGAGCTTGTTTACACTGTTGCAACAAATCATGCTTTCGAAAGCTTTTCTTACAAAAGACAAACCCAAATAATGCCTGTTTCAGTGGATTTAGTAATCTGTGAAGCACACGAGTAACCAGCTATTTCAATAAAATTAACAAGTACTCGAAAGTGTTCTGTATGTTGTGGAATCAACTTCTTGTGGCACACGAGTCACTTTGGTAATTGAAGTCAACAGACACTGAGGGATGAGTAATGCTTTCCAAGGACACGTTCTAAGACCCTGATCCTGCAAATGCTTACGCCGTGCTCAACTTTGCACGGGTGTCTGTGCTGGCCGAAATCAGCAGAGCTGCCCTCGTTAGTGATCGTGTCATTAATGCAGATGAGGCTGCTGATTTCAGAGGAGCTGCACATGCTGCTGGAGTTAACTGTGCACTGAGCTGCCTGTAACGTGTAGGCCTGAATTCCTCCTGTCTCCTCTCCCCTTCAGGATTACTCATGTATTTCATCAAGCTCTGATGGGCCTTTGTAACAGACAGGACCAGACTGGTAAATAAAATAGCTGGATGCATTAATTCAGTGTTTGCTGGTGGTACAGAATCAGCTGCAGGAGTACCACCAAGGCAGGTTTTGTAGGAAGAAGCCATGCCTATTGCTTAGGCCAGCTGAAGTTGGGAAACAAACAAACTTTTGCTTGCAGAAGCCTTTTTTGGCTCTCTGCCTCTCCCTGCAAACCTTGTCTGTCTCATGCCCTTAGAGCAGTTACAGCTACCTCACTGCCAGTCGTCCAGAAATGCCAGGACATGGAATAACTACATATAAAGGGACTCACAATTGAATATTTCTGAAATGGAGACTAAAGAAATAATATGTACAATTTGTCAGTGTAAGTGAAATTGTGAAACATAGCAGTACTTTTTACTATATTTTCTTAAATTTCTGTAGAATCCTGCAGGTAGGTGTGGTAAATAAATGGAATTTGTGTTCTGCCCTGTGTTTTTTGCCCTGTGCATATGGGTGACCTTAATGCCAAAAAACCATCTGTGCCTTTTTGTGTACCCATTCTTCAGCAGAGTGAGTTGGAATGACTTCATCCCAAAGAATGCATAATTTAAAGCTACAGTCAGGTCTACAGGTATATGAATTCTCTTCTGACGAAGTTCTGAATGCAGTGATGTCAGTATTAGGTCTGAAATTTTTTGGCTAATGGGAGACACAGATAAAAAACTAAGTGAGAGGAATTGCTATGTGAATAATTAAGTTCCATTAAGTTTATCCCATCTGTAAGATGGGTTAGATCTCTTAACAGTTCATCTGTGTGAGTTGTCAACAGGAGAGTAGTGCAGGAAGAAGATATTTGGAGAATTTAGGTTAATCTTTACCCATCTCACTCGTTTGGAACACATTTTTAACATGTGCTTTCCTTCAGTAGGGATATGTCCTCAGCACCAACTACTCCTCCATCAGTGGATAAAGTAGACGGATTTTCTCGGAAGTCCGTCAGAAAAGCCAGACAGAAGAGGTCACAAAGCTCCTCCCAGTTTAGGTCTCAGGGCAAGCCTATCGAGTTAACTCCCCTGCCTCTGCTAAAAGGTAAGATCAAACACAGTTTTTAATAAAGAAAACAGTTTTTGCTCTGCAACCAACTTCTAAAATCAACGTATTCTCTTGTCAGGAATTGCAGGGAAATTTTACCAGCACTGAGAAATGTTTCATGCCAGATATATATGTATTTAAGCACTACAAAATATTTTATCTGTGACTTGAGGGTGTGGTAATTGTTTGCAATACTTTTGAAAGTTTTAAATGCTGATGTTAACCCGTACCATGACTTGAATTTTCAAGGCTCTCAGGCTTTGTGCAAGAGCGTTCTGGTTTGTGAAACCTCAGAAATCAGCAGTAATTTTGGTGAGGGTAAATGGACTTGTGAGACAAAGGAAACTGGGTTTTAGTGTCTTCCCTTGGTGTGTGGATCTGCACCCTGTGATATTGGGGCCAACTGCAGCCCTTACAGCAAGAGAGGAGGTGGGATCCCCTCTCCTACCTTTTGTGCATGGATAGCTCCCAGGTCCTGCCTTCTGCTGGATTTTGAAATGGAAAGGTCCCATGAGCTGCAGCCTCCCAAGGGGAAAGATGCTGCCAATCTGGTCTTATGCAAGGCACTCCTGTTTTGAGATCTTGCATATCCCAACGCTGGTTGAGTTTCTGCTGGCAGATTTAACCTCTAATTTGAGAAGGAAAAATATGATCCAGCATACTGCTCTTAAAAGGATACCAATATCTCTCTGGTACCTTGAATGCTCCCCTAAATTCTAGTTGTCACTGAATTTTGGTACAAATCCAGGGGTCAAAAGCACCTCTCAGAATGTCTGTCTGGTGGGGAAGGGGAAGTCACCTTTCAGAAGTCTTCAGCACTGACTTCTCAAATGGTTTATTTACTTCTGTGTATTTTTTTCATTGTTGTTTTTAATTTCTGCTATAAGTAGTGAAAATAGGCACGGCTGGTGTTGATTATTCTGGAAAATAGGAAGTTTAATAGGTTTAATACTATGTCTGTCCCTTTTCTTCCCTACATTCTCTCATCTACCTTGTTTGACAAATTTGTTAATCAGAGTATTGAAATATGTAACAAATGTGAAACTGCACTTTGGTTAGTTCTCAATCCCACTTCATAAGGATACAATCGTTGCAAAAAAAACCCCAACATCCCCCTAAAAACATCTCTCACCTTAGTGTGTGTCTTAAAATTGAATTAAAAGTAGAATTCTAGGAGTAATTCCAGTGGAGTTGTCATTAAAATATGGTGTGCTTCTTTCTGTGGCTCCCTGTAAGAATGCACAAATGGAATATCCTGAGTCAAACGAAAGGTGCACCCAGCCCCTCTGCACTGTGCCTGGTGGTGACTTTTATTCAGTATTTCTCAGTTTAGGGTTGGTTGGTGCCTCTGGATTTGACTTTGTGGTCTGCAGTGAATATTATTTGTGATTCTTTGGGTGATCCTGTGCAGGGGCCAGGAGTTGGACTTCAGTGATCTGATGGGTTTCTTTCAACTCAGGTTATTCTGTGATTCTAAAATTTTTTTTCTTTGTTGTTGAACTTTTTTGTTGTTTTGTGACAATATGATAAAGATGCAAATGCTTCTTTGTAATAATTGTAAAGCTCAATTTTATGCTTTTTCAGGTAATTTTTGGTATGCAGGTTATTTCATAGCAGTTGCTGCATTTTGGAAGGTGACTGGAGTTTATCCTTTGGCTTAAACAATAGGATTAGTGGAAAACATTGAGATTTGTATTTGTACAAATGAAGAAATGGATGTTGTAATTATTTCACTGTATTCTGTAGTCCCATTCAGGGAGTAAACCAGGCATGGGCACAAGCATCAGTAAAGCAGTGAGAACCTGGCCTTGCAGGAACACAGGTGTGTCCAGGTACCTCATTTGGCTACTGCAGCCAGTCCTGAGGATTGAGATGTGAGACTGTAGTAGGATCAAACAAACAGATGGGGAGCAGAGAGTGTTGGTGAGACATTTATGATCAGTGTCATAATGAGTTACAGTGGTCCAGCTTCAAATTAAGAATCTGATCCTGGGAGTTAGTTTTCCCTCTTTGCCTTGATGTGGATTCCCAGAGGTACAGGGATCCACCTGTGCTGATGAATTTGTGGGATTTGGGCCTAACAGTCTGTCCAAACAGCACTGCTGTTGGGCCCTGCTCAAGGGACACTGGCAGCTAAAAATCATGTGCTGTTTGGAAATATTCTTGACCTACATTAATATTTGTAACATTCAGGATTGTTAAGTCTGCAAGAAGCAAGGAAATTATTTTCTCCTGTGTTTTTCATACTTTTCTTGACCAATTTTGTGAAAGTCCTGATTATTTTTTAACTCTTATGGTTACACTCACCTTCCAACAAGTGACCAGTCCTATTACTTCTGTCCAGTAACCATATGGTTTCCAGTTTTATCCTGGAAAATTTTGTCTTTTAAACCAAAACAGAGAAGAGACACCAGCAAAAAATGGCTTTTTAAAGTCTCAGAAAACTGAACTTAGGTTGGAGATGTACAGTTGACAAGCTTCTTGGTTGGAGTAAATTTCAAGTTTAATTAAACCTCTTCAGAAATATTTCAGTATGGGAAATTTTTAGAGGACAGACCTCAAATTCATATTCATCAGATGTATTTCATATGCATGATGGAGAGGATTTGCTTACAAGAACATAAATGCTGTGCTCCCTTCTGTTTTGTTTTGTTGGTTTGTTTTTTTTTTTAATGTATATATTGCATATTGACTTTGGCAAGCTGTCTTACCTCAAGCAGCACTTCATGGCCTTCAGTATCTTCTGTGATTACAAGAATCATGTCTGCAGAAAACTGGGTAACTGCTTGGTCCATTCCTTGCAAGTTTTTATACTCTGCCTGTCACCATAATGATCTGAGCACCTTCCAGTAGTGTATTAAGTGACGTGACTACACATCTGTCACATCTTATCTGTTCTCCTTCCTTTCCCTAGGGGCAGAGTCACACAGAGTGAAATGGCTTGTTTTGGTAGTGTTTTAATGCAGTCTGTTGCCTTCTGTGAGCATACATGCCTGTGTTGCAAAAACAGATAGATAAGCCAGCCTTGTTGTTGTTCATTTGGTAATGAAAATATTTTGGGGAAGAAAAATAGGAGAGATGCTATGTTTTGATGCTGTGTAGAAGTCTGAAGGATAAGCTGCTATTTAGGAAATGGGATAAGAACAACTGGAATCTTCAGTGTTGCTCATTTCAGAAAAAAAAAATTATAGAGAAATGAAGTTGTTTCTCTCGTATTTTTTTTTTAAAATCTGTGTATGGTATCAGTTTGTAAACAAACATTTAATGGATTTGGAAAACAAGGTGTTCTTTCTGAGTCTCTGCTGGGCTCAGTTCAGACTTTCAAAATCTCCAAGTCAAAAAACTGCTGTTTGCCCAAAGACTTTAATTTCCAGATGATGTCATTATATTTTTATTTATTGCATTGTGACTAAAACTGATTTGAAGTTACCTTTTAAAATCTGACTATTGTCCAGTATAACACTTCAAACCCAGCATTGTCTCCTTTGTTCCAAGTGTAGAGCAATGGGATGGGGAGTGCACATGGGAGTTGTGACACAATTGCATTTTGCCTGTGTGTGCTCTTCTGTGTGTTTCTCACATGCAGTTTTTTGAAGGTTGCCTGCTTTTCCCTGGTGTATCTTGCAGTGCATGATGGATTTTGGCTTTCCTTTGAAGAGGCTGCTGGTATCACCCAGGCTGACAGGTGCCTTAGGTAACTGGCTCGTGGCAGAGCACTCCTGTGAAGGGCCCTTTTTTGGGATTGAGTAATTCCATCTCTGTGCCTTAGATTCCCTCCCAGGTTTGCCAACCAGGTTTGTGGCATGCCTCAAACCGTGCTTGTTCTGTAGAGGAAAATAGGATTGTAGATGCATTGGATAGGTGTATTATTTATTGGAGGGCTATTTTGCTTTCATTTTGTATAGCTGCTCTTTTTACTTAGAAGTCTCTAGAGGTGGAACAGCAGGAGTGCAATGTTAGAAAGCATTTGGCTGGAAAAAGAGTATGTTGTAGTGCTGGACATGTGAAAATAGAGCAATTTCAGTATTACCTGCAAAAAGGGGGAGGGGGAGTTCATTTATGTTTCTGCCTGGTGTCTGTAAAAGTAGGGGAGTGTTCAGAGGATGAAAACATACTCAGAGATGATTAAAAACATCATATATCTTAAGAGTGCACATTCAGCATCCTGAGAAATTGCACAGAAAACTTGGATGTAGCTCACAGCATCCTTCCCACCCCCCTTGCCCTCATTACAAATACAGAAGTTAGGCAAACCAAACCATCCAAAAGTGAGACTGTTAATTGTTAAATCATTTGTATCCCATTTTTGTAATTCAAGATGTGGGGTTTTTTTCCTTTTTTTTTGGTCATCTTTCCACATTTTCCAATGATTTAATATAATTAGTGAAGGTTACTTTCATGTTCTCTGCAACTATTATATATTTTTATTGAAAAAAATTCAAAGTATGATTTTTATTTTTAGATGATTTTTCCTCCTTAAAATAAATGCTCAGAGCAGAAGTTCTCTGTCAACAACACCAATTGCTTTGCTACCTCAATATTATGAAATTTATTGAGCTTCTAATACATTTATCAGGTAGTTTCCATGGCATTAAAGAATTGGTGTAGTGGCAACAAAAGAGCATTGCATAGTCAAAAAGGGAGAAATCTCTTTCCACTTGCTATTTGCTTTTGATCATTAAATTATTTCCCTATAGCTGAGATTTTATTATAAGCTTTTCTTATGAATCTTATCTATTGGTCAGATGCTGAAGTTTCTAAATAGTAAGAAATCCTAACAATTTGCCAAGACTCTTGGCTGAGAAATGCAGGATGTGCACCTTCTTTTTCAAATACACTTACTTTTGAATTTTTAAAATACTCATTTAGCATGAAAAAAGCCTGACCTTTGCAGACCTATGGATGCCACCTAAAACTCTCTATATGGGAAGTAGTTATGATTTGAGTTGTAGAAGAAGAAAGATGGAGCTTCTGTTTTGTCTTGGCTTCCATGAGAGCTGCCTGCTTATCTTGTCTGTGCTGCTCTTCATTTGGGAAATTTGACATGTTTTGCAGATATCAGATACAGAAATATCAGTAAACTGTTAATAAAATCACTAAGCTAAATGCTTTCTTCTCATATATAAACAGGAATTTAAGGTCATAGTGGTTATGGTTTCCCAGAATAAAATTCAGCTTTGTTTACAGAATTAGAAAGAGATCTTAGGACTCTTAATTTATTGCATGGAAGAAACACTGAAACTCAGTTTGAGCTGCATGTACATAATCAGAGATGAATCCTGGAACTACTTCTAGGAATTTTATGCCTGTTCTGGTTGATATAAATCTGGACATAATAGGCCATCTCTGTGTAAGATTTGGGAACAGGGCCACAGTCTCAAAAGGAAGAAGGACTTAGCCCATTTAGTATTTTTTTATGAATATGTATGATATTCTAGTCATAAGTAATAAATTTCTTCACTTTCATTGTGCTCTTGTCAGTTGATTTTTGAGTATGTGCTTAACTTTCTGTATAATATGTTTACATCTGTTGATTGTAGAATATATTTTCCAATAATCTTAAAGGATTCTGGTTGTTTCTAAAAAGTATTTGTTTGATGGTGTTTAGAAAGGACTACATTCTGGGTTTGGGTTTTTTGGTTTTTTGTTTTTTTGTTACTGTCTCCCACATTGGGTTTGTAGAATAACATTTGTAGGGAATGGGCAGGTTAAGTAAAATAAATACTCTCTTATCTTAACAGTATATGAGTGAAAGTACAGTTGGTGAGGAATTCTGTCAGCTTATTCCCAATCTTCCAATGTTTCCAGTCAGTTCTCTGTATTCATTTCTGAGTCTCTCTAGGACTGGCAGTTTTCCTATGGCCAGAGTAATGGTGTGTTATTTTTTTGGTTTTTGGAGGAAGATGGTTTGGTTTTGTTTTGCTTTGCTTTTGAAACCTCCAGTGTAATTGTTTGACTTCAGGAATTTCTCAGTCTGGCTTCTGGAAGTGTTTAGTGATGATGAGTCCCACCTTTTCCTTTTCTTTTTTCTTTTTAATAGGTTGTAAAGTGAAGTGAGTTGTAGTTATGTAAAATGTGTTTCTGTACTCTTCACGAGATTGAGTCTAAAATCTTGATAATTTTCTGCAGGATGTTTAGACTTCATCATAGAATCACAGAGTCAAAGAATGGTTGGGCTTGGAAGGGACCTTAAAGATCATCTTGTTCCAACCCCCTACCATGGACAGGGACACCTTCCACTGGACCAGGCTGCTCCAAGCCCCATCCAACCTGGCCATCATCATGAAAACCTTTTGGTTTCAGTCTGTGCTTGTGCAGTTTGTCTTTATAACATTTCCCAGTACTACTTATCTCTCTAATAATATTGCCATTTTCTTTTCTGTGCCCAAGTGTAACCCTATGGGTCTGTAATAAAACCTCCTGTTTCTGTAATAAGTACTTCCTTTCTATTCCTTTCCTGAAGTACCTTCAACAAATACAAGTTCTGGTTCAGCCAAGCTATTATTTCTATATAGTGCACATGACTGTTGAAGTATAGTGCTGCCTTTATAATTGATTATGTTATGGAGCTTTACTGTTGTGAAAGAGCACATTTTCCATTTCTCTGGAATTATGTGTGTATTTATAAAATCTGTGTTTGTGTATTTTACATGTGTATAATATATCTGTGGATATCAATAAGCTATAGATATATTTAATGCCTTATACAAAGTTTAGGTTTTGAGTTTATTTAATTTTCTCACCTGTTTTTATTGCTTCTGCTCATTGGTAGAACGTTATAGTAAGGCAGCAGTCCTTTCACATTCATCCATTGTAAGCTCCTGCCTCCCTGAGAAAAGAGCACTTTCATTAATGCTTTCTGGGGAGTGGGAGGAGGACACACAACTATTTTTAGGTTCAGGGTAACTTCCTTTCACCTACAGTTTTTTCATTCAAGTTATTACTGTTCCTTTGGCTCAATCAGGCAAAAATCCTTAGTAACAGAGGAGAGGACTTGAGGAGTTGAGGGGGTTCTGGTAGGGTGGGTATTTATGGATTGCTGTAATCCTGGTTACTGTATAACTCACAAGTATCAGCAAATGGGTTCACTTTGCTTCATAGAAAACTACTAGAACCTTCTTTCAACTGGATATGGCAGCATTCCTCTTCCTCTGAAGCCTCCCTGGTTGTGTGAGTCTGGTTGCAGGTGCAGTGACAGGAGGGTTTTTTCTGGTGGCAGAACTTCTTTGAGGAGTTCTCCAGCCAAGTGTGGCTCCTCATCTGCTGAGAGAAGTGTCTGTGTGGCCACAGTGTAGAACAGATTGTTGGAAACATTCCTTCTCCTCCTGATTTTAGTGATGTGCTCAATCCTGTGTCCTCTCAAACAGTTAATTCAGCAGATCTGAAATGCTGGTGGATATTTATGTAGGGTTGATAGTTTCTATGTCTGTGGTTTTCTGCTGAAAGTAAAAAATAGTGCAGCCATGGTCTGAGGATTTTTATCAAGTGTTTCAAAAGATAAGGCAGCTGTCCAAAGAATCAGTGTGAAATACTTTTCTGCCCTTAGTTATTGCACTTGGTTGAAAATTTTTGTCTGTTTTCAACGAGGTCTTGAAGTCAGACTAAAGGGGAATCAGTTGGATCAGGAGTAATAATGATCCACAGTAATGGGAGGTTTTTCACCAGTAATTTTTTTCTGATTGTTATCTTAAACAAATCTAAGAGTGTCTACATTTTCAAAATTATACACATATCAGTATCAACTTACTTTTGAATTTCCTGTAGGAAGTTTATTTTTCAAGTCACAGTATGTCTGATGTTAACCTTTTTTTTTTTTTGCTTGAAAACAAAGTATTACAGATTTTATTTTAAAACACTTTAAATTTTTAATAAATTTTACAAAAATTATTTGGTGTTTATTCTCTTACTGATTTTCACCACTCTTCTTCCTTTCCTATATGTATGACAGATTCATAGCTGTAGTATTTTCCTTATGTGTGATGTGCAAGGTCCTTCCTGTAGCATCTCCAAGAGTCTGGGGCAGAGAAGGAAAACAATACAGCAGAATTGCTGTGCCTGGTTAAATGGGCAGGAGGCAAAAAAGTGAAATGGACCATTTCTGGGTAGCTTCCTAAAAGAAAAATTAGACCATCAGATTGCTGTAAAGTGTGTTTGACATGGTTGGACGTGGTGCCAGCTCCTCTGTACCAGCAGCTTCTTGTGTTGCCCTTGCTGAGGAGCTTGTTCTGATACCTTAATGCTGGGCTTTGGGACTCAGGGAGTTACAGGAGGTGTGGAGACAAGCAGTCTGCTGGAATGGTTATAGAACTTTGTGTGTAATTAGGGTGTTTCTGAAGGTTTTTATGAATTGGAAAAGGCGCATCTCGTGCAAAACATGAGTTGAAGAGTCAGCAGTCCTTAGTTGATGGTATTTTGCAGAAACTGAGGTGAACCATCAATGGTATCTCAGGGGTGATGAGTAAATCCTGACACCTGGGTTAAAAGTATCAGTTTTAGAACTTGGCCCCCAGCAGGAGATTTGATAACACACAGCAATTTTTATTCTGAAAAATCAGATACCATCATGAAGAATAGGTTAAATTGAAATTGTGTGTTGTTTGGAGAAGTTCTTTGCTGTCAGAGTGTGATTAAAACAATGAAATAAATGTAAGTTGCACGGTTATCTGTTCTGTGCTTTTCATTGTGGAGGGTGGCTGGACATAAATGTAGTTTGGGTAATGTGGGAAGCATTTCTTTGGGTATTTTTTATCATAAGGTTAAGGAGATCTGTCATTAGAATTGTTAGTGAGTTTCTAACTCTTTGAGGAGTATCAGAAAAAAAAGTTGTGTTATTAAGAAGTAACTGTAGTTTGTGCATGATGTGGTCTGTAGTTTTCTGTGGGATTCCTGGAAGGTTTTCAGGAAGTTTTAGGGATACATTGTGTGTGATGTATTTTTTCATAATGCTTGTGAAATAGCTACCTAGTCTGAGTTGTGCTTTTGTTGTTTGGGATTTCTATGCTTTGCAGTGTCATAAGTTTAATGTTATTATGACTTTCTTGGCTTTTTGTTTTTTGTTTTTTTTCCACGTGCTTGTACTGGACTTGGATTTTCAAGTTTTACAGTGTATGTGGTAGCAAATTTGTTGCTTTCAATGCTTTTGTCATATGGATGATGCTGCAAATCCATATGACATGTTGAATTTCTAGTATTACAGATTGATACTGTGGATCGTCAGAAACTGAGGGAAGGATGATTTCAGATTTTAGAGGAATTAAATTATTATTTTTCCTTTATGTTACCCAGTAGGATGTACTGTGAATGCATAAACCTCCATTAATTTTCTTGGCAAGTTTTGCTCATGTGCTCTCCACTTTCACATTCCAACAGCAGGACATAGATGTTATATGCAGTCTCTGTATAAATTAGAAAGTCTAGTTAGTGTTTTCTGATTTCATATAAGGTTAACTGTTCAAAAGTGTTGATAGAGAATGTTTTCCCATCTATGTGTAAACAAAAATGCAAAAGATGATGATTACAGCTGAGACAGTACTTGAATCGCTGTAGAGATGCCTCAGGTTTTAGCTTTTATATTTTTTAGATTCTGTGCTGTTTTGGTGGGTGGTTTTGGGTTTCATATTAAGTGCTGCTAAGCTCTCTGCAGAGAGTAGCTAGACAAAACAATTCCTTTTCTAGCTTGGGACCAAGGACAACCATTGCAACTTTCAGGCCCAAGAACAAAACAATGGTGAAGTGAGAAGAAAAAAGCCAGGAGGATGGAGCTTCCTAACCTGAAGCTGTGCTTGGACAATTAACTCCAATGTGCTGATGGATCAGAACTTATAAAAGTGTGGGACCTCGTGATTGGGGGTCCATTTTGTGACCATTTTGGAGCATCTTAGGTGTGGTCCAGCTGGGCCCTTGTACTGCCCAAGTGTGTCCATTGAGGCCTTTTAATAAATATCTATTTTATCCTCTTGCTCTGTCTAGTCTCTGTTCCAGGTCAGCCTCTAGAAGGCATCAGCAGAGAACAAAACTTACTGGTTGAATATTGTCAGTGTTCCCAAGGGAGAGTAAATTTGGCAGCTTGATGTTTTCAAATAACATTTTTGGAATAGCTTTTTGAAGGAGATGAGATGGTTCTGTGTCATCTTGGTTCTCCTTCACTTTTCCTTTATTCCTCCCAGCCCTACTTCTGTTTTCTTCTTTGCTTGTTCCTTATCACTGCCTTCCTTACTCCCACTTCTTTTTCTTCCTGCACCCTCTGATGGATATGATAATGCATTTTTCCACAAGAGGGTGATAAAACTCACACGTGTTACAACGAGCACTCCAGGTGGAGGGGATTGCAGAAGCTATTGATAAACTCAATATAATAACAGTTGCTGTATTTATACAGAAAACAATAGTCTGCTCACCTTCAGCTCCATCCATGTGTTGCAGTGGTTGTTTGTGTGCACTTCTGGAGGCAAGACCAGACTTGTCAGGATGGAGATCCACCCTGGGAAGAACATGCCAGCTCCATCCTGCCTCTGTTGCAGTAATCAGACCTTGCTGCAAGACAGTCTTTCATATCTGTTGTTCGTGCAATAATTTTCATTTCTCCCTCATGCACTCCCATGAGTATTTCTTGCCTTTTTCTCCCTCCTCTCCTTTTTGCTAGGAAACAAAACCTCCATCTTCACTGGTCCTAAGAAACTGCAGCAGTTGAAATTTCTATTCATCTTTAAAAAGTGCAGAAAGGATGAAAACGTGAGGCAGAGAGAGTGAGAAAAACAGCCACTACTGTGATTTGTCTATCATAGGGAATCTTAGTAAAAATTTGGTTTTGACTGTACCCCGACAGGAACAAGTATTTTACTCAGGACTAGATGCTGCTTCAGTTTCTCCTTTGAGGTCTAGGAAGGCTGATGGAAAGAAGTGGTTCTTAGTCCCTCTGACAGGAGCAGCTCCAAAATTGTGTGCCTGAAGTGATGGAGACCACAACTAGAGTTCTGACATCTGGGCTTGGCTCTTGGAAAAGAGTGTGGTGTGGTTGGATGACAGAGATGTGGGAGCAGATCCATTATATATTTGGGAGAAGGCTGGGGTGCAGGGTTTTTCAGACAACCTTCAAGGAGAAGTCAGCATTTCAGGGTGGTTGTTAGCCCATATTTTGGATGCCATAATCTCAGAAGTGTCTGTTGCTGTAAATTGCTTTAGAATGTGATCTGAGCTGCCAGATTAAATCTCTTGTAGTCACAAGTGAAAAGAGCTGCTGTGAGTCTCCTAGTATTAGAGAAAGGAGCAAATGAGTTCTATACTGTGGGTTAGGCATGAGCCAGGCAGTGAAAAGGCTCCTGGAAAAATTCTAAACAATTCATTGCCATGAGTCAGCAGGAATTGTGGCAAGGAAGGAGAGAGGAACAAAGTACTTGAGGTTATGTTTACTCCATCCTCCTATTAACTGTGAAATTCCAGGTCACAGAGTGAAATTTCTCACCCTTCTTTAATTTCAGGAAGAACAAACAAGTGTCCCAAATAATAAATAAAAAAGATTCTATATTTTTCTTAAAAGACAGCTGCAGAGTTGATGATCTTGTCAGAATCTCTTTTTAAATATTTTGTCTCTCTTTATCTGTAAGAAGTTCCAGTGGCAAGAGAAATGTGTTGAATTTCTCAGGACAAGTCTGTTCCTCTTCCTGTCCTTTTACTGCCCTGTTTGTCCCTAAACTGCCACATCCATGACGTGCACAGTCAAGTTCAATAATCAGCATTTGGAGCTCTTGCTTCGTGGGCCAAGTTTAAGCTTTGGTTCAGGTATCCCATAAACTCCAGTGGGAGAGAATCTTGGAATTAACACTCTTGAAGGGAACATCCCCACCCTCACAGCAGAAAAAACAATCTACAAAGCCCAAATAATACTTAAAATTTCTATGCATGCTTCTGAGCTGATTCTGAGTGTAAGGGAATTGGGGAGATTCTAATTTCCATTAGCAGTGTAAAAGTATTTTTCTTAAGTTTTTGGGATATTCTCCTAATGAAAGAATGCCATAATACCTAGGAAAAAAAATAAATGGCTAGTAGCACGTTTTGAGCATCTCTTTAAGCAAGTTTCTCTTATTTCCTGCTTGCTAAGGAACAATCATCCCTCTTGAGAAACTTTATTAGTCAAGGACTTTGCAGAGAGGAGGATTGCCTTGCCCTTCATACACATCGAAGGCGACCTCATTTGACACGAGTGCAGCGTTGGTTTGCCTTTCCTTGTTCTGTGCAGTTGTTCCCAACATGAACAGGCATTGCACTATGGCAAAAATTCATTTGAGAGCCAAAATCTTCAAAGTGATTTCAGTTGTGGTGGGATGTGCCAAAACTTCATGGTCAATAAAAAGCAAATGGTTTGGAAATGAGCAGATTTTCATGTTTATTTGCTTTTGGAGAAGTATTATACTTTAATCTCAAAGAGCTCTGATATATCAAATATAACAAAAAAGCTCTAAAACATCACATCATATACAATAATAAATTCACAGACTGTTTTTCATTGCAGTTGGTCTTTTAAGCTAAAGCACTCAGTACTTGATAGTGTTTTTTGCCTGTGTAGTTTTAAATGTCTGAAGGAACAGGACCTATCTCGTGTCCAGAGCTTCAGTGGGTCCAGAGCACCCACCTGTGTGTGCTTCATTTTGGGAGAGTTGTCACATGGGTGAAAGGGAAGTAATTCAGCCTTCCCCCCATTCCTAGATTTAGTGGCTGGACAGACACTTTTTTTTTTTTTTTGCTCATGCTGCATTTGTGGTTCATGCAGTTTTTCTGCATTCTTGTTTCCCAGGTTTCTTGGCCATATTGAATATCTATATTTGGGATTGTTTTTCCCAGATGTATTAGCTGATGTTTTTCCAAATTGAATTTCACATTATTTTCTGGCTGTGTAAGGAATTTGCTTAGGTTCCTTTGTATTATTTCTGACTTTACTGCTACTCAAAGTTCTCTATTTAATATCCTCAGAAGATGGTATCTATATGCTATTTTAATCATTAGATCATTAAGGAAGTTATTAATGTCTGGACTAAATTGATTCTTATATCTCACTGGCATTTCTTTCCAGTTGGATACTTGGAGATTTTTATCCTTTTATTTCTAGACTTTTTGGCAACACTGTGTGTGTCAGCCTCTTCTATCCAAAAAAATTGGCATCTGTTTTAAACGTAGGACTTTCAGGGAAAACTGAAGTGTGATTCATGCTGGAATAGAGTAAACTTTGTCAATCCAATCACAATTGAAATTGAAGATATGTTGTAATCATTACGTGTGTGTCCTCACATAGATTTCAATATGCTGTCTTTTGTACTTTCATTTGTACAGTAGTAGTCCTTAAATGATAAATTATTAAGTAAATATTTTCCTAGTGGAATGTGCTTTCTATTTTTGTATATCATCTTGAGAACAGAATGTGATTCCTTTCTGTAGGGTCAGCTATTTGAAATACTTGCCTGTGTTTGTTCTAACTGCATAATCTATAATCCTCAATATGTCTTTAATCCACTTTATCGCCTACAGAACTAAATCTTTGGAATTGGGGAGAATATAATGTGATAGATGGTATCTAAGGTTATAAAGTTTGGGAAGATTAAATTTACTTCTGAGGTCATATTGATGGATTTTGGCTAGTAACAGATAAAAGAAATTACTAAAAAAAAATTAAACACTACTCATATTTTCATGCCTATGGAATAAACAAGTATTAAGTAACAAAGAGGTTTTGTATTATTTCATCTCTAGAAATAAGATAAAATTAGGGATGAAATTTCCCACTTGGCTAATCTTAAACATCTCCTAGAAAGAATTGATGTATTTTCTGGTTTATTGTTCTTGTGTGAAGTTGGATTGAACTTCAGAATGTTCACCTTTGTGTGCAGGACCAAGGCAGAGACCAGAGTGCACATTTCCTAGCACTGACCACTGGGGAGTGAGTGGCTGCATTAATGTGAGCACATTGAGCCTTGGGTTCCAGGAGGAGGTGTGTGCATGCACTCACGTGTCCTGGAGTCTGTCCTGGGATTGTTTGGGGTGACTTTAACACTTTGGGCTGCTGCTTTTGCTAAGGATTGCACAAAGGCCTTCTGTGGGATTGCTCCCTTAGAGTAATGCAAGGAGAGAAACTCCTGAAAAAGCTTTTTTTTTGTCCTTAAATAAAACAGGTTGTCAAAGGTCAGGTCTGTGTTTGTCTAATAAAGGTATTAGGTACCATTTGTTAGGGGATGATGGGTTTGTCATTTCACCTAGTGATAAATAATCTGATTTTATAAGGTGTTTGGGGAATGAGGATAGTGATCATATCAAATTGCACAGTCTTCTGTTAATGAAGCCACACTGCATAGCAGGCCTGGGCTCAAAGTCCACAAGTATTTCTAATTTTTTTTGTTTTGTTTTGTTTTGTTTTGTTGCATTTTAAGTAGTTGGTGTTAAACACAAATATTCCTAGTTTGATATTTTAGAAGGAGCAAGATGATCAACAATATTAAGTAAATCTGGCTCATCAGTCCTAATGTTTGTACTTACAACAACATGCATAATACTAAAAAACCCCACATGCTTCTAATACTAAACAGAAGAAAAAGTTAGCCTGGAATTTCCATATACTGTACTTGTAAAATTTAGGGCAATCCTGTAAGGAGATGTAAATTGCAGGGAAGCTTTTTTTACATGAGTAGAGATTTTCTTTGTGGAAAAAAAAGCTGCCGTGTAAAACATGGCCTTGTCTGGTACAAGCCCTTAAAAATTATTCCATCTGATGCATTCCCTGGAAGGGATGGGAGCTGCCTGACAGGGCACTGAGTGATTCTGAACACTGAAATGTCTCTTTGGCCACCTGCATTTGCCACTGTGATGGCACCCATATGGCTGCAGGCAGGCAGGGCCTGCATTTTATTTTTTCCAGTGAGGAGGTAAGCAGGATTTCACTTTTTTTTTCTCCTTTCAGACAACAAGAAGTTTTCTCCCAGCTTCACTGCTTAAATTCATATTGTGGTCTCTGTGCTGCCATACCATTTTCAGTAAAAGAGCAGTTGCATGGAGACAAAGAGGCTGCTGATTTAAGTCTCAATAGAGAAGTCTGTTAGGCTTCAGCTGTGGGAGGATGCTAAATGTAGCTCAGAGGTTGGCAGATGCTACCTGGACCAAAACTACTTGAAAATATTAAGAAGCTGTTTAGTAGGTTCGCCTAAAAAAAGAGACATTTAATGACTGGAAGTATTAGTGGGACAAATATGACAGAGGACTTGCAGTTTAAAAAGGTACTTACTGTCTGGATGTGATCTGCTGTTCATGTTGAATAAAAAAAAAGAGTTCAGCTACAAATATTTTGCTAATCTTGATGGGAGGGCAAAAGAAATCCAACCCCAAGCCCTACTTTCTCTTCCCGCCTGTCTTAATTTTTTTTTTTCTATTATGTCATTTATGCAACATTTTGAACTTCATTTTCAAAGGAGCAATACTGCTTCTGATCATGATTATGTAAGTTAAGCTGAAAGCTGTGGAGTGTTGTTTTCTGAAGTTCTCAGAAAACTCAGTGTTGCTATTAACTTTTTTCTAAGCTATAACACAATGAAAATTTACCAAAAGGGTTGATTTTGTGCTGCAGCCTTTGGGAGCACCATAAGAAGACCACAAGCATCATTACTGGGCTGGCAGGACTGGGCCTGGCTTTGTGCTGGGTGTGTGTAGAGCTTCATGGATGATCCAAGAGGGGGAGTTTTGTTCATCCCTGCACGAGCCTCCTCTGCAGGATGGATAGTCCTGGGAGCTGTCCTGCTTTCTCACCTTGCTGCTCAGCCAGAGTTCAAAGGCTCTTTAGCCATTTAATTTCTGACCTGTGAGATGCTGTGTGGGACACATGAAATGAAGTATCCCAGCTCTTTTTTGTTATTTTCTCTTCTAAGGATGGAGAGGAGAGATAAAAGTCATGTGAAGGTGTTGTGCAGGCTGAGTAAACAGAGAATCCATTGCTCAGGCCCAGGGTAGTTGATTTAACAGGGAGGATGAACTTCTGATGAATTTCCAGGTGGGATTCCTTTTATGACCTGTTCCATGGGGAGAGTTGATGGGTCTCTGTGCCAGGTTATTAAATAGTTAACTTCAGGGGTGATAGTTTTGCTTCTGAAGCAGAGGCTGCACTCATGTGGGTAACAAAGCATTTCCAGCAGAGCACGTTTGATACTTAACCTGCAAAATGTCAAAAGAGGTGATTAATGTTTTGTACCTTTGGAATAGGTTTGATTTTGTGTGCCTGAAGCTTCTAGCAGGTGCTATAGAAACCAGGGAAAAACATTATCTTTTCAGCATGTTGCACTCAAAGTTCACAGTGAGCCACAAAATAATATTCAAATGAATGACAATCTCTTGTTTGAATCTAAATGGAAAATGGAGTTTTCCATGGCCTATTGATTGTAGAAATGATCATTTCATTGTTGGCAAATTTAACTAAAACCTAGTTAAAGTTAGGAGACTTTGTTAAAATTATATGAAAGAAAAAAAGATATTATTCACTTTTAAAGTGAGGCAAAGACATGTCAAGAGATTTTTCAGAGGGTCTGTGTTGGTCTGTCTTGCCTGCTAGTTCTGCTTTAGAGAGAAAGTAGTTTTCAATTTTCATAAATATATTCTTTTTTGTTTGATTACTTTTTTATGCTACTGCACTATACAGTAACGTGGCTAACATTACTGTATACAGCAATGTTATACATTGTTATACACCCCTGTATATTGAATTTCAGGGGTGTTTTCAGGGTTTATAAAAGTGTATTTCTGAAAAGAGTGCATGTTTGCCACATGGAATGGTGCTTTAGAACTCCCCTAGTGGTCCCTTGCTGTGTCAGGGGTGGTGTTTGTGCCCTAGGTCAGATTTTTGCCTTGTCTGTGAATACCAGCCCAGAATTGGCTGAGTTCTGAGACAGCAAATTACTCTGTGCATAACAGCTAGAGAGGGTTATGATAATTAAGAATGACCAGGCATTTTAGCATCTGTTATTAACCACAGTGTACGTGTGTACTCACGGAGCAGATGAGGGTGATTTGTTTCCTCTGAGGGTGACAAAGGCATCGTTGTTAGATCTGGCTGGGGCTCTGCTAAGATCAATATGAGGATGCATCACAGCCAAACTTGCAGGAGCTGTAGGAGGATGAGAGAGATGTAGACCCATTAAATGATGGAAAACCCAGAAAAAATGCGATAAAATTGCAATACAATTAAAAAAATAATTTTGAATAGTTTATTAAAAGGCTCGTGGGCAGGTTTGGTCATAGTGTCTTATGGGGAGGAAATACTGGTTAGATAGAAGAACTGATTCTGTCAGCTAAAGCAGGAGCCATGTGGTTTTAATAGTGAGGAAAACTCGGTGCTGGCAGGAGCTGTTTAAATGGATGATAAATTCTCTGTGAGTCTCCTAAAAGTCGTGACTCTCGATTTGGGAAGTTATGTTTTAGTTGAGCACAGGTTACCAGATGAATTTGTGCAGAGTTGCTTCTGGAGGATATCCTAGGCACTCTTTTCATTTAGGTTAAACTACCTGCTTTGGTAGCCTCTTCCAGCTCACTGTTTCCTAAATCTGCAGCTCTAAGACCCCAGC
Organism: Polioptila caerulea; assembly: GCA_013397295.1. Lineage (NCBI taxonomy): Eukaryota > Metazoa > Chordata > Aves > Passeriformes > Certhiidae > Polioptila > Polioptila caerulea. The sequence goes on along the minus strand of VYXF01011773.1, from coordinate 1,115,577 downwards.
TTTTCCCTCTTCTGAAGCTTTGAAAGTTGTTGGAAAGGCAGGAAGGAATTTGGGAAGAAAAACAAGACTTTGATGAGTTGGACTGATGGGATGCTTCCTTGGAGGAGTTGTTTCCTCTGCTCTTTGTGTTTTGGGTGAATCTCTGCTGGTTGTTGAGAGCTGCTCCCTTGCTGTTTCTGCTGCTCAGCCTGATGCTCGAGGTGGTGATTTACAGAATGGATGACACAAAGTGCAAGTGAACTTGGTGGGAGCTCGTCCTGAATATCACACAGTGCAAAGTAAACATCCAGAAAAATCGGGACCACTCCAGCTGGGCATTGAGAATTAATGGATGCTTTTAATCTGGCTCTTTTTATTTCTCAGAATTCTTTTACATTGGTATCTTGTGAGTAATACAGCATAAAAATGACAGTCTTTAAAAAAAATAATCATTGTCAGGTTTGAGGAAAAACAAGATAAAAATTGCATACAACATGCTAACTCTTTGAGATTCACTGCTTTTATTACAGCTAAGTAACTGAAAGATTGCTCTAATTTTATTTTAATAAAAACAAATCTGATTGAATGATTTCTGTTTTTCTTTTCAAAAATGAGACTATCACAAACATTTTAAAAAGTCTTGATTAGAGGTGATGAAGTGCCTGGTGAAATTCAAGTATCGAGACTGGAGCAGTGTTGCTTTGTTGGTTCATTTTGAGCATGAAGCCTTTTGTTTTTCAATCAGATTCTATTTTTTTTTTAGGAATATAATTTTAAAATTAATTACTCTGGGTTTTAATATAATACAGTAAATCCTGATTTTATTATGCAAAATTAATATTTTTTGTTCCTAAGAGTAGTGTACTCTTAGGGTTTTAAAAAATTTTTGACTGAAATCCATAGTTCATTTTGTTGCTTCACCAGATCTTTTTCCTCTCCTTAGCACATTTTAGCAAGCCTCACCAGGTTAAAGAAAGGCCATGGCGTTAAAATAATTTTAAACTGAGATCCTGCTTAAGCTCTGCTATTTTCTCACTTCCTGACTGAGCACAGCTATCTTTGCCTGCCCTTTCTCCCCTCTTTTGTTTACTGCTGAGGACTGGGCTGATATCACACGAATTGGAGATCCTCATTGTCAGCTGGAAGGAGTTCAGTAGCAAATGCCTTGTCTTAGGGAATATTGAACAACACATCCCTACCCTGTGATCTTTTATAGCATCAAAAAATTCATCCTGTGTGAGCTTTCAGTGTTTATTCTACTAATTTGGTAGTGCAGCATGCAGTGATTTATTGTCATGTGTTACATATTCATACATCCAAAAAAAAAAAAGAAGGAAGGCAAAATAAGGTTAAATTTAAATAAGGTTTTACAATAAGTCCTTAAAACTTTATAACTTGATTTTTGATTTATTTTTTAATAAGTTTGGAAACATGAAACAGTGTGCAGAACCTGAAATTTATGGAGATTTGATATCTATCTATCCTTAAATATATGAAATGTTTATATCAGTGAATTGCTGTTCAACAGTCTTTATTGAACAATGGTTATGCTCTTGTTCTCTGAAAATAAAGACTTGTAATTCAAGACTGCCTTTTTATGAGTTTCCTCCAACGCTGTCTCAAGGTAGAGTTAGAAAAAGGAAGCAATTTGTAAACTGCTGAAATACAGCTCAGTGTCGAAGCAACCAAAGAATAAAATTGCTCAAAAGAAATAGTTGCTCTTATTTTGAAAGCGAGTTGGGGTGGAGGAGCTTGCTCTGTGCACAGCTGCTATTGGCTGCACAAACCCCTCGTTTCTGTGGCTGGTGCTAGATAGGAATATTAATAATACAACTCAGCACCTTGTCGTATTTTGCTGCTTAATCATCTGGTTTGGCACACCCCCGGTCATGTTCTACGTGGCCATAATTCAGGGAAGAAAACTCACCGGGGCACTGGTATTACAGAGCAGCAATCAGCGAGCTGGGATTATGCAGATGATGAAAGGACTGGCTGGCATGTGTTTATCCAGGAAAACTGGAGGGAAGGTGTAGCCGGCGAGGAGCCGCCGCCGTGCCGGACCATGGCCGGGGCTCCCTGGACGCGGCTGCCCTGAGCATCCAGGCTGGGTAAGCACAAACCCGTGGGATTGCCACCTCCAAAAACTCCAGCTCCTTCACAGCGGTCTCTTCCCCGGGCTGTTGCTGCTGCCAGAAGTGGTATTTCAAGGAGGTTGATAATATAATGTTGGAAAATACTTGATTACGTTAGCATAGTTTGGAAAGATAAGGACGGGCTCTAGCATGAATTCTCGTAGAAGAGAAAAGCAGTATTTTGTTTTTATTTCCTCTTAATTTTTTTTTTTAACAACTATAGTTTTGAAATCTAAACCTAGCATTTCCTCAGAGACCAGAACTGAACCCTGTGAGTTGCTGGTAGTTCAAAGTGTTGCTATATTAGTCAGGATAACTTGTGAAAAAAATGTGGAATGGAGAACAAATGTTTGGCTTGATCCGAAAGGTGGTTTAGTTGAGGGGTACTATAAAGGATAAAATGATGAGAGGATAAAGGGAAGGATCTACAGCAAATCAAAGGGGAAACTAGGAAACTAAATTTGATTGGGTTTTCTTTGGTTGGGTTTTTTTTTTTTTGCTGTTGATTTTTTTTTCTTTGTTTTGTTTTTAAAAATCAGGGAGCTCTTTCCCTCTTTTAATTTTTAAATAGTTTGATCTTTATGTGGTGTAGGTTCTTCCAAGAGACTCATGATTTTTTGTGGTTTCCATGCTCTTGTCAATGCATGAATAAGAAATAATAGAATGGGTGGGGAGGAAGTTGATTGTAATTTGACTTAAAAGCATGAATGTTTTGACCTCAGCGATTGGCAGTTTGAAAAGAATGATTTGCTGTGCTGTTTGTGTGAGCAAGTTGGGTTGTTTAGTGTTAATCACCATCCAGTTATGAATATAATTCACTTGTTAGACAAGTGAATTAGACTACAGGCTAGTGCTGGACTCCTAAACATACCTTTAGTAAACACTCAGATTAAAAGGAGGGATGTTATTTGGAGAGCTGTGTTGATGGAAATTTCATATTCATCTTGTGGAAATATTCTTGTGGATGTAATGAAGGTAACGCTCTTTAATTTGGAGAGGTTGGTAAAAATAAGAAATTTTTATTATAGTCTTATACAGTTAAAAGGTGTACTTTCTGAAATACAATTTTGAGTGACCAACTGTGAAATTTTAATGCATGAACAAAGGATAAGGTGTTAGGATTTCCTTTTTGATGGGATGTTGTTTTATTTGCTTTTTCTAGTAGTTTATGTTTTAAACAAGTTTCAAGTAGTATGCTTTTTGGTTTGGTTTATAGCTTGACTGCTTTGCAGCTGATACCATTTTGGAATATTTTGTCTATGCTTGCTGTAGCAAAGCAGTGGAGTCAGAGGAAAGCTAATCCTTATTTTTTTTTAATGATACTTTTGCTTCTGGTTTTTAGAGCTTTGAGACAGTGGGTTGAAATCAAATCAACATATAACCTGATCCTATCTGCAGAGTTCTAGGCTTCAGAGGCCCAAAATATGAAGAAGTGTGGGACCAGTCCCCACATTTTAACAGCTTTTCCTGCTCTTCAGAATGAAGACCAGTTTTCTGTGATGCTCAGAAATAATTCCCATTTGATTATATTAGCACTTGGGCTGATTAAGGATTGCTGAATCAGGTTCAGCATTTGAAAGGTGAAGGAAGATGAGTGTTAATGTTTGTGTTACTCTGGCTGGTGTGTTTTGTGGTAATATTTTAATAAAGCAGGGGCTGATCATTAGGATCATCATGAAGGATGTTATGAGAGGGACTGTATTTGTATTCTTATCCAAAAGAGAGATTTTCAGTTTATTTTTGCCCATCTTTTTGCTGAAGTTAAGACAAGTTTTGAAGTCATTGAACATGCCAGGGCCTGAGTTCGTTCTCCTCCAGTTGGAGGTAGAGAATTATGCTCAGAATAAAGGTAAAATTTACTTACAAAAACAAACTAGAATTAGAGTTTTCAAAGCTTTTGTGTGAAAGTAATAAATCCAGAAGTTTTTGTACCAGTAATGTGTTCTTAAATATTTTTCATAGGAATGGAAGGCTGTGTTTCAGTTTGGTTTAAGAAAGGACATCACCATTGCTTATTAGGCATAATAAAAAAGTAGCTTAGTTTCAAAATACCAGTCCAGTGGGAATTTCAGACGCCTCCTGTGTATTCTCCCCCATGGACATGAAGAAAACATTAGGAGTTTCAAGTACTGTAAGTCAGACATTTACTGTGGTCACAGGGTGCTTTTGTTTTTCTTTTGTCCCCCCTAAACATTTTCCAATAGTTCTAAACAACTTCTTCCTACAGATTTCAGTGAGTTCATTACTTCCATTGTGAAAATAATGTTCCTGTTTTCTGTTCTTGTGATCGCTTGGTTGTTTTTTTGTTTGCCTTAGCGGCTCAGGAAGCCCCAGACCAGAAAAGGACCAGTGGTTGTTACCTCAGACCTACCCGGAATTGAAGGGTTAATGGCAGCCTGCGGGGTGGTGCCAAGGACAAGGTGGGATGGTCAGGGAAGGGGGAAAGCCGAGGGAAGTTTGCTGCTCAGTGTCGGAATCAGGAAGCAGAGAGGAACTGGCCAGACCTGTCGGATGGGAGGAGCTGTATGGGTGCAGGGCAGGGAGCTGCCGGTGCCGGCGGGCCCGGGGGCGGGGGCAGCCCCGCTCCGGGAGCGCCGCGGGGCTCGGCTCTGCCTCCTCCCCCCAGCCCGTCAGAGGCCCAGCGCTTGGTGACACTGGAAACAGGAGAAAATTCACAGCTTGCTTGATGTGCTGTTCCTTGGAGATAGTGAGGATGTGGAGAAGTGATAATGACATTTTATTCCTCAACAGGTAAAGTTCTGTGCAATAGTACACTACTGTATAATAAAATTTTGTTTGCCTTCCAATGACTTCGATCAAAATGCCTTACATCTGCTGACCAACTGGTTGAATTTTGGAATAATGTGATTTTTTTTCTCAGGTATCTGAGCTATTGAAGGGAGGGCCAGGAGTAAATACTTGCCCCATGAGTGCCCTAAAGTGGTGCAGGTGCCTCAAGGAAGGATTATCTCCGAGTGGGAAGAGTAGAGCCCAAAGCAGAAGAACCTGTCATTTTCCTCTTCATTACACAAGCAGCCTTTTTAATTTCCTCTGCCTTGCTGGATCCTGATTGAAACCTTGCATTAGGCAAGGCAACCTGGGTGCCCAGGGAGGGCTGTGTGCAGTGAGAGAGGATGTCTGCCTCTGAGATTGGATAAGGGGAGTCTCCTGGAAAATGAGGGGGAAATCATCAGGCCTTTGCCTGGGCAAAAACTACTTGGGTGTGCCTGAACCATTTCTTGGAGAGTTAGAGTATGTAACTAGGAGTGACTATGTCTGTCCCATCATAGTTGTGTCCACAGCTGGAAACTCCCAAACATTTTTTCCAGCATTTTGAATGAGCAAGCATAAGGTTTGAGAGTTGAAATGAGAGAGATGCTCTCGAGATGGGTTCTAGGGCCTGGGTTGCCTGGTGCTCTTGCGTTGGGCTCTCTGTGTGTCCTGTGGGGTCTTGTTCTCCCTCTGCTCACTCCCTGCTCTCTCCAGGCACTGGATGTGCCTCACAGTGCTGTGTCATGGGAAACAGGGATTCCTCATTGGTTTTGGGGGACCTACATGTGTTTGAACCCTAGGAGATGTGCACACCTCTTCTGTGACTGACTCGGGTCCTGGCTCTGGGGCTGCAGTCCTCAGTCAGCACCGAGGCTGTACAGCCTTATGGAACTGTTCCTTTGGGAAGAGGAATAACCCCAGCCAAACCACACTCATGTGAGAGTGGGAAGTAGGGATGTGCCAGCTAATGCTGGTGGTGGTGGTTTGCTGGGCAAGGATTTTGCAGTCTGTTGTATGTGTTCTTTCTTTCTAGCAGAATCACATTTAAAGCAGATCCTTTTAGCCTTCATTTCAAGTGAAAAGAAGTTCCTTCCTCAGCAAAACAAACCGTCATAAGAAGCATTCAGTTTCTCATTTGCAGAATAAATGATTTTGAGTTCTCTCGAGTCCAGCATGGAAAAAGTACTCCATCGTTTTACCGGATGCTGTGTTCTCCAAAACATCCCTTTTTTTAAATGGCTCTTTCTTAATGATCCACAGCTGAAGGTCCTTCCCTTACTCTTGGCAGCCTGAGCTGTCTACATAAGGTGGAACAGGATCTCTTTCATCCTAGGAAATAGTACCAATCCTGCCAGTATTGAACTGAATCCAGGATTACTAATCTGTCAGAACTCTGCTTTTAGTTACTACAGATGATATTCAGGGTACCTGAGGGTTGCATTCATGTTGCCAAAAACACATGATGTGTTTGTCTGTGGTAACATCAGAATTTCTAGAAGGGATTCGTTATATTAATATTAAACTATTGCGGTCTTTATTCATAAAAATGATTCAAGTCTCTTAATAAAATGGTAAATTTCTAATTATGTACTATACTTCTATAGTAATGGCTTTTAAATACCAAGCATTTAAATCTGTCTTTTTAGTGGAATAATGAAGTACTACAAAGGCTATCAAATAATTTAGGGTGAATTCAGATCATTTAGTTATTTGCTTTTCCCAGTGTTTTCCTAATAAAAGCTGCCTAACTAGTCTGTCTTTCTCACCTGGTTTTCTTGTTTGTACCAATTTGGTTGATAACTATACAGAAGCAGAATAGTTGGGAGGAAATTCCAAGGTGTTTCAACTTTTCATTAGCAAAGTGGTTGGGAAACAAGGAGAGTTCACTGAGATGTCTGAAACATCAGTTTGTAGCTGTGTAGCAAGCTGGGCTGTGTCACACGTAAGAAAGAAGTCTGTGTGGTAAAGCACCCTCCTCAGAATGGGTTGCTTTTATGTGTGTATTGTCTTTGCTTGTTTCAGCCTTGAAAAATGTGAATTTACATGGATTTTCTGTCATTTCTTTTGAGTAATCCTTGCGAGTTTGCAGGTTGGTATAGGTAATACATGGGGAGAAGAAAACCTGGTGAATAGGCAGGGTAAAGTTGATCTCTAGTGCTGCAATTCCCTCTTGTTTTATATGGTGCTTTCTTAAGGATTTAGAACCTTAAATGTCTTGTGCAGGAAGGCAATTATTTTTTAGAAAAGAGTGTGTAAGCGACATTACTGTGAAATCTTAGAAGCTAAATTCTGGTTAATTTGTGTTAAACCCTCGAACAAATTTACTGGAAGCCTCCTTGTCTGAATGAAGGCGAGACATACGGATTCCTCAATGCAGCAGCTCAGAAAGAGTTACTCAGGCAGGTTCCTTTTCCAGTTGTGACTAAGGGGCCAATTAGCAGCATCCGGATGAGACGGCAGCCTAGGTAAAAATAGATGGCATTTGGAGAAGCAGTGGGCTGGCTGGGAGGAGGTCTTCAGCTGTAGACTGAGAGAAACAAGAGAAAGAGGCACCCTCCAGAAAGGAGTGCTACAGGAGTAGTACAGGACTGTGAGAAATTCCATGAACAGGCAAAGGTAGGAGCAGCCCAGAGGAATGGCAAAAAGCAATGCCAAATTAGACCCTCAAACCAACAGGCCTCTGCTGCCACAGGAATTCCTGAGCTGAGCTCTTACTCCCATTTGACAAGAGCATAAGGCTGGCATTGATATGAAAATGAAACAAGCTGTAGCATGCTCTGAAAATGACAGGAACCAGAGGTGTGGGTGTGCAGCTCGCTAGATTGTTAGCTCTTATGTTCAGGATTGATACATTAATGCCTCTGTCAGAGGCAGGAGTAAGTCACACACGAGTGATGCTTCAGTTGATTTGCTTGAAGGCAATTAGTTGACTACTGCTGGCATCTCTGAGATTAAATAATTAAGTACCATGTGAGGTACAGGGAGGAGAACTGGATGGGCTGGAATTTTGCTTTCTAGCCTCTGCAGTTACAACTTATTCGTGGGACCACGACAGCTTTGATGGTCCTTCTCTGTTGTTTTCATAGGATACTGAAGCTGCTGGATTAGTATGGTTAAAAACTCTTTTGTTGCCCAGTGACCTACTTTGGCTGCAGGCCAGCTATTGGATTGGGAGAGGGCCGTCTGTATATGTGCCCTCTGGTACAGCCTGAGTGTAAAGAGAACCTGTCAGCCTTCTCTGGATAAACCTCAGTCCAGGGGAGGCAGTTACTTAAAATACTCGGTTTTATTGTGAATGGCTCACTTCACTTGGCATTTAATAATGTATTAGTGAATTTGATACTTTGTGGAAGAAAGAGAAGGCATGAGGGATGCACCTGAAGGCCTGTCTTTAAATTCAAAGGATGTGTGTAAGTTAAAGACTCCTTACTAGTGAGCTGGTTGCTTTCTGACAGTATGGGCAAGCTGGGGAAGGTGTGATCTGTGTATTCCTGTGGACAGATACAAAGCATGTTTGCTGATCTGTACCTGCAAAGGTGCTATAAAAATGCTTTCAGAATGTTATGCTGATTCACCAGCAGTGTATTTAGATCACTTTTAGAGTACCTTTATTCATATAAACCTGCAGAGCACACACTTTTCCTGCTGACTTTTTCTCCATTAATTTTTTGTGGAACACATAACTAATGTGATTGCTCTTCCTTTTTTTTTTTTTACCCTTTTCATTAGTAAGCAATGAGCTTTCTGCCAATTAGAGCAAAGGTGTAATCACAGTTGTAATGAACCAGAGTAACACTCCTTGGCTTCAGTTTGGCCAGGGTGCCACCTTCAAGATGAAGTTTGTGACCACAGCACAGCTGGGGATAAATATTGCTGGAAATCTAATTTCAGTTTATCATCTTCAATAGAGAAACAGTTGAACTAATGAGTAGCTTGGAAGAGGTAGAGAGGGTAGCAGTTGATGATGAAGGGCATTGTTTGGTAACCACAGAGGAAATGTTTTAATTATATTTAATGCCTAAACTGTTATGTCTGGTTCATGTTTGTAACAGTGTAAGCTAAGAAGGCTTTGCAAAGTGACTCAAAGCCAGCAGAGCTGTACCTTTGGTCATGTTACTTGTGTGACATGACTTTGTCTGTAAAGTTTCTAATTTTCTCAGACGTGTTATTGAGAACTTGATAAAGAAATTTTAATTTGTTATGGGTTAAATATTTATTTTTAACAGCAATATGCTGTTGTTGACTGATAGTGATATTGCAGAGGGTCTGAGTAACTTCTAGAGAAATTCAGGTCAAGAAATTCAGGCCAAGGCCCAGTGATCATCAGATATATTTGTCTGTCCAGGAGCAGACAGCATTTCAAACCCCTCTGTGATGGATTTGCACACAAGCAGGTAGATAATGTTCTGCCTAAAAACCCTTGCATTATTTTCTTCAGTGTTTTTGAAAAGGTCAGAGGTAAAGATCTTCTGAAAAAAAGTCCATGTACATCATGCTAGTGTGACATTATGATAAAGGTTGTTCTTTAGAAAATTATAAATATTCTGAAATTAGGTCTTTGCTCTCTAGAACCATGTTAAGGAGATAAAAATGCCTATCTCTTTTGGGGTTCAAGTAGAAAAATAAAAAAGTTCCTGTTCAAAAGAGAGACAAGTGGCCTAATAGTCTATGTCAGTCAGTTTTGCAAGTTTTTGCAAAAATACCTGGTTTGGGTATAACAGAGCAATAGACTCTAAAGGTGGATAATTACTAGTAAATGACTTTCTCATTTACATTGCTTTGAAACTGAGCTGAGCCATTCTGTGATGGACAAGATCCTATTTCTAAAGGAATAGCTGTTATTTTTACACAGACATATGTAATGATAATACATAATAACATGAAATACCCAGCATAGCACATATTAACTTGACAGGTTATAGATGAGTATTATATAAATGTCATTTTTTTTCCCTTCTATTGCTGAGTTGTTCCAGATCCTGAATAATTTGAAGATCAAAAAGTTGCTGTAGAAGTGGTATAGAATGGAAATGTGTTTCTGTGCACCAGGGAATGTGAGAGAGCTCTACAGCAATTGCAAAAGCAAAATAAAGTCGATTTATCTATATATTTTCTGTCATTTAGACATGTGTACTGGGCTTGGCAGTGTGAAGAAGGGTGTTCCCTTAACTAACAGCTTGGCTGATTGGAGTGACTGTCACAGGGTGTTGGGTGACAGAGGGAGGCCCACGAGTGGCCGTGTCAGGACGGCCGGAGCGCTGAGCCCTCTGGCAGGGCGCTGTTCTGGAGGAGGGCCGGCTGTGGGGGCCTCCTTCCTGCCTGGGAAACCACAGGGATCCCTCGTGGATCGTGCAGAGTCCTCCCATAGCATCTTGTGAGTGATGCTGTGGAGTTTGGGGGCTGGCCCGGGGCTGTCAGATGAGGACGGACGTTCCTGTTTGCCGTGTTTGCCGTGGCGGGGCTCTGGCAGGGTTGTGTCCTTGCGCGCAGGAAATGCAGTGCCTGGGCTCCCAGGGACTTGCTGCTGCAGGTGCAGCATCCCCTGCAACCCCAGCTTGCTTTTGGCATAACGTGGGATCCAGCTTGAGGTGTTGAATCTCATCTTGGACATCTCAGTGGGCTGAAACTAGAATTTAAAAACAGAATGAATAATGAAGGCCAAACCCCGTGATTTCAGTGTTGTGTCATGCTGGAGCTTGTACAGGGAAGAGGAGATAAGAATAAGAATGTGTAAGGAGCTGAGCTTTCACTGTGTCCATTTGGGGACTTTGAAGTGAATTCCCAGCTTGTTTCTGCATCTTTTGTCATAACTTTGGGGAATGTTTACTAAATACTGGGTATTTTCTTACACAAACATAATATCTTAACCATGTGCAGTTCCATAAAATTCTTACTCCATTACACACATTGTCCTCTCTGTGCAGGGAGTGAGAGAGCAAACAGTTGGATTTTGTAGCATGTTACTGGAAAATGTTGGGAGACTATTGTGGTAAATTAGCATAAAGAATATGTTGCTGACTAAGTTTAGGCTGCCAAATGAGAAGGGAATGGAAATCATGTTTTCAGGGTTCAATTAAACTCTTCTCAGTGTATAAGTAGGGCTATAGAAATGTATATTTTATATGTATGTATATTATTTAAGCTAATAAATATGAATATTTTAAAATACAAGCCAGAGCTCTTAGTGGGTTATGTATATAGAACAGCTCTCACATAATTATTTGTTTCACTTGAGAATGAAGTATTCCTGTGACTTCTGGGATAAATTAGAGGGTCAGTATCAAGCAAAGTAGCAATTCTGGCACTTGCTCTGAGCCTCCTTGGGTAAGAGTTATGAGTTGGGTTTCCTGTGCTCTTGGTTCAAGCTTTTTTGCAAGTGTCTGGACATTTCTATATAAATTTCATAGAGCAGCTCTGTAAAATGAAGCAAAATGAATATTGCATATTTTATTTGGACAGCTGGCAGTTTTAGAGCACTTACTAAGCAAGACACAAATTTTGCATTCTTACAGGAATCATGTACAGATATATAATTTTATCATTATTTCATTGCGTACTTAATGCACTGAAGAAATTAATTGCAATGCAAATCCTGGACTGCCTTGTGACTGCATTTAGGATGGAAGGTAACTGTAAGATTGCTGTGACGTGTTTAAGTTCTTATATTTAATGATCATTATAGAGCACAGGCCTCTCATGCAGAAAAAAATGGAGATCTGGTAAGAATCTTATCAAAAGAAAGACAATAATCCTCTTAAGGATTCTTCTGTCTTAGGTCAGGAGGCCATCATGGGGTTTTTGCAAAGGTTCGTTTCTTAGTGTCCTGGAAGTTGTAAACATTTTTAATTTTTTTTGCCACCTAAGAAACCTGGAAACAATGTCCTGTTCATTATAAATAGTTGGTCTTGCCATAATATTGCCATTAATTTACAATGAAAAAAAATTCTACACATTGTAGCAAGATAAAGCTGAAGTTGCAATGTAATCATCATTCTCTGTGAAATTAACAGAAACAAGTGTGAGATCAAAGAGATTTGAGCATAGCACAAGCAAGGTGAAATAAAGCTGAGACTCCGTGTCTCTATTGATGTTTTGGGTTCCAGTGCTCTACTAAAAACTTGGGAATGGTTGGAGGATGGCAGGGTCCTAGAGACCAGCCAGGCAATTAAAAATACACTAGAAAGCACCTTGAAGAACTGCTAGAGATTTTAAAGGAGACAGCAGTCGGGTGATTTCCGTGGAGCATTAAGCTGCCATTGTGCAGGTTTGCCCTATTTTGGGTGTTGGAGAAATCCCTTGGCAAACGAGGTGGCTTTGTTTACATGCCCTGTTTGTTCCTGCCTCTGGTCTTTGGGATGTGATTTAGGGGAGAGGAGCTGAGCACAGTAGGAAAGCTCAGCTTACTTTGCATTTGCTGTGCCTGTAGCTTTTGCTATTCAAATGTCTACAGAAAACCCTGACTTCAGTTGTGGTGCACAGCTCCTCCTGGTCGGGGCTGAAAGGTGGAGGGCTCTGCACTGGAGGCATTACCAGCTAGAACTGAGCAAAGGTGTGAGGAGTTAGCACTTGGTGACTAATCCTGGAGCCTGGGGAGAGCCAGCTGCAAGGGTTCCCCATGTGGAGTCAGTCTTGTGTTTGTAACCCAGAGTGATGCTAAAATTCAGGAGATCCTCTGAGTTCGTGGGTATTTTGATTCTTACACTGAGAATGTTCTAACAGTTCTGGGAGTTGCAAAGCATGAGTTGATTGTACTGTGTTTTAGTGTTGTCTCCCAGGTTTGTGTTTTTTGTGTACAGCTAAATTAAAAGGTTGGTGTCAGAAAAAAACCCAGAAGCAATAAACCATCCAATAAACAAACAAAAAACCAAATGGAAAGATGCTTATGTTTATATACATGTAGAATTTAGAAAACAAACATTGGGGATTTTTTAATTGTTTTTTTATTTCTTTTAATAAAGAACGTTTACAGTCCATTGCTTTATTTTTTTCCCTCCCTTCTTGGCGATGACTTTGAAAAGTAACAATTAAGTGTTTCCTGTGTAATGCTAGATGATATTAGGCAGAGTGTGTGGCAAAGGTATCCTGGTAACTTCTTCACTACCTCAGCTTTTCAAGTGGCAGGACAGACATGGGCAGCAGCTTTCTCTGGTGACTGTTCAGCAAGCTCAGTGACTTTGGCTGAGTGAGGGGTAGCTTGTACTTTGAAAGTGCAATTCAGTAAAAACCTGCTTAAAACAACTGGCATGAGCTTTCTGAGCCAGTATAAAAGAAACTTGAGTCAGTCCAAGAAACTGGCCACAGTAACTCTCAGTGTTTCAGCAAAGTATTTTTGTCTTCTTTTGGGACTCCATGCCATGGGTTCAATTAGAGAATTGAAATAATATTTATGCGTATTTTTGCCAGCCCTCTTGCTTTCCTGGAAAAAAAAGAAATCACTGATAATTGTTTTTGAAATATTGGTAAAACATGGTGGGGGGAGAGAGCAAAACTAACCTACAAAACCTGTGATCAGCCTGGGGCTAAAATATAAGTGTTAATTTGATGTCTAGGCAAACTCACCCTAAGTAATGTAATTGGATATATTAAAGATGTCAAGAGTGTCAGGAACCTCCAGATATGTGGCTGCTTAATCAAATCTAGCCCCTAACCTCTAACTCCTTCCTTCTTGTTTTGCTTAAACACTTTGAGCTACTATTTTTTTTTCCTTTTAGAATATTCTACTTTCATTGTGTACATGTTCTCCAAACATTTTTTTCCTCTGTCTTCCGAGTCTCCTGCTCTACCTCATTCTCTCTCTCCTGGTCTTTTAATAATTTATGATGTTTCCTTGCCTTCTTTATCTTCCCTCTGTCTACTCTCCTGATAATATTCCCAGTCTCTTTGCCATTCTTCCATCTCTGCTGAAATTTTTTGGGACACTCATCTACTTGCTCTTTTTTCCATCAATTTTGCTCTGAAATCTTGTCATTTGAATGCTTTTCCTTACCTTCTCTTTTACCTTCTTTGACCTGGATCGTTTTTGGCTTGAATGGACCTGCAGGTAGAATAGGTAAACTTTGACTTGGGGTTATTTCATTAAACTCATCCCAGGTCTTGAAGAGCTAATGGGGAAATGTTGAAAATGTCAGTGTACCTGAAAATGAAGGTAATGAATTGTAGTTGATTATGAAGAGACAAAATTCTGCTGAGTGGTGATTATCAGTCCAAGCATAAGGGAAGCTGTGTAGGCCAGGTATCTCGTGAGTCTCTATTTTTGTGGGACAGCAGTTGGTGTACCAAAATACCCTGGCAGTCTTGTCTTCCATTAATTGCTCAGGAATTCTCACTATCCACCATGTATTTCCTTGATTACATGTCATTATCCGAGATGTTCTATGGAACTGTTTCCCAACAGATCCCTCCTGTAGGTCAGGGGTGGGTGAGAGCACTCAAATTGTAAAACCTAAGGTCCCTTGGAGTGTCTGTGCTCACTTGAGGGTGCACATCATCAATGCCAGTTTGCACTAATGCAGACCTTCTGCAGTGAGTATTCATGGAATAGTGTTTTGTTATGGCTCATAAATAGCTCTGACAACCAGGCTTGTGGTCTTGATTCACTTCCAGGATTAAAGATGTTCACAGCACCGATACCATTGGTGAGAAGGAAGGAGTGTGGGTTACAGGTTAACAAATCCTAGCCCAAAGGAAGGAGTCTTTCCCTTGAAACTTGGACTGCCCTGGCTTTGGGTTGAGCTGTATGAAAATAAAGAGACTTAAATTATTGCTTGCACCATTCCTGCTGTGGAAATAAGCAAAAGGTTCAACTGAATCTTCATAAAGTGTAAAAGTATAATTTTTAAAAATATGGTTTATTAAACTCTTTTTATTGTCAATTTGTAGGCTTTCATCCATTATTCTATTCTATTCTGAAACTTGTGAGGTGCCACATATGTGAGTAAGAGCAGAAGTTTGATTAGTATAGGTACAAAATTTGGGCAGTTCATATGACTAAGAATACATTTATGAAGGTTGTATTCTTAGTGCTGTTTGTAATGCTGCCCCATCTGCACTTAAGGTACTCAAATGATGTGTTAGATCTACACTGAGTTTTAGAATACCCACCCCAGTAAATGGTGTTTGTTGATTATCTCTGAAATGATGGGGGAGTGTTACAAGCAGTGGAGGGATTCGTGGACCCAGGATCCCTGTGGAACTATCCAGGAGACTCCCACTTGGTGAGAAGTGGCTCAGTTTGAGTAGGGGCAAATTTATGGCCAGGGAAATAAAGCTCAATTTTGTGACAGATTATCTGAATAGACACTGTTTATCAGGAAATTGGTGGATTATGTCATGTGTTGCATTTCTAATCATGCAGTTTGAATGTGCTGGAAAAGGTGTGGTAATGTTGTGCTTTTTCTTTTCGAGTGTTTTCACTCAGGAAAGTCAGCTTGAGTTTGTCCCACTGTATTTATTGCTGTGTGAATAATTGTACTGGTTAGATTTTACATATTTGGAACACAGTGCCTAACTGCTGCCCTGCCTGTATAATTATTAAGTCTAGAGAATGGGTTGGGAAAACAGCTTTGAGAAAAGCACCTCTTAGAAATGACTGATTACTGACTTGGCAAAGCATTCATAATATTGACAGCCAGTTAGGAAAATTAAATCAACACAATCAGGATAGTGATTATTTTTCTCAGGAAGTGTTTGTGTGAGAAAAAGAGGGCAAACTGGAGTGTTAAGACCAATATTCTGTGAAAAGTGACCTGTGGAAACGTGGTTGTTGGGTATTTCAGGACTGGAAGTTGGGGAGAGCTCTGAGCTGGATGTCACTAGAGCTTCTCAAAGAAAACCAAAAAGCTTTCAAATTCAAATTTGCCAGTTTTATTGGAATGAAAACTAGAAAGGTAACTTCTTCCAAAATAAAATCTTCATAGTGATTGGTGAGGGTTAGCTGTGGCAGAGATTTGTGCACCACTGCCCTCCTTGTGCAGGTAGGGCCTTGGTGCAGTACTTGGTTTTATTTAATGGGATTTGGTGAGTGGCAGCAAAGCAGGAGCACTTTGGGGTCTGGGAGATTTTTTTGTCACAAGGAGATTTTACTTAACTAGAAAAAGAACTGTGCTAGGTTTACTTAGTAACTGGAAGATGTGAAAGCTGAAGAAGAGTTGAGGAAATATTTTGCTATCAAGTTGAAAGGGAAAGTTGAAATTTTGCAACTTAATTGAAAGAGGAAGCAATCCCAGAGGTGGAGTAAATGCAGAGTTCTCAGATGTTGGGACATTATAAGGAAGTTCTTAAAATTAATGTGAATAAAAATGTTACTGTCAGTCTCTCTTCCCCATTTTGGACTTATTTGATTTTAGTATGTTTTTATTTTTTTGTGTTTAATGTGGTGTTTGCTTTTACTATCATCCAAGAAGATGATGCTAATTCTCTGTGCAAATGTCATCTTCAAGCTAATGAATACCAGTAATATATATACTGGAAGCAGCAGTTATTCTGAGAGCATTTTGATTTTAATGATTCATAAATGTTCTGATAGTTCTTACGTGGCTGAAGGGTAGCATGTGTGAGCATACTCCAGTTCTGCTTAATAACTTCATACATGATCTGCATAGTTTGTCTTTTTTATTCTGATTTTGGGCCCTACACTGCCCTGTGTCTGCAGTGCCATGGCTTTTCCTCACAATTGCTGTGCTGCTTTGAGCAGCTCAATCCCTCCCTACATCTTCACTTCTTCACTTCCCTGCACTGGATCCTTCATTGCCAAACTCCAGGCAGGAGTGGATCAGGGTCCAGGTCCTCCCCCTTCCTGGCTCTTCTCTTACCAGGGAGAGGAGAGCCAGAGTCACTTCCCTGGATGCAGTTTCTCTGGTGCATAGTTTGTTTCCTATAATCCAAAATGAGTTACTTGGAAATGACTTTAATTAAAACATGAATGTAGTATAAATGTTAATATATTTTTATTGATGTTAGAGACTTGCAATAAAAGTGTGCTATCAGATTTTTGTCTTCAGTTGATAAAAGGATGCAGAAGGCAGAGACTGATGAGAAGGGATGGGCTGCTAGGATTAGGATTATTTTGGGAAAAGGCTATTAAGAGAGAAACAGAATTGCTTTAGCCATTTTAGAATTAGTATTTCAGCCCTAGCAGTAAAAAGTGTGGGTCCATGTCTAAAAAAAGTTATGGCGTTTTCTGTCAGTTTTTCTGATAGCTTTATAAAAACTTGACTTTAAAGCTCTGATTCTGTCTTGATAATCAGTATTCAGATGTACCAGTGCATGCTTTCAGTAAGCCGATTTCCTTTGAATCTGTGAATACTCTGTGTATTTCAAAAGCTCTGTACAGTTTTAAATGGCTAAAGAGAAAACTGACAAGCCTGAAAATTAAATTGTAGCAAAGACCTGAAAATGAGGAGAGTTCTCACCATCATCCAGACAGGAATTTATCTTGCTTTAAATTTTGGTTTTAATAAATGTATACTCCTCTGTGCGTTTGACATAAATCACACATGGCACTTAATAGTGCCACTTGGATTTTATTTTATAGGTTATTAAAGTATTATGTGTATTTACACAGATTTATTAGAGCAGTTGCTCAATTTTCTGTTCTTTTATGTGGAAGTAGATACAGTGGTAATATTGCAGGTTATTAAATTCTGAGACCTAAATGTTTGGCTGTGTGTTAGCACGAGAGTAAAATTCATTGAAAGCCCTGAGTATGTGCTGAGAAGAAAGGAGTTTCCTGTCTTTCCTCAGCCAGCTGTGAACACCTGTAAGGAGCTGTGCCTTTCATTCCAAGCTGCTGCATTAAGGAGTTCAGGAGCTCTGCTTGGGGTCTGTAGCTATGTGTCCCAAATACCAGGAAAAGAACCCCTCACCCCAAAATCTAAACCACCTAATGCCATGGTCTGTGTGAGGGAAGGCTGGCAACATGGAATACTGGTTTTATTTATTTGTACCACCCTTTTCTTGTCTTAGGACCCCCACATTTTTCAAGTATATTTACTCTCATATCTCCTTTTCCAAGAACAAAAAACCTCTGACATGAAGTGTTACCCTGTTCCCAAGGCACCCCAAATTCCCAGGAACATTGAGAGAAATTCCTGAGTGAAACTTCTTAGAGTTGTATTCCCTAGTGTGAGTGGCAACTTGCTTAATGAAGAAAAGCAGATATGACCAGAACAATTGGTTTGTGGGGTTTTATTCTGTGGGGCTTTGAGGTTTTTTTGTTGTTGTTTGTAGTTTTTTTAGCTGGCTGTGGTTTGGTTTTTCTTAGGTTCCCCTGTGGTTCATAGGGCCTGTTGACGTAGTCAGACTGGAATGAATTTCATGAAGGGTTTTAGAGTGGTTTTTCTTGAGAAGAACATAATTATATTTTTTGTTTTGTTCCCACACCTCCAGATACTTAACTGGAGAAAGAAGAAGAAAACAATGACTTATTTTAATGCTTTAGTAATTTTAAAATTTTTATTTAATATGAACCCTGCTTAAAATGAGTCTAATCTTGAGTAATATATCTGAGTTGGGTTTTAACTTGTGCTGAATTGTATCCTAATGGATTCCCACTTGATTTCAGCCTGTTTTTCTTTAACTGTGATGATGTCCTTGTTGGTGAAGGCAAACATGTAAGTCATGTAGAACAGTGCAACCAAAACCCCATTATGGCTGTGTAACAACATAGATTGTATTGATACCTTTGAAATACTTTCAAGGTCTGTGGTGGATTACAGGTGTAATAACGAAGAAAGAGTGTAGGTTTTAAAAATAAAACTTTTTAAAAAGTAACCAATTGCACTTTTCTTTCTTTTTCAAGCCTGTACATAAGGCTGTCTTTGGAGGAAATTTTTCATCATTTAACTGTTGCCTGCTTGTTAATAGCAGTGAATTCTGAAGTCCATTCATCTCTCTGTTATTTGAAGGCAGTCACAGAACTCTGCTTCCCCAGGCCCTTTATATCCTGTAGGGCTGTAACCTTAGAAGGGTCGTGTATAGAAATGATCTTTTTTGTTGTGGGTGAAGGCTAATGAGTTTCTCTGTCTCCTTGGCTCATCTTAGGTTTCAGCCCAGCCTCTTCTGAGGTGTTTGCATATGTGAGAGAGACCTGGCTAGTGAGATGGCTTTAGGGTGCCTGCTTTTGGGACCTTCAGTATTCCAGAGGTGTTTGTGGAGGATTCTTCTCCCATGTAGATTCCCTGTTGAATCCTGTCACTGCTTTAGTGCTGTCAACAGAAACAGGTTGAACAAACTGTTGCATCTTTATTTGTACAGAATCTGTGTTTATTCCTTTTAGTGCTGGTTTTAATTAAGCACTAGTTTTAAGCACTGGTTTTAATTAAATTGAAGCACTGTGTTCATGCAAAACACGTTTGTGGTACTTAAGCCTTAAAACTACTTAAAACTACCACACAATTGCTAACACCACCCAGCATTTGCCAGGTATTCCTATGACCTTTTCTTGTGTCAACAATGAGAAGCTCTGTCTTAGATTGGTCTTTTAGAAGTCCAAGTTTTAAGAAATAAACATAAATTCTTTACTATTAAAGCTTTTTAAAAGTGAGATCAGGAAGGTCAACCTGGATTTTGGTGCTGAGGCAGGCATTGGTGCCTTAAATAAAACCAGTTAGCTCAAAGGGGGTGAAGTGCTCCTTAGTCTGAGGACAGACCTTCAGAAGGAAAATGTGGATTTCATTTCTGCAACTTCCTGCTGTTGCTGTCCTCTTATGTACATGGACATTGGATAAATGAAGCTGTCTCTGTATTCTTTTGATGCATTTGGTAAAGTAAGCAACAACTAAGAAGCTGACGTTCCTTTTATTATTGTATTAAGTCTTTTTATTTGCTGAGACTTAAGAAAACAGAGCAAAAATAGTGAGTTCTGCTTACTTTATTGGTCAAGCATGTATTGTTTTTTGTGAAAATAAATCTTCCTATTGATGCATGTTATGTGTTCATAGTACAGCAAAAAAATCCTCACTGTATTTCAGTCAAATTGATTTTGCCATGGGAAGTGTCAACGTGGGGGGTAATGACTGAAACTCAAAACTTGTTTGTGGAATTATGGTCTTGCTGTGTATTCATATGTATGTATTCATGTATATTCATACAGGGTTATAAATGACACAGTGTTTTTAGAAATACAAATTAATCAAGCTGGATGTGTTTGACAGTTCTTTCATCCTTCTTTGGAGTTTAAGTTAACGATGGTAAATACCAGCCTCCAATCAAAGTAGTTGCTTATTGTAAAAGTCAGTCTTGAATGCTGGTGTGTTTCCATTCTCTACTTCAGCCTGGGCTTTCTTGGTGAACTTTATTTTCCTAATAGCAGTTGATGATTAAATTCCTTCTACAATATGTACAAGATCTCAAACACACAATAGTAATACAGTTCCTGTAAGTGGTTCATTTGTTAATCTGAGCTCTGTTTTACAAGAATTGTATGAATGCTGCTTTCCTTTGAAATTGATCTTCAAAAAAAAAAAAATCCTGTTTTGTATAATAAGATGCCAGACTCACAAAGATTTCCTTTCTTGTTTCATAGACGTTCCATCTTCAGAGCAGCCTGAACTGTTCCTAAAGAAACTTCAACAGTGCTGTGTCATTTTTGACTTCATGGACACGCTTTCAGACCTTAAAATGAAAGAATACAAGCGCTCCACTCTTAATGAACTGGTGGACTACATTACAATAAGCAGAGGCTGTTTGACAGAGCAGACTTACCCTGAAGTAGTTAGAATGGTGAGTTCTTTCTTTCTCATGGTCTCTTTTTAAATCCACTTGCAATTCCAGTTATACACTGTGGGCGAAATTGAACTCTGGAGTAGGTGGAGTAAATGATGCCTTTGACTTGTATTTGCTGATAGACATTGCTTGGAGATTATTCTCCAAAGACAAAACTACTATTTTTTATATATTTTTAATTAAAGTCAAGTAGATTATGGTTATTGTAGTGTTACAAGTGTATGAAAGGAATCCTGGATTGTTTCCTGGTGGAGAAAGCCGTAAAATCAGAGTCCCTCTTGTTTCCTCTAATCTATGTTCCCTCTCCTCCCCAGTATAAATAATGGAATAATTTTTGCAAGTTTCTTATCTTTCTTTGCACTTTCTCCAAGCTCTTGGGTGTCTGCTTTAGACAAAGATAGCTTAAAGTATGCATGGATAATAATTTTAGAACAATAAACGCTAAAAATGCTGTATAGGATTGTTGTGAAAATGTCCTGGTTGGGTTATGTGCATTCATTGCAGGTGCTGCTGCTAGAGTGAGCAAGATTGCTCAGCTATAAAGCCATACCTTGTATATATAAATTGTTAAATAATAGAGCTTTCAGTGTAAAAATGGAAACAGTATCAGATGCTGCATGTTGGAGAATGTTCATTGCAACTGGCAAAGTCAATCACTGCTTTAAAATGTTTATTCTGTGCTACTGTACAGAACCCTTATAATCTGCTCTCTAAATGCAAAAGCAATTAATTAATTATAGATTTGGTGATGTTGGTTTCCTAGTGGTACTCTGTGATTGTGGAATCCTCTGGCTATGTGCTGTAAGAAGAAAAACATGAATAGTTTTTACATTGCATTGTGTATGCTCCTCACCTCTTTTCTGACACACATACACATGCTGTGTTGTTTGTCTGAAATACTTAAAAATGGCTGTAAATTGTGACAGAGCCATCAAGCAGTTAATCAGGAAGGAAAAAAACAGAATTAAGGGTGTGTGAAAAAATCTTAATATGGCTTCTTTGAGTGTATGCATTGTCAGAAAGCCTATAATTGTGAGATCAGACTCTTCCCCTTCTCCCTCACCCTCTGTTGCCCCCTTCTGCACTGGACCAGTCTTGTGAATGAACTGCTTGCTGTGTTATTTCTTCAGTATGTGAACTCATGCACCATTCAAATACAAGGCAGAATACAGAATGACACTTTTTCCCCTCAGTTTTTCTGCTGGTGCTGCACTGTAGTACCTAAATGGTTTGCAAATGTTAATTTAATCTAATGTGTACCCCTTGTGATGAACAAAATGTATCACACACCCTTTGCATAGAAAGGATGTTGATGCACAGATAACTTGAGTAAAATGAGACACTTTTTCTGTGTGTAGCAGATGCCTCCAAACTCATCCCCTCAGAGAATTTGGTAATTTTTTTAGCATTTCTGTAACTGAGGTTGTATTCTTGCCTTGATCTGTTGTATTTTTTACTGCAGCAACATCTCTTGAATACAAACTGCAAGTTAGTGCTGCCTTAGCTTGGGCCCTAAGGAACAAGAATTGATTTGTAATTGTTTATAAAGTTCAATTTGAATCATAAATCATCATCCATGAAACAATGGGATCTTGGACTGTGGGAGAGATGCAAAACCCTTTTGGTATCATGTCCTGCTGTCCCTGCAGTCACTTGTATTGATTCATGCAACAGTTCTTAACTTAAGGAAATGATGTATTGCCTAAAGAGTTTGAAAAGCTTGGTTTTGAATAGTTTCCTTAAATATAGTCTGTATCTATGATATGGAGGAGTTATTGGAAATAAAGTTACAGCCTGAATATTCCCAGTGGATTTCATAGATATTTACTAATGGAGCTTCAGAAATTCCAGTTTCAGCTCAGCTCCTTTTTGATAGAAATCTGTTCTCTCGTCTTTTCCTTTCATTGCATCATGCTCTTCTTCATTCTGCTTTCTTTTACTTTGCATTTGTGGTGCTGAACTCAGGCTGTTTCCTCTTCAGTGCTGGGGTACTGAAGCAGGGGAGGACTGTGAATATTCTCATGTCCTGTGTCTTGCTACCCACTAGCCCCTGACTGCCCAAACCTGGATTTTTTTACAAGTAAAAAGATACCTAAGTATTTAGGGAAGTGAACGTGTTTTTCTCCTAAAGCATTTCCTGAGAAAACTGTAAGTAAATGTAATTGTGAATTGTATTTTAGATTTTGAATGAAACTCTACCCTGCAACAGCCACCTGAGCTTTGGTGAAGTGTAAGCAGTTGAAAGCTGGAGTCCCCTAATTGTGCCAGCCACAACCAGTGGTGTTCTTGGGGCATGTGCTGCTGGAAAACCACTGTATTGGTTGTGTTCCATGGCAGCAGGATGCAGTGCTGTGCTACTGAGTTTGTGTGAGTGAATCCACAGCAGATGCAAGAATGATTCTTGTTGATCATCCCAACAAATACCATTGCAGTGTTTCTGCTAAACCCCATCACTAGGGCTTTGAGGCTAGCAGGTGTTTTGGTTTTTGCATATAGACTATCTTGTAAAAATGCTGTTTGTTCCTGCTGGTCTTCACCTGTAAAAGCAAGACTTCTTCACCACTTTGAGCACAGTTACACAGGTCCTAGAGGGAAAGGTAGTTCTTCTAGTATTATATAGAATAAGTGTTCAGCACCTACTGCCTGGTGAAGAGTTGGCATTAGTCACTTTGTGCTGAAGCACTATTTTCTGATATAACTTGTTCTTTGCAGTAAGTACATGTTCTTGTTTCAGTTTTGTACCCAAAATCATATGCTGAGACAGACTTAAATGTGCACAATTGACTTCATGAGTACAACTACCACCTTCACCTGCTTTTGGGGATTTTCACCAAGGTCCTCAGCTATGTTCACAAGGGAGCTGTCACATTGACAGCCTCAGACCTGTCATGATAGTGAAAAAAAAAGCAGTATCTATGTCCTGACAAAAGTAGCATCCCCACTGCCTGCCTGCCACAATTGTCATGGGAGTGTTTTGATTGAAAGACCAGGGTCTTAAAACTGATCAAAACAGAGCCCAGTTGTTCTATTTCCCTTTGAAAGATCTCTGCCCTGTTATGTTCAGTGTTTGTGAATCTAAGAATTAATGTTCCCTGCTTGTCCCTCTGGACTACTGTGATTTGAAGGTGAAGGGAAAAACAAGTTTTGTGAGTTTAGCATCCTGCAGGAGCAGGAAAAAAAAAAAAGGCGCACCATTTAAAAACTGATATTTTTAAAGTTATTAATATTCATAGAGAAGGATTAATAGCTCAAGTATTTTCTCGTCTAAATAATCCAAAATGTTCAAAAAAGTAATATCTGTGGAAAAGATGTTTTTTAAGGTTTTATAACATATATGTATGTTGATGATCTCTGTTAGTGACCCAAAAGGTATTTGGCTCTAGACATACTAGGCTAGGAAAAGGTTGCCAGTAGAATTTTTCAGAAGAGCTGAGATTTTTAATTGCTGCTAAAATATAAGGCTTTGAAAAAGTCATTTGTGTAGCCAGATAACTTATGGATGTTTTTCATGCCAACCATCTAAAATTTATGCCATTAAAAGCTTTATCCATGCTTGTAATATCACATGTTTTCATCTTCTTCTCTCGAGCATGTGATATGATGTTGTATATAGCTAAATGTGAAACCACTTGGCTGTTTGTCAACCTGTGTGCAGATCTGCTTCCTTAAACCATTCTCTTTAGCTTGATATACAGTGTCTGGCATGTTATTTATTATTCAAAAAAATGAGATAAAGCCAAGTCTCCTAATGACCACCAAAGCAAGTTGCAGAGGCTCATCCGTGTCATCAATATCGGCTGGTGGGGAGAGCAGTCAGGATTTGTGTTAATGGCCATGAGCTGCACAGATTTATTCAGGAGGGGGCTGCTCAGCCTGCTTCCCCTGCAGTTTGATGTGTTGTTCAGAAGGGCAGATGACATTCTTTAGAATTAGGCAAGTCTTAGGAAAAATGGCCTTGCCAATTAAGCCACACTCTGCTAAGAAGGAAATGCCAGTAATAGGACTTTATGAGCCAATAATTGGACACTTAATCTAAAATTTATTTCTGTCTGAGCAAAATGTGGAGGCTTAAACTAATGGTACTGATTTTTGCTGGTAGATTAAGCAGTGATAGTTGAATGAAATAAATGTTTGTTATTATCTGTGATGTCCTAAAGGGTGTATGTGGTAGAGCTGTTTGTGTTTTATGGGTATGAAGACACAGATTGAGGAAACTGATCTCTTTCATTTAAAAAATGGGTGAAAAAATTGACAGGCTGTTAAACCGAGAAGTCTGGATGAATCTCTTTGTTGGTGGGCAACCTTTCAGCTCTCCTACTTGCTTCTTTAGAAATTGTAAAGCCGGGCCCTGACGTTTACACAACATCAGCGTGTGTTTGCCAGCCCACAGGAGATGGCTAATGAAACTCTCTTCAGATACATCTTTTAGAATGGAATAGTCACACTTTGTTCTCTTTTCTAACTGCTGAAATGCCTCTGGCTTCCCATTGTTATCTTTATCCTTTCTGTAATGGCAAATTGACTAAAATAAGACTGCAATTTCTGTACAGCCCAAGTGGAACATCATAGGAGATGTCATGTGGTGTAGAAGCTGTGTTAAGCAACACAAGGAAAGAAACTTGGTTAAATCAATACCCAAATAAACACAAAAAATGCATTTTAAAGGTCATATTCTGGTTTGGGTTTGGATTTTTTTCCCTCTCTCTTTTCTTTCTACTGACATAAATCTAGAGAGATTGCATTCATTTTTACTGCAGGTTTGTCTCAACAGATGTGAGGGCAGAGTCTGTTCAGGAGTTTGTTTGTGACAGACCCGTTAAACAGAATATCTTGCTAAGCCATGATTTTTTTAGCATGTTGAGGAACCTATTTTTAGGAAGTGTTCTAGCTGTTAGACTTCATAGGCATTATGGTTTTTATATTTTCTATAGCTGTGTCTTATGACTAAGTATGACATCTTCAGAGTTTCTGTATTAAATGTTCTTGGACAGAGATTCTTCTGTACATCCCCCTATATTCAGTCTTACTGTTGTGATTTAACAAAAACCCTGTGTGTATGTTCCTATTGCTTCTTGTATTAGATTTCAAAATATAGTACTGAATGTAATTTTGGGTTTAAGGGAAATAAATGAAATCATATACTCTCACAAGAATTGACAGATCATATCCCTTTCTAATGGGAATTTTCTGTAAGTTCAGAAATTCTGTAAAATATTAGGAGTTAATCTTGAACTTAACTTGACTCAGTGGAACTGGAACAGATTTTGAAGCCATCTGAAATGCTGGAAGGAGTATGAAATGTCCTTCCCCCTCTCCCCCCCTCAATGTTTTTTGATTAAAAATTGTCATGTAGGTGCAAGCATAATGGAGCAAGCATGCTATTGTTAAAAAAACACATAAAAATCACATCATATTTTAAATTCTGTTCATCTTTCTTTAATGTGAGGGTTATCAATTCTGTAGAAGCAAGAAAAGAATCTAACTTTGATTTCTTTTATGCATTATTTCCAAACACTTTTGTTAGATGTTTTTGTTATTCACATTCTTTATACACCTAGCTCATCTTAAACATACAATGCTTATTAAAAGAAGAGGCTCTGATGTTCTGTGCTCCTCTCAAAAAGCCAGTTGGAGGCAGCTCCTCTTGTAGCAGTTGTCCCTAATAATTTTTCTGGACAGCCTGTAATTACAATTACCTGACTCTGTTATTCCTGGGGTTGGTTACATGGGCCTTGCATCTGTCAGACTTTATCTGCGTAACAGTTCAGTGACTAGGTCTAAAGCAAAGAAATAAACTGGAAAAACACTTTCTTGTTCCAACAGCACTTGAGCCATATTAATTAATTAATTACCTTACATATTTACTTTATTTACATCCCCACACCCTGTTTTGGCCGTGTCATCCTCTTTAGTCCCTTTAAAGTATTTTGTCTGCAGGCAAGCACAGTGTTAATCATCTTCTGAGGGACTGTTCTCCTGAGTTTTGAATTGTATGTTTTGTTCTGTAGTTTGGAGTCCAGGACAGCATGAGTTTTGTAATGCTGTCTAGAGTTCAAGTTCATGCATTGGCAAGCTTTCACTTGATCTCCTGCCTGCTCTAGAGGTGAAGGGCTCTTTCTGCTGGTACCATGCTTTAATTTGTCCAAGATACATGAGCTACTGCTATGATCTTTCAGACTGCATTATAGAATTACCTGGGCACACATTAAAGAAATAATTCTTCCATTGAATCATCTGAAAACTTAGTTACAGGGAGATAGTGATGAATGGGGTTACTGGTAGGGTACCCAGATGTGGTTTGGCTCTGGGTGATCTGGAGTGGACTTGCAGAGCTCCAGTTTCCAGCAGGGACAAGGTTGTACCCAGGGCTGCTGCCTGGGCTGGGGTCTGGGCTAACACTTCTAATTCAGATCCAAAGTGGTGTAATCCACCTTGATTCTTGTTAGAGTGAACAAGATTAGAGCAAGAGGTTAAACAGGAAGGGGAGAACAAAGGGTAATGGCTTGAATTTGGAAGGGAACAGGGACAGATTATGTTAGGATGGAATTCTTGACTCTTAAGTTGGTGAGCCACTGGCACAAGTTGCCCAGAGCTGTGGCTTCCCCATCCCTGGGAGTGTTTTAGGAAAGTGAAAAGTGTCTCTGCCTGTGACAGGGCAGATTGGAATTAGATGACCTCTAAGGTCCCCTCCAACCCAAAGTGTTGTGTGGTTCTATGAGAAGTTTGAGGGTTTGTAAATTGAGTTTCTTTTGGGCAGAGCATCCAGTGCAGGAGTATAGCTACTGCTTTTTTTCAGTGCAAGAAAGCAACTCCTCCCTCTGAACACACACGATGTGGGCATTGCACCTGAGCTGTTTTGTCCTGCACACTTGCCCCTGTTTAGTTCTGCCAAGAGAAGCATTGCCCAAGGATCTCAGGTTTGCTGCTTCCATATCTGTATGGATTCAGATTCATCACCACTGAAGGAGGTGATGGTAAACTAACAAGTTTAGGAGCCCTGATCCAGAGCTAAATTGTTGCAGGTTATTGATTGAATTTTTAGAAGACTTAAAGGTCAAGGGAAAATGAGAAGAACTGTTTTCCCCCCCAGCCTGTGATCTGGATTGTTGACTGTGTTCACAATCCAATGTAGTTCATTTTGATGCAGCCAAGTCAAAAGTAATGCTGCTGGGCAAAAGCAGGCACGGAATATTAAGCCCTGAAAGACTGTATTCAGGCAAGCAGTGGTGCAGAAAAGAACCTGAGCATTGTGGATTGCTTATCAGGAGTATCTTAATATGAATTTCTGGTACGCTGCACTGTTCAAAGAAGTGAATGCCGATAAATTAATATGACAACATGCAGGAAAAAAGAGGGAAATGGTCTGGCTTTTTATATATACCCCAGTGCACTTGTGCACAGGTGGGAGGTCAAAGGAAGGAAGCAAAAATAATCACAGGATTAAAAACAAACAGAGAAACCAACAACTGCCTGGCTTTAGGAGCTTTGTTTTTCCATTTAACAACATCGAGGTTGAGAGTTGTCATGTCTGTATAAAAATACCTATCTATAGATAGACACATACTGCATATGCAAATATATATACAGGTGTAAAAGAGATCTGGTGGTTTAACAAGAACCAACAGAGTAACAGGCAGATTCAACCTTGAGATCAGAAGCAGCGCTGTAGTTAAATTAGTAGTGAAACTTTAGGAAAAGAGATCTGGTGGAACAGTTTATAATCGTTTAAGATAAAATTAGATACTTCATTTTGTAAGATGTTCTTTAGTCAAACTTCTGGGAACAATTCAGCAGATTTTATAGGGAGATTATAGCTGAGTGACTGCAGTAGTTGCTTCAGGCTCTAGAATATGTAAATCTGTAAACAATATTAAAAAACTCAGTGTATGCAGATACCTTTCAGACGAGTCCAGTGTCTTTTCCAGGGGCCAGTGTTGTCAGGTTAGCATGGCTTCATGTTATGACTTAATTATATTTTGTTGCTTCTCTATGTTGTTATTATGCACAGCAGTGTAAGCACTGTCAGCAGAGATACTAGGTTTCAATTTTATATGTACATGGGGTTTACTTGGATGATTCCACATATTTTTAATTGAAGAACAGGTGTTCCCTGTAAGCTAAATGGGTATCCACTTATCCTGGTTTTATATAGAGAATATATTAAACTTTGCAGTGTGTGTGTTTGTTTTCATTTCAGCTTTCATTCAGGAAGACTATTACTGATAAAAATCTTTTGTTTCAAACAGCACAGAGTAGAAGTGCTCAGCTGCAATTTAATTTGTGAAGTGTTTCTGCTACAGTGGTGTCACTTCTATAGCACTCCCGTGAGGGGCAAAGAGGGAACTTCTCAAAACATGAATTTTTACTTCAGACTTGAGCCTCTTACTCCCTTCTTTTCTAAAAGTTATTTCAGATATAAATGTGGTGATAAAGCTTTCTTGAAGCCTGATGCTTTTACCTGTATGTTCATAATTTTGTAGTTCTGCATTGCCAGGCACCAGCCATCAGATCTGTTCAGAAACTGCAGCTCGGTCTCTGGGGGGTACAGAGCAGCCTTCCCTGTCTTGTTTGTTTTTAACAAATTGACATTGACTCCTAATTGCCTGGGAGAGTTTTTGTCTTGTTTCTGGTTGGAGTTAGGTTAGAACTTAAGAAGAAATTCTTTATGAAGAGGGCAAGTGAAGCACTGGCACAGGTTGCCCAGAGAAGCTGTAAGTGCTCTATCTCTGGGAGTGTTCAAAGCCAGGCTGGATGGGGCTTGGAGCAGCCTGGGCTAGTGGGGGGCACCCCTGCCCATGGCAGGGTGTTGGAACAAGAGGACCTTTAAGGTCCCTTCCAACCCAAACTGCCCCGTGATTCTGTGAGCTGTGCCGGCCTGACACACTGACACAGAGCTCAGAGGTTTCTGTGCATCTCCTGTCTAGAAATCTGTCAGTTTGATCCTGTGTGTTTTCGATTCAGTGCCAGTGGGTAGATTTAACTGCTTGTTGAGTTGGTTGCTGGCACTTGGGTGTTGAGATTCCACGTGGTGGAGGAGCTGTGCTGGACTTTGTACACCCGGTTTGGTGTGTGTTTGGTTTTGGTTTTTTTGGTGCTCCTGAAAGGTATAGCCATGGAGAAGAGGCTGCCGGTGTCTTTGAGGACTGAGGGGACATCTGTCTTGATACAACTTTCTAGAATTCTGGTTTAGAGGTTTCTCTTTTAGAGTTCTGGTTTGCCTTCCAAAAAAGATCATCTGGGCTTGGAGGCGTTCCTAATCCATGGCAGACGGAAGTCAGTATTGATCCGTAGTCATTTGTGTTGACTTTGGGAGAGGAGTCACTGGGGATTGTGTATGCAGGCTGGCAGGGATGTCCTCTGGCTTGATGATCCAAGAGAGGTCAGGAGAGAAATGATTCAGCTATCCAGCGGAAGGAATTTTGGCATGCTGCTTGGGCCCAGGGATAAATACTAAATAGCTGCCTTATGCCTATCTGAGAAAAAGCCTTTCCAGATCTGATGTAGTGTGTTCCTGTCTTCGTGTGGTGGCTGTCAGGGTCTCCAATGTACAGCTGGGCAGTTCATGCATGGGAGGACTTGTTGCCTTCAGTTCTCCCTTAGAGGCTTATAAACATTTACCACCCAGAGGCTACTGATTTAGATAAGCATGCTATAAATTGACACTGCATGTAAATGAGCTATCGTGCTGTGTTGTGGTGATTAATGTGACGGTAATGGCACACATTATCTCCTAAAGTTATGATAACCTGGGGAAATCACTTAAAGATAACCTGTTCTGTCTGTTCTCCTCAGGAGAATATCTGCATTTTGGCTACACATAGCTTATCTTTACTCCTAATGCAAAACAGAAAATTAAAGAGAGCAAGCTGCATACTAGGACCATATTCTAGCTTGCATTGCATTTACTCCTGCATGTTAATTTTCTTATGCAAAAAAACCTGCTTTTGACATGCCTTGAGACTGGCTTTTTTTAACAGGCAGTCTTCAGAAATCATACTCATTTTGTCCTAAGCTCAATATTCAGGTATCAGTGATGGCACTTAACTAATTGTTGCTGAACCTCTCATACTTCTGTCATGCTAGTGAGGCTCTGGCACTGACTGCTTGAGGCTTGGTTTGACTTAAATTGAGTCTTAGAGGAATTTGTCTTTGTTTAGCTTCTCATTCTGAAAGTATGTACTTTCCCTTGCAGGTTTTGCTTGTGCCATTATTCAGTATTTGTTCCAGTTTCTAAACAAAACAGCTGATGAGTGATCTGTAGGTACAAGTTTTAATAATACATGTATAGTTAAATTTGCAGAAAATTTTCTTTCTCATTTCAAATGAAATTTAAAGCAGAAAAGGAAAAAGAAAACGGCCTTTGGTTTTGCTTAGTTTCTTATTTTGATCCAAATCCTGGGAGAGCTGGTGCTTTTGACTGTGAAGCATTAACAAAAAATGCTTGAATAAGTATTTTAGAATCCCAGATGTTTGGATTCAAGGTACATTTCCCACTTGTTACTTGGGAATCCTTTGGGCTGCCTACCCTGTTTTGTGTTCTACCATAGAAACTCTGTCTTGCTAATTCTGATCACTCTGCTCCTCTCCCTGCATTTTCATATCAGGGATAGTAGAAGTAGGAGCTCAGGAATCCTTGAGGAAAGACAAACTGTAACATGTGTGTGTTCCTGGAATAGTTATTTGACCTCTCATGAGATTAGAAATGTCTCTTTGTGAAGGGGCTCTTGGGAGAAGTGAATGAGTTGGGGGAAAGGCTGGAGGGAGGGGGAGAAGGTCTCCCCATGGATGCTGGCAGTGGCTCGGCTGGTGTGGGACGGGCAGGGCAGGGCAGGGCAGGAGGAGTGGATGCCATCAGCACAGGCTGGATAAGGGCTGTGTCTCTCCAGGCTGAAAGCAGTGCTGAGATTTAGAGAGTGGGGCTTCCGTAGAGCCTGCAGGACTGGAACTGCAGTGGCACACACCCTCTTGTGGCAGGAAGGGACAAGTCCCAGCACAAACCAGTGTGGCCTCTTGTTTTCTGTGCTCGCTGGTTTGCCTTGCTCACTCTTGTGTTCTGTGAACATCCCTCACTGGGGAGCACCACGTGTGCTTTCCTGCTCTTACCTCTTTCATCTTTCTGCTTATGCAGTGCCTGAATCTGTTCTGTTTGTCTTGCAGACTCTAAAACTTCACTCGATTCAAATCTGGTTTTATCAGTATTTGGATTGTATTTAAACTGCAGGCTTTAAAGTGCCCTTTCTCACTAAGTTGCCAAAATACTGAAAATGCACCTTATGGACTGAAACATTGACAGGACCAAAAAGCTGAAAAAATAAACAAGGATGCTGAGGAGCATACTAGTTTCATGTCTTAAATAGCTTAGTTTGTCTGAACTGCTGTGAAGGGGTCATGTATAGATTAGGGGATAACATGCTGCTTTTGCCAGCTGTTTGATTAACCAGCTTAGAGCTGGGTCAAACGCGCAGGAGCAGAGCGCAAGGAGGGCACATCATCACCTTCCAAGTGCAGAGAGGCCCTATAGCATGTTTGCAGTTCATCAGATTTGCTGCACAATAAGCTGTACGCTCCATTCAGCACTCTAATTAACCCAGGAAAGCTCTCTGGCTCAGTCTTTGCTGATAGCATGAACCTCACAAAGCCAGGCAGTCTCACCAAAGTACCTCTAAATAAGATTAAGCAAAGCGAGCCAGCCATGAAATAAAATGTAGGCTAAGTGTCGAGCAAATACTATTATTTGCTGTCATTTAGTACCAAGTTTTGTACTTGGCATGAGGTGTCCAGGCATTAAATGTGTGAGTAGCATTGGCAACTCCTAACAAGTGCTGACAGATGAGACCTTAATCATTAATGCTTCTCTGTAGAGACAGAAATACCCAAGTGCTGTATGACAACACTCACAAATATGAGTTGATGGTATTTCCTACAACTCCTGGGCAGTCCTGGCTCCTATCAATGCCCATCAGGATTTTGAATTACATGTTGGTGGGCTCCTCTGGGACTGGCAGACTGGGTAATGCTGGGATAACAGAGGAAAGGAGAAAAGCCAAGGCTGTGGCAGGTTTGTAAAGTGACAGGTTCCTTAGCCCTGTGCTCTTGCTAAAGATCCTTGTCAGACAGCAGGAAAAAGAAATGGTGTTGAAGTGATGGAGGATAAAGCAGGTACAGACGTACAGAGTCCTGAAATCTATTACCTCTGTGAAGAATGGATCTCATCCTCCTTTCTTTGCCTTTCCAGGTATCTTGCAATATCTTCAGAACTCTCCCACCTAGTGACAGCAATGAATTTGATCCAGAAGAAGATGAGCCCACCTTGGAGGCATCGTGGCCGCATTTACAGGTTTTTGATTATTTACCTCAGAAGAAATTCTTATAGTTGCTCAGTGTGTCTAATAATTTTCTCAGCTTTTTTTTTAACCTGTGACTCAGAACTAGTCTGTGAGACACTAACATTTATTAATACTGTTTATGATTCTAATATAGTACTTACAGAGATGGGAGAGAACTTTGTGATATTTGCAAATTGTTAAAGCTTTCTTTCAAGATTATATTGATGATGTCCCTCATATTCCTGTTTTCCTTCATTAATTTAAAAATTATTTTGCTTTCCCAACTGTTTTGATGCACAAGTGTTTTTCAACAACTTCAGCAAGAGCATTGTGAGGGTGACACTGCTGGCAGTTCTGCTTTATTGAGGGTGGTTAATATTCATACAAAAGTGCACAGGTGTTGGCAGCTGATCAGAAAAATGAATGAGAAGCTGCATCCCTATCTCAGTCCTCCTTCCTCTCCTCTCCTCAAGGTTTGCTCCCAGGTGTTTGTAGCAGGATTCAAGCTCACTCAGTAGCATCCCTTCCTCTCAATTTCAGTTGTCAAAAGAAGGGATTTTGAGACCCCCATGTGGAATAACACTGCATCCAGGTCTGGAGTTACTAGCACAAGAGAATTGTGGACCTGTTGGAGAGGGTCCTGAGAGGAGGGTGCAAAGATGATCAGAGGACTGGAGCACCTGTCCTGTAAGCACAGGCTGAGAGAGCAGGGTTTACTCATCCTGGAGAAGAGAGGGCTCCAGGGAAACCTCATTGCAGCCTTCCACTCCTTGAAAGGGAGCTTATAAAACAAGGGAGAGTGACTTTTTACACAGTCAGATAGTGATAGGACAAGGAGAGATTGAGATCACACTTTATTAAGAAGTTCTTGACTTGTGAGGGTGTGAGGCCCTGGCACAGGTTGCCCAGAGCAGCTGTGGCTGCCCCATCCCTGGGAGTGCTCAAGGCCAGGTTGGATGGGGCCCTGGTTGGATGAGCAACCTGTTCTTGGGAGGGGAGTCCCTGTCCATTGTTCTGTGAGTTTGAATGAAGAACATAAACTAAACAGGAGAAAGCATCATTGATACCGATGCAGGAAATTGCTTTATAGAAAATTCAGATGAAGATCCTGTGTGTCTTAGTCAGGATAATGACTCACACCACTGGTAAATTCACAAGAAATTTGCTTGAGTAACAGTTTGTGGAGTTTGGGAGTTTTTGTGTGCAAAGGAGCAAAATTGATCTCAGCCTGAAAGCAGGATTTTATTTTACAGTTGCATGCACAATCCTGTGAGTGGTTTGTTTCATCATTTTGTGCTCTCTAATTCAGACTCTGCTGAAATGTAGGTTCATCCCTCATTTATATTTAAATTCACAAAAAATAAGAATCTTCAAAACTCCAAGGCAGCTCTGAGGAGCTGTGCCTGCCTGGAAACAGCACATTGAGTGACACTGGTGCTGTAGTTCAAAAAGTCATTACTTGCATGGAAATGATGGAATTTCTTATCCAGTGGATGGCTTAGCATTGTCAAGAAAAAATTCACCAACGTATTTGTGAAAAGTCGATGGAATTGATTTCCTGATGATTTAATGTTGGTGTTATGTAAGCTGTCACTTTTCCCACAACTTATTTCTAAACCTTTTTCCAGCTTTTTGATTTCCTATTGCTTCCTCTGAGAATTCAGAGAACGCTGTTGTAAAGTACCAGCAGCAGTTTTGCAGCATATTGCTGTCACGGGAAATTTTAAAATGATTTTAGAATGTAATTTTTTAGACTTCCTCTCTCCTTTCAGTATCAATATTCATACTCACTAAAGACAAAAAGGAAAAAGTTTTCAATGGCTGCTCTTTATGAAGAGGTTCTGCAAAGGGAATGGCTGGCTGCTAGCTCATTATCAGTGACAGATCAGAGTTGCTGTCTTATGAGGCCACAGCAGTCTCTGTTTCACTTCACTTCCTTGTTCCCTGCTTTTTATACTCTTCTTTTTCTGCACTAAATGAAAAGTCTTGCTGTCCCACTGAAGAGTTTAAGTAGAGATGGAATTGCATGAAAATAAGCAGATTTTCTCCAGCCCTGAGGCTAATCTTTACAGTAAGTTAGGCACTTCTGAATAAATTCTGGTTTGTATTCTCCTTCTGTATTTCAAGTTGTACTAGAACACTACTCTAAGCAGTTTCCAATTTAATTTAAATATATCCAACTGTTTCACCAACCCCTTCAGAATTGTAATGCCTGTATTTGATGTGACTTCAGCAGTTCAGAGGGCAGTTTAAATGTGCTTCCCAATTACTCTAGGAAGCTTTACAAGATGATGACAAGCATTACAAGATGGCAGTGCCTGTTCTTGGTGATGAAATGTCTTTGACTGGAGTTAAATAAGCAAAGGCAGCTTAAAAAGCTCATGTAATTAATTTTAACTAAAAGGTGGCAATTCAATAGAGGAGAAAAATATTTTCCATTTCTTTAACCTTTTGTACTGGGGAAAAAACAAGCATTTAATCTTCTAACAAAATTAAGTAGGGAAATACTAAAAATATCAAGAGTAATCAAGTCATAAACTAAACCCATGGTTTGTTTATTTTTTCTTTCACAGCTTGTATATGAGTTTTTCATACGATTTTTGGAAAGCCAAGAATTTCAGCCCAGCATTGCCAAAAAGTACATAGATCAGAAATTTGTATTGCAGGTAAGCTGGTGTGTTTTCTTTAAGGCTTAGTGTCTCTTTTGGGAAAAAAAAAAAAAAAAAAAAGTCCCTTAAAAAGATTTGTTTAGAATTTGAAAGTGTAACTTCATTTACAACAGAAAAAGGCTAAACCAGCATCTACAATGAAAGTTTTCAATTTGTGGAGGTAGTGGAAAAAGGTGTGTGTGTGTCTATATGTCAGTCTCTGTTGCTATAGATACATAAAATAGATGGTTTGGATCCAGTTTTGGTATCTCAATGAAAATATTTGACTTCCTGGTTTTGAGGCAGAGCTGAAACAGTAACTGTTGAAAAATGAAAAGTTTGCTACCAAGTAGTCTCAAAATGCTGTTCTCTCTATCTGGAGAGACTACTTAAACACCAGGTTTAATTTGTCTTAGTATTATTTATACATACAGAGGTGGCTGAAGGAAGTTGTTTTCTGGGATAAGCCAAGACACTCCACAGATACATTTTTTGTCTTTGGATTTGAGAACAGGCCTGTCTTGAGTTTTCTTTTCCTTTCATTAGTTTTTGTATAACTGCAAAGTCAGAGAGAACTTTGTGCTTGCTTTTGAAATCAGGGGAAATTAGAAAGATTCCTACTTAATTAGAAACCAAGATTTCCTTGCAGAAATGACAAACCAACTAGAGTGGGCGGGAGATACTCAGCATTTCTGGAGACCTTTCTCTTGCCCCTTATCACTCATGGGGTTTTTATTTCCCCCTGTAGTCCTCAGGCAATAGAAGTTGTGCTTTTGCTGTTCATGTATGTTTGGATGAAGAATACCTGAAAAATGTAGTGAAAAGAGCAATTTCTGTCCTTCCATTCAAAGTTTCAAAGAAGGGAATTAAATTTCCTTCTCAGTATCACAAGACCACCTTCATCCTATGAAAGCAATAGGATATACTTATATTTTTATTTTATCCATCTCCTAAACACAAGAGCATTTTTCATCTGGATCTAATTTCTGGTGGTTTCCTTTTTGTTCATCTCAGCAGTGATTTGACAAGGAGGTGCTCCAATGTGTTCATCCAGTACCTGGTGGAGATAAAAGAATATGCCTGATAAATCACTGGCAGGTTTTTCCAGGCTGGTTTTAGTTTGATTAGATAGAGCAGGATTGCATTAGGATGAATGCATGTGCTCTCCTTCAAAATCCAGGAAAAATAATTCTTAGGTGCTCCTGTTCTGTGCTGCTGAACTTGGTCATGACTGGCAACATCCCACTCTCACCCTTTTAAGACATTCAAAACTGTCAGTTTGGCACAGGAAAATGGGTCTAAACCAAGGATTAATTTTTTAGAAAAAAAATCCTGCTAGTTTTCATTAAATCTACTGAATGGAAGAATATTATCTACTGAAAGAGAGGAATATGAGATTTTAAAACCTGAATCATATCAGAAAATATCAGAATAAATAAATTGTATCAGAAAAGATGACAATTAAGAGGTCAAAGGTGTTCTGAGGATTCCTGTGTTCTTGCCATGGGATTTGGTGATGCACATTTTATATGGCTGTGCACAGTG
This sequence comes from Polioptila caerulea, assembly GCA_013397295.1. Classification (NCBI taxonomy): domain Eukaryota; kingdom Metazoa; phylum Chordata; class Aves; order Passeriformes; family Certhiidae; genus Polioptila; species Polioptila caerulea. Next base: position 1,078,452 of record VYXF01011773.1, on the reverse strand, counting down.
GGTCAATTTAAAATTCACATTTTCCATAACAAGTTCTATTCAGCCATATATGTATAGATATACACACACAAGCAAGTGGGTGTATTTCTGTGTGTGTACATACTCTGTGGAGAACTGTAGGAACTGGGACTCCTTCCCCTTCCTGTGGTGTTTGTTGGGTGTCAGGAGTAGCTCCCTGAGTATCTGCAGCTGAGATCCCTTACACAGGAAAGCAATCTGAGGCTTAAGAACTTTGGGCATTTTGGTGTCTTGTGATACTGACAACACAATTGGGACATTTGGAGTGTTTGGAATCTACTTTTTCTCAAAATTAATTTTCAATTTTTTTTTAATTAAATTTTAATGAAGTGTTTCTTGGCAGTAAGGATGCCTGTATGAAAAAAAAATATATTTAAAAGTTACAGTTTTTAAAGTGGACTTTTTCCAAACTTTTTTCTTGTTTGCTTACATTCTTCTTTTTAAGTATAGCTGTATTCCTGGCTTTCAGCTGTGTGTTTTAATAAAATACTGTATTTACCAGTGTAGCTGTTCATTTCTAAAGCCTGCTTATGTACAGTTTGAAATGGTTGGCAGTGGTTGCTAAGAGACATACTATTCAAATATATCCACAAGTCTCTGTGTTATGTAGGTTGCTATTTTGGAAGATTAATTTCCCTTTTCTATGTATGTTTAGAATAGTCAACATAAATTATAGAAGTCTTGCAGCTTCTCCATAAAAATAAGACTTTATTGCTGAAATCTGATAATGAATTGGACATAGCAAAATAATTGCCTTTTTTTTTTTTTTTAATGAGAGACTGATCTTAGTTTAGCAGTGTTTCCAGAGAGGATCTGCATAAGAGCACTGGAAATATAAATACATAAAAATACTTTTCAGTCCAGTAAGAAAATGAAAAACATAAGTGCTTCCAGCTGTTTGCTGTCTTAGGCTGAAATGTGCTATTTGGGGAAGGATGAGGTGACTATTTATTTATTTAAATCTAGAGCTAATTGAGCAAAGCAATGTGTTTATAACCTCTGGAGGGCAGCTGACAAACCTCATACTTCCCTCATGAAATTCCCACCACAGATTCTCACTGCAAGGAGAATACAGTGAGATCTCATTGCAAGCTGCAGAAATGTTCAAAACAATGAGGAGGAATGAGTGCATCACTCCTAGACCTGGATGTTAGAAAACAAAATCCCAGACAGCCTAACAACTTTCAGTCATATTTTTTCTATCTTTTTTCACCTCCTCAGAGTTGTGTAGCAGTTTAGGAGAGATCAGGTGTAGCATGCATGCACTGACATAGCTACTTGTAATAGGTATTTATAATTTATCTGTTTGTGAATTTAAGATAATTTTGTTTCCTGCCACTCCTGTAATGATTTTCTGACAGCATCTTACCCATTTGTAAGACCTGTTTGACAAACTGTCTTTATTTCTCTTGCAAGACAGATACTGGTTGACAGTTGGTTTCTTTTTCATGCAAGACAGATCCTGGTTGCTTATGATTACTAAAAATTACCTAAAATTCCCTGTTTTCTGCCCATTTGTGGCAGCTGGTTGTGCTTTTTGCTTTTAAGTAAAGTCTGTCTGAATTTATTCCAAACATCCACCAGAACAGCCAATGTCTTGGTGTCACAAAAAAATGAAGAAGGTGGCTTAGGGAAAGCTCATACTTTTGTGGCAGAGGATTCAAGGGGAACAAAACAGAGATCTGCAGGTGATATTCCTGTTGCTCACTTCATGCAGCTTCAGGTGTCAGTGTTTGGGATCTACTGTGTGCAATACCAGACACTAGAACACCTTCTCTCTTGACTGAGTCTCACATACCCTTTTTGCTGTTTATTTAAGAGCTACTCAGTAAATGAGATTTTTCTGTTGTTGTTTTGGGTTTTTTTTCCTTTGTTCACTGTTTTGCTTTGGATTTTTAATTGGCATTGATAATGAGATCACCCTTTTGTTCAGAGTCAAGGATTAGTTCCCTCTGATGCTTTTGATTTGTGGCAGTTGGTGGAGATGCTGTAACAGCAGACCCAGTGCTGGCATGGACTTCCCTGTTGAGTCTTCCCACAGCGTGGAGGCCGTGCAGTCACTAGGAGGGCTTCAGAGCTCACCATATAAATTACAGCAATTAGAAAAATGTGACCTTGACACAATGCTGTGAGAACAAAGTGTCAGAGCAAGTGGGGATCTTCTGGTTCTGCAGAGTCAGGGAATGGTGGATGGTAAAAGGCAAACTGTCTTATCATAATTTATTTTTGGGGAGAAGGAAGGCAGCATTTTGGAGCCAGTTAATCACGAATTTATCATTCTGAGTTCTGTGATGTTGTGCTGAGCTTCCAGCAGATTTATTTTTTTTAATACTGGACATGTACTTCTCGGGTACCACGGATGTCACATTCTTTCATTCATGTGTTTTCATGAATCCAGTGTCTACAGAAGTCTGTGTGTCCTACTTGTCAAGTGTCTCCTGTTTCAGTTCTCTTTCTCCTTTAAACACAGCTGTTGGAGCTGTTTGACAGCGAAGACCCTCGAGAACGAGACTACCTAAAAACAGTCTTGCACAGAATTTATGGCAAGTTCCTGGGGCTTAGAGCATTTATCCGAAAACAGATTAATAATATTTTTCTACGGTAAGTTGTGGAAGAAGGGGCTTTTCCCTAATGAATGCTTGAGGAAATTGATATATGGCTTATATTTAACTTTTCTTTTTTTAGATTTGTTTATGAAACTGAACACTTCAATGGCGTAGCTGAACTGTTGGAAATTTTAGGAAGGTAAATGAGTCTTTATTTATTATCTAACTCAGACTTCCCTTGTGGACACGTCAGGAGAGTGTCAGATTTGGAAAAAGCATTATGATAATCCCTGATTCTGAAAACAGATGTGTGCACATGCTCATCTTTAAGCCCATGTGCAAATCTCTGTCCCATCTTTGCCAAGAATATATAGCTACATGGAAGTTACAGCCAAAGTGTTGGATTGATTTGATGTGCATGAGTCCATTAAATGCTGCACACTTCACCCTTCCATGCTGGAGGATTATTTTCTTCTGAGCACACTGAGCAGAGTGAATGTTTTGAGTGAATCTAATTTTGGTAGGTGAGTTACTCAAGGCCACCTTGCTTACATGAGTTTACAGACCACAGAGACAGGGTCTTACCTGTTTGGCAGCTGTTTTTGTGATTATTCCTAATGGCAGCTGGATTGCTACCTAGATTTGTAGTGCCCTGCTAATATAAAGCAGGCCCAAAGTCAGCACCTCTTTACAAGTGCTGTTTGTGAACAGGTGCTGACTGCTAAATATATTTTAATCTAGAAAGTGCTTGTTCAGACCTCTGTATTGCCCTCTTGTGATGATGACACTAACAAATGTTTCTTTTCTGATTTCCAGTATTATCAATGGTTTTGCTTTACCTCTCAAGGCAGAGCATAAACAGTTTCTGGTGAAGGTGCTGATCCCTTTACACACTGTCAGGAGTTTATCACTCTTCCATGCACAGGTAGAAATTATGAAAATATTTTCTGCTCAGTAAGAATTATATGTGTATTTTTTAAAGTTGCTTTGTAAATTTAATTACATGCACATAAAAAGTGAGGGAAAATTCTAAACATGGGAAAAAATAGCAATAGATTTTTTTTTCAAAATTAATTCAGTATCCTTTATATGATAAATATCTAGCTTCTGTTCTGATTAGATAATCAAAAGCATAACATGCATCTGTAATATTTTTGGAAATTTTATTTAGCAGTTAAGCTCTCTCTCTAGGTTTTCCTCTCTGCTCTTTTCTGATTTTCACAAGTTTACCTTTCCCATTCTCTCTCCCAAGAGGATGTTTGGGTTTCCTTAGTCTTGTGCTGTCAAAGCTCTTCTTCACCCTGGCAGCCTTCTGAATACTAATACCCACATTTTTTCATTTAATATTCTCCCTCTCAGATTCCTTAATATGCTCTCATACATCTTTTCATACCTTCAGCTTTCATGATGTAATTTTTCCTCTGATAACTGCTACCTGTTGCCTTTCTCTCTGGTTTCTTATGGTGATAAAGCTCTACTTTCCAAGTGTGTTATTCCAGGTTTTAATTGTGTCGACTCATCTTGCAAGAATTCTCATGACTTTGCTGTATAAAATCAGTAAAAAGACACAGTTTGAGAGTAGCAGAAGCTTCAAAACATTGCTTGTATGACTATATTTAGAATTCCAAGTTGTTCTGATTTTTATTTTTTGTGCTACTTTGTCACTCTAATTGTTGTTGTAAAGTGTCCTCTTGTTTCTTACAAACTGAACTTTGAATGGATTTGCACAGTGCAAACTGTGCATCTCAGTCTGAAAATGGATGTAGTTTGAGGAGCTGAATAGCATCTTGCCTTAAGTGTCTCTTTCACAAAGAGTTGAGGTTTTGTAGTTTCTTTATAGAAATGTTCTAATTTTGTTTTTGTAAATTCTTACTCTTCACAGCTGGCGTATTGCATAGTACAGTTTCTGGAGAAAGACCCCTCACTCACAGAACCAGTAAATATTTCTTTCATACTTCTTTTTCTCACTGTGAATGTTTTACCCTGTAGACACAAAAGTAAAAAATCTAACTTCTTCTTTCTTTTTAATTTAGGTCATTAGAGGTTTAATGAAATTCTGGCCAAAAACCTGCAGTCAGAAAGAGGTAAGTGATATACTAGCATTACCAAAAAAAAAAAAAAAGAGTTATTCTGCTCTAAAACATAATAAGCAGTGAATCTTTAAATAATTTGTGGTTGATGGCACATGCTGTGGTGAATCTTGGTATTATTTCTTGTAGATGATTTTTCAATACTTCTGTTCCAGTTTTTTGAACAGTTTTGACTGTGAAAAGTTTGATAACTGTGGTTTCTAGTAACAAAATAAGTCCTGGTACTTCTGCAGAGAATTTTTTAGAAAGGAGAAAATAAACATAGTTGAGGATAGGCTGGAAAACTCTGTTAGGTTTGGAATTGGTTTTATATGAAGGCAGTATATTTGCAGTGAGGATGAAAGATACTTTGTGGTGTTTACCTACTAAACACGTAAAAGATGCAGTTAAACAAGGGCATTTTCATTTCAGATGCAAATCAGAGTTTCCCTAGTGAGGTTTTGTGAAACAGCAAAACTGTTATTTTGAATATTGCTCTCAAAAATGAGGTAAATTAGGAGAATCTCTTTAGTTATTAAAGTTCAAGCTTTGGTTGTTCAGATCTTTGTGTGAGTGAGGTATTCAGCATGGATTTATACACTGGTGCAATTCTGAATTCAATTCAAAATATTTTAAATACAGCATTTGAAGAATCTTGTTCTTGTTCTAAGGGACTGAGTCCAAAAGCTGCCAGTGTAGAACTGATTACATTTTTTGAGAGAGGGTCTCACTGAGTGAGGTTTCCATTTCTTCCTGAAGCAGTAGAATTTGAAAGTTACCACCATGCTGCAGGACAAGATGATTTGGAGGTTTTATATTCAATGCCTTCTTTTTTGTCTTCAGGTCATGTTCCTAGGAGAGCTGGAGGAAATCTTGGATGTAATTGAACCATCACAATTTGTCAAAATCCAGGAACCCTTGTTTAAACAAATTGCCAAGTGTGTCTCTAGCCCTCATTTTCAGGTCAGTGATAGAGGTTGTTGTTTGGATAGGAATATACAGTTTCAGTTTCAAACAGAACTCTCCCCAAATGTAAATATTATTTTATGTTATGTTTTTAAATACTTGTCTTCTGTGGGAGAGGAGATGTTGGGGTGGAAGGTTCGGCCTGAGCTCCATGAAAAACTTGTTTGAGGTGTTTGGGGTTACAGCACAGAACTTGTCCTCCTGAGCCCCTCACAAATGCTTAAGCAGTGTCCAAGCAGACTTTGAGCCCTTTCACTGTGGGTGACAGGTGCTGGCCCTACAGACCACAGAGGATGGATTTGCTCCCTGGTTTTGGTGCACTGCTGTGCGTTCTTGGTTCCTGATGTGTTTCCTCCTAACCACGTAACCACGGGTCTGGTTAGAGGTGACACAAGCTGTAGCCTGTTTTAATCACATTGTATAATGGGAGGAAGGGGAGTGAATGGGATGTAAATGGATATGTGAAGAGGATATAGAGTTCATGGCCTGTAGTGTCTCTGTGTTAAGCCTGCTGATCTGTCCTGGCACAAAGACAGTTGTGACTTCCAGCTCTTCCTTGGACTACATCTTTTTTATAATCATAATTCAGATCAACATCCTCCTTCCTAACCCCCAGCTCCTCTCCAAGGTAATTACTGTCCTTGGTACCTTCCCCACACTTCAAATTTCTCCTCTCTTATCCAGCCCAGCTACTGGGCCTTTCCCCAGTCTCCTTCCTCTGGTGTCCCAGCACTGCTGGGTTTTTTCCAACTGCACTCTTCCTGATTTTGAGGGAAAGGGTGATGGGCTAAGCTGCAGCACTGATGCTGTGTCTGCACCCAGTCTTCAGTGAGCAATAACACATTGCTCAGGAAACAGAGAGTGGGTGCAGTGGGATCAGAACTACAGGATAGGAACTTAATTCCATTAATGCATGTTATGCTACTGATTTGAATTTAATTCCAAAACTAATGACTCCTGTTAGCTCATCTTTGTGGAGTTTCTCTGTTATTTGTTTTCCCTTCAGAAAATCACAAAATTACAGGTATCTGAATTCCTGTTAATATTTTATTTCTTTGACTCAAAGGTGGCTGAAAGAGCGCTGTATTATTGGAATAATGAATACATCATGAGTTTGATAGAGGAGAACTCAAACGTTATACTTCCCATCATGTTTTCCAGCCTTTACAGGATTTCTAAAGAACACTGGAATCCGTAAGTTTGTGCATTCACACTTTATCTTATCCTACTGATAAACAGGGAATGTCTGCTGAAGAACATCTGAATGGGAGAGATGCACACTCAAAGCTGCTCTGAGCAAGTGCAGCTCTGTTAATGCCAATTTATATTAGTCTGCACTTGAGCTTGTCTCAGTGTTCTTGATTAACTGGTATGTGTACAAAAATCACTACCTTGTGGGATAAAAATAGGCCTTCTCACAAGTTGGAAAAAAAGAAGAAATTAAATGTTACATTGTTATTGAGGGAAAAATGTTGCTCATCAAGTGTTTCTCCTACGCAGTTTTTTTCTGCACAGGTTGGCTCTTAATCCTGATTGTAAATTGTCTAGAAGAAATCACTTGGCATTAATAAAGCTTTGTGGCTGTGTCATCAACTGATACCTCTGGGAGACTTTTGGTGTGGGCATTTTTTTAAACAACCATGAAACATACAGACAGTTTATTCTTAGGTTTTTCTAAATTTATTTAAATAAAGCTGTTCTCTATGACAATAATTGAGCAATTACTTTGTATTGATATCATGATAATTCGGTGAATTTATTTTAAACTGAGCAGCCTAGAAAATTGTTTTAATGCAAAATTCTATTACAGTTAGATGACATATATCCTATATTTTAGTTGGAAATTTTTTCTAAGTCAAGATAATGAGCATTTAGTAAACCCAGTATTTTTAATGAGCTGTGTTATGTTCAGGTCCCAGTTGCTTTGAGACCTTACTGTAAAACGTTTCATCTTTTCACACATTGGTCTTTTTGTTCTGTACATAGTCAACTCTCAAGTTTGTGTGCTTACCTGGCAAATCTAATGCTGCTGGAAAGCCTCTATAGCTTAACACTGGTCACAAAAGGACACTTTCATGGCACAGTACTCCAGTACCAGTCTCCAACCTTTTATATTACTGGGATACTTGTGGTAATGAGAATATTCCAATATCCCAGTTCAAAGAGTTTTCATACCCATAGAAATTTTGTTACACGAGCCAGGTAAAGTCACATCTAAAATAAAGGAGATATTTAAAGAATTTTTATATTTATAAGAAAGTTTTTCCTGTAGGCAACAAAAATGGAAGTTTATTTAAAGAGATGAGAGAGACAGGGGTGCGTGGGAAATGGCACTTAGTTTGTGTGCTGTAAGGATTAGCTCCAAAGGTTCCTGGCACTTGTGCTGTTGATTCACTGCCTCCTGGCTGAAGAGCTGCTTCTTAAGCAGCCCTGGTCTGAATAAGACAGCCAGAGTAGTGGATCAGGAACTGTGAAAGGGAAAATGAATATGAGCTGTAAGAGCACGAGGAAATCACTCTTGAAATACAGCTTTGTATTTTGCATAGATGCACTGAATATTCAGCTTCATAGAAGAGTCATAAGGAAATATGAATCACTTTCATTTTGTGTTTGAATTCTATTCCTTCTGCCAGCATTGATGATTTGAATCTCTGAAGTTCAGAATTGCTCCACAGCATGAGGGGAGAGACTGTAGTTATATGTAATAGCTTTCTGTTGTTGCCTTTTCCCCTAGAGTTTTGGCCTGCTCCATTTCAGTCGTCAGCAGGGACATGAAAGCTGATTCTCACCTTTAAGGATGTTAATCAAAAGTAGTTTCACTGAAATCGAAGAATTTACATAACCATACTTGTAGGAGCAGAATTGGTCACAGAAAGGCTGGGAAGAGCAGACACTTTTGATTTCACGTTTGATTTCACCTGAAACTAATGGATTCCTTTCTTTCTTCTTTCTCCCATGTTTCACAGGGCTATTGTGGCTTTAGTCTACAATGTGTTGAAGGCATTTATGGAAATGAACAGCACCATGTTTGACGAGCTGACAGCCACTTACAAGTCAGATCGTCAGCGGTAACTTTTTAAAGCTTTTTTTGTCAGCTGTGCACACAGCCTGCAGTTTAGTTCTCCCCTTACACTCAGGTGCAATTGCAGAATCTCTGACATGATAGACACTGCCCCATTTTTGCCCTTGCTTGTTAAGCTCTCATTGCAGGACGTGAGATTGTGTGCAGGTTGTTCTTTAGCCTTTATTAAATACATTTAACATTGCATGGCTTGGGAATCCACGTTCCTCATGCAATTCCTTTTTGACTCCACATTCCAAAACACTGAAGTGTATCATGATCTTCAATAATAAAAGGAAAATGAGGATTTAAAGGTAACACGTTGCTTAAAGACTTAAAAAAAGTTACACTGAGTTTTGGAAAGAGACCTGAGGGAAACCCCTAAGATTTGATTTTCCAAACTGCTGTTTGTAGGCTGAATGTGATCTTAAAGCAAAAAGACTTCTCTCAGCCTTTTTATTTCTTATTCAGAGGTCCTGCTGTATCTGAGTCTTGCAGCATGCAGGATCCATGAAATCCACCACTCACAGAGGCATTAGTTCAACTCCATTGGTTCTTGTCTCTTCTCCTATTTCCCCTAATCTTTATTTCTCCATTACACTGCAGCATCTTTTCTCTAAAGTTTCACCTAATGCAAAGGTGAGGTGAAAAAAAGGAGGAAATTTCAGGAACTTTGAACAGGTTGCAGCCTCATTTAAGTCATATCTTGGCTGTGACTCAGGGTTCCCCCAAGCAATGCAAAGGGCACTGTGTGTCAGCAGAGGTTTTTAGGGTAGTCCAACCTTGAAAGTCTCTTGGCTGTTTTAGTTTTTTTGACTTGTGTGACTGGAATAACACTGACCTTTCATTCCACTTTGTTTTGTAGCCCAAAAAATGTGCACATAGTTCATAAATGTGGTATTTGACTTCTAGAGACTTGTTGAGGATACGTTTAAACTAAGAAGCCAGATATTCTTGATATGTATTGATAAATAAGTGCCAGTCTTGTAGTGCAGTTGAGACAAACTGAGTGGTTTCCTAGCAAAAAGGCAGAGAGTTTTAGGACTGGTCATCCAATCCAGCTGTTCACTGGTGGGCTGGAGGCAGCCTGGTGACCTGAATCAATTTGTTGTTGCACTTTGCCCCTTAAGATGAGAAATTCTGCTTCAGACACTGCAGTGGTGTGTCCCATGTCTGGGTAATGGGGGAGGTTTAGTGCCTGAACTGCACAAAGAATCCCTTTAGCACCTGCTGACTTTGTATTTCTCACCAAGGCCAGTGCCAACCATTTCCCCATTTTTATTTACTTGTTCAAATTTTAAAATATGAATGTATGAACCAAGATATTTCCCTTCATGTTTTCAGAAAATATTTAGCATCTTAAGAAAACCACATTTCAAAAGGGTAGCTTTGATACCCCTTAAAACTTGAGGAGAAATATGTTTCATATTAATGGCTAGGATAGGTCAAATAGGTAAGTTGGATGAGGTGATCATCCCCTAACAGACCTTTAGGTGAGCAGGGATGTATTTCCTATTGATTAGAAGATGAATAGTGGTAAGTAGCCTGAAAATGTGAGGCTATTTCACTTATTCTTGTATTTAATTTTTAATACTTTCTAGTAACAATAGGCTCTTTTTTTTTCCCCTTTACTGTTCTTCAGGGAGTCATCTAAAAGTTGTTTGTAATTTTTTATATGTTTAAAATCCTCTTGGGAAATCACAATTCCAAACAAATGAGCCAGATGTTGGTATGTTGACTGAATCAAAGTGTGCAGGAATGTTTCTAATCCCTTGAAATACTTCTCAACACTTCTGTAATGTGACTGGCAGAGAATCTGTGTATCTGTCATTGTTAGATTTCCATTTCATCTAAACCTACAAGGTGATGTCATAGAACTTGAAAGCATTTTGTGCCTTGCAGTCTCAAGGAGATTTATTCACAGTAAGCTGTGGCAGAGACAGGAAATTTAGAAAGCAAACAATGCAGGTAAAGTAAATGTTAGGTTTGCTGTTTAATATTCTCAAATCAGCCACTCAAGTCTGTTGTTAAAGCAAATGCTACATAGATCTTTCAGGAATTTGGTGTGGAAAATGAGTAACTCACTGAACAAAAGGCACATCTTGTAGGTTGAACTTTGGTTGGTGCCTAAGCTATAGGGAAGCCAGCAGTCAATGTAAGTAAAAATATAAGATATTAAAAATGTAAGTAAAAAACTCCCTGAAAGAATCAGGGAATGCTTTCTAGAAAGTTGCTGTGATTTGTACGATTGAACATAAAAATAATTCCATAACTTCATCCTAAATGTTAAATTTTAGAATTTTGACAGATCAGTTCTGTAGTAAAACTCCACTGCATTTTTTAATTCCTCGTTGCAAATTAGTGCCTGTGGACACTGCCACTTTGCTCAACTGACATTTTATGTCTTCTCATACTGCTTTGTTTAGTTATGTTTATGTAGGTAACAAAAAGGAAAAAAAAAATTTAAAAGGTTAAATATATGTTAGGAAAATTGCAGTTGTGTTCAAGAAAATTAGTGCAGCTATTTAATGTCAGCTATATATTTTTTAACATAAACATTACACAGTCTTCTCTCCTGCTAACTCTTTGTTTTATTTCATCTGTCAGTGAGAAGAAGAAAGAGAAAGAGCGTGAAGAACTGTGGAAAAAACTGGAGGATTTGGAATTAAAGAGAGGTCTTAGACGTGATGGAATAATTCCAACTTAACAAAAATACAAAACAGCATTATTAACCTGTGGAGTCACACATTTATGTAGTAGAAGATGGAGCAACAGTTTTCTGTATTGTGCAACTTTACAGTAGATTTCACATTTGTTTCATTATTACAACAGCACTGTATATACCTGTCTCTAAGTAAAGGAAAAAAATAAGGACTTTAATCCAAAGTTTGGACAACAGATGGACTTCTCAGAACTTTGCAAACATAATCATTGTTTTAACCCTTCTTTAAAACCAGTCTTCAAAGATCTGTTGATGAAAATTGCAATGTCAGATTCCATTGTCAGGACCTGTTCCTTATTTATCGTTAGCAGAGAGTATAATACAACTTTCAAATGTGAACAATCTTAAAATTTAGCTTGTCTTTCTGCTAAACTGTTACGTGTATTTATAGTAAAAGAGAAAAAAGACTGTCATTTCCTTATGAGTTTGTGTAACATCCTCCTTCTCTGGATAACTTTACTGTAATTTGACTTTCTTTTCCTTTTGCATATCTTCATAAGTTGAATGTCCATTCAGATCAGGGCCATGAAAAACATTGGTCCTGAATAAAAGTTTTGTTTACTGGTGTGAGCATTTTTTTAGTACCAGGCTGTCTCTGGTGCTTCCTTAATTTGAACATTAGGAATTAAAAAACAAGTAGGTGATAAACATAGTAGGAAAGGGAGCTTTGGATTCGTGCACCTATTTATTGCAAATCCAAATCAGTGTCCACAATCCTTGGAAAAAAAAATAAAAATGGGCAGTGGTAACACCCAGGACTTCAGTACCTGACCAGTATTAGTGATGCAGCATTGGACACACGTACCTGAGTTGGTTTAGAAACACCAATTGCTAAATTATTACAGTATGTTCTTATTGGACCATTCAGAAAGAAAAAAGACACATCTGAACAACACAAGCATTAAATTGATCTCCAGTGGTCATGGATTTAATTGGAATTTGAGTTGAGATAGCAGTTTGGACAGTTTGGAGTTGTTGCCTTACTTTTTAATATGTATTTATAAAGTGTTCCAGCAAAAGAGGATGTAGCCTCTAAGAAACATACTCTAAGTGTTTTTGTGGTTCTAGTACTATTACTCATCACAGTACCAGCCCTATGGTCTTAGCTGGAAAGGATTCTGGATAACACACTTCTGCATTCTCATCTGGATGCTCATTCCTAACTACTGTATTTGTTACCAAAAGTGGTTCTACAAATGCTACTGAAAAAAAAAAAAATTCTGGAAATCCTAATGTTCTGAGTATTAATAATAAAGTTTAAAATGCTTTTATATCAAAGGTGCATCGTGACCAAATTGTTTGAAACAAAAGAGGAAAAAAAAATACAAAAACAAAGAAGAGGGCTGTATTATAAGTATACATTATTGGCTATCTGCTTTGTATTTGAAAGTGGAATCTTACATCTTTGGTAGGTAAAATGCTGATAAGACTTATGTACAGTATATATTTAGCTAATGCAGTTGCATTATTCTATACCGGAAGGTATGTGTTTCAGGATTTTTCTCCAGGATGCTTTTGAACTGTTATAAACATATGACAACAGTGAATTGATAATCCTAAACCATCAATCCAGCAGTATTTACAGTATAAAAATGAATTGGTGTTCATGAGTCTTTGTGATAGTTGCAAACATGAATTTATGACCTGTTGCCATTGATAGAAATACAGTATAAATACAAGCTTGTATATTTTTCTTCCTACCATTTAAATATACAGTAGAATTTGAAGTTTTCTTGTTTTCAGGCACGGAAAAAAAGGTAAAAATGAATTCCCTCCTAGACTACTGACTGTTTCAGGATTATCAGGTCACAGTTTGTACTCCTGGGTCTGCACACACAAATGTTGTAAACTCAAGGTTTTGTAAGAACTTGGCACTGTTAATTCTGGAAAAAAAAAAAAAAAAAAAGTGGAACTAGTCATATGCAACACCAAACACAACATGATTTTATGGGATTATTATGAGCTTCTTTTAAGAACATTGACTGGGACGCAATGTAAATTAGGCAGTTACTGTCATAGTTGAAACATTTTATTTTAAAGTGCTGAAGCAAAGGTGCAAGCTGAAATACTGAAGATTAAATAAATTTATAACAAATCATGTCCCTTAGCCCATTGATTTTGACAGTCTTTTATTTCTGTTATCAAAAAGAAAAAAAAAAATCAACTTGCTAGTGTGATTTCTGTGTGAAATGATCATTTCACAGTACAAGAGGGTGGACTCAAACTCATGCTCAAAGACTATGTTCCATTGTGAAAAACTGAGAAAGAATGGAAGAATAAAACTTCATGTTTTTCACCTGGTGGAGTAAAACACAACAATGTGAAATTAGAAAAAGCACCTTGTCCTGTACTTAGAGTTTAGGTGAGTGTTGTTTGTTCATAACTATTTTTTGGTTTTGCCCTGTCATTCTGCCATTGATCATACCAAGCTGACGAGAACCTGGTGGGTTGCAATATTCCGTGGCCTCTGCCGCGGGGACAGCGGGGAGTGTCTGACGTTTAGAGATGATTTGTCACTTCTGAGAAGCAATGTTCCTGTGAGGAGAAGGAGATGATGTGCTGTTGTTACCAAGTCTCTTGACTCTAAAGGCTGGGGATGCGCCCCAGGAAGCGGCTGCTGCCAGGAGCCCGCGTGTGCCGCGGTCCCAGCGCGACGTCCGGCCCCACGCGGCCCCCACTGCTCCCGCTAGAGCTGCAGGAGGAGGAGGAGGAGGAAGAGGAAGGCAGCCCGTGGGCCCAAGTGTGATCAGTGCGGCAGAAATTACGCTTTTGTTTGCTCCTCGAGTTCCACAAGCCACCCTTGTTTGTGTCAGTGTTGTTCTTGACTGCTCGTGCGGCAGGCGCTGGGTGGGCCCGTGTGTCCTGAGCCGCGCTGGCCTCAGCGGGAAGGGGTGAGCGCTGCCTGCTCACGGGAAGGAGCTGCGGGGGCATTGGGTCATGGGGATGTAACAACTGTACAAGTAAAGTTCCTCTCATACACTGAATTGAGCACACGTTGCTTTCTTCATCCCACACGTCTCCCTCACTGTTCTCCTTTCGAGTGTTTTTTGTCTCACTTCCAAAGGTTGGAATGCTTTAAATGAAAGTATTCTAATGCCATTGCAGCATTCACTAGCAGAGTTACAGTGAATTTAATCTTGTTAGCATAAGTAAAAGGGTTTAATTTATTTTTTTATCTCATATATGGAAAAATCGAGGGTGTTGGAGCCAAGAATTACTTGAGTAAGAAATGCAGCAGCTGTACTTCCATTATAGGTGTGTAAGTACAGCCTTAGGCTCTCTCACTTGATGGAAAAGAAAATATATTAGGAGCTCTGAAAAGCTCTTTATTGTTTTGTGAGGGGTGGGAAAGACGAGATTCTTCTCCCTCCAAGTAAAACTGACATAACTTCCTTTTAGTTCTGTCTTGAAAAGAAAGATGCCCTTTTCTCTTAATTGTGTGACACCACTATCCCAAAGCAGTTGCCCTTAAAGAAGACAAAAGTGATGATGCTCAAGGCTGAAGAATGTTTTTATTTACTTGTAGATCTTATAATTTGGCTCATGTGCTTCCCTTAGCCCTGGAGTGAGCCATGAATTAGTTCTTCCTAGTGGGTGTGTGCAGCAGATTTTATGTAGCCCAGTTTTCCATTTTGAACTCTATGAAACAGCAGAATGGAACTACTTTTGGTTCAAAACTTTTATCCAAGTGTTGCTTCCCAGCCACAGAAGCCTGTGCTTTTTATCACAACCTCTCTGAGTAAGAGTTTTTGTTACTTGGATCACCTGCTGTAAATATGTTGTATTCAGAACCTCATGGAGCCATGAGGAGTTTTCAAATATAAATAGTACCGATACATTTCTTGCTGTTGTCCTATTTTTGATTGTAGTATAGCGAATGACCTTTTTTTTGTTTCAAGGTTAGCATTAGATTCATAGATCTTAATATTTTAGCATTTCATTGTTTAGGCAGGAGAGGGCAGCAAAAGTTCATTTTTCCCCATAGGAATGCTCTGGTCCCATTACTGTTTTTAAACTTAGGTGCATCTGACTATCTGTGGGTAGGGGGGAAGAACGCAACTTTTTTATATATATTCAAAGGTGCATATGAAAATATATAGACTGGTCCAACCAGACTGTGAAATTGTCTTCTGCTCTACATCCAAGTAATAATAAAAATACCTTCCACCTCTGGATAAAGTACAAGCAGGTCTCAAACTCTTGGATTCAAATGTCATTCTTTGGAAACAGTTTACTTTCTTAAAAATGGTATCAAAGAAACTCAAACTCAATGGTGCTCCCAGCTATAAATGTGTTATCTTCCTCTTTTGCACATGCTCAAGAGGCTCTGTACTGTGGGTGCATCTAAATAAAGAAGCAATGAAGTGTTTTCCAGGTGCTTGGCTTTTTTTTCCACCTCCGCCCATCTAAACTTCGTGAGCCTTTTCAACTGCGAACTTGCAGCAAGCAGGTACCCATCCACGAGTATCACATGTCAGGACTCTTGTCTGGAGAGAAAGAAAACAACAACAAAAAAACGAAGCAATGAGGTGGTAATTTGAGTTTCAGCCAGAGCTGCCATAGCAAACACTCGGTTTTCATTAAGTTAATTTTTTTCAGAGGTCCTCTGATGATGGTGAATATCCTTGTACCTCACACAGCCCCCGCTGTGAGGGAGGTCAGGATGCAGGAAAGAGGCATTAAAGCCACTCAGTGTTCTTTGGGAACCCTCTGAGCCTTGCCCTTTGCAGCTGGTGAAGGAATTTGTTCCTTTGTGGCAGCGTTCTAGTGTTCCAGTCCTCGTGCTGTTGTGCCTTGCAGTTCGGAGGTGAAGGAAGGGCTGGAGATGGTCCCTGTGGGGGAAACCCTCTGGAGAGAGCCATGGACAGAGCCTGGAAAGGGGCACTGCAGGTGAATGGCTCTAACAGCAGTGTAGGGGAGCTGGTTGCTTCAGTAAAATGAGAAAATATTTATTAAACATCTGATTTTTACATGATTTATTCCAATAGTCTAATCCTTAATCCTTTCATTTTTCCACCCAATTTTCATTTTAATCAGTTGGATCTTGCCTGTCTTTGTTAGAAGAGCTCATTATCACAAATGTCTTTAAATACTTGTGAGACAATATTCAGATCACTTAACAACTTCATGTCTCTCTACTTTTTTATTGCAAGGCAAGTATTTTCTAAAGTTAAAAAAAAAAAGAGAACATGCAGTAAGTTGGCCTCCAGGGTAGGATTTGTCTTCTTACTTGCAAGTTAGAAATCAACCTTTACAGGATTGGAATTAAAAACTTAAATTAGTTTCCTACTTTCAGTAATGATAATTGCTTTGTCAATTTTTCATCTTGGTCCTTCTTTCTGAGGGATGTTTTGGTTTCTCATACAGCAGCAGAATGTCTGGTTTATCCTGCTCTAGGTTTGGACCTCAGCTCACAGAGTGTAGCCTACGAAAGCAGTTTTGTGTGCAAGTGAAGGCTGTTCCAAGGCTGCATTCGTCAGTGCCTCAGTGTACTGGGAAGGAACAGCTTGGGAGTTAAACTGGGCACTGACACAAGGTCTCAAGTGATGATCTGTGGGTTTAAAGATTAAACACTGGAGCTGAATATCCTGAATTTGTTAGTAAATACCTTGAAAGCCTAACCCACTGTGAGCAGGGACCACAGGCTCTTCTGGGAGTTTCCATGACATGGAAAATGGTAACAAAAACTTTATCTGGCACTCTTTTTATGTTTGTTTGGTTTTGTTTCTCCCCTGTCCATTTTGTCTATTCAGTATTAGCCCCCTTGAAGTCACTGAAGGTGTGAGAAGTTGGGTTCACTCGGGAAGGATGGAAAGCTTGAGATGTGTTTTCTAAGGAAAAGTTTGGTTTTTATACAGTGGTTCATACTTTGATACTCACTTGAAAGTATCTGGGAGCTTGGCATTATCCCTGGAGCTGGGAAGGGCTTCCAAAAAGAGAATGGGAATGGAATATTCTATACAGCACCCGAACCTTGTCAAAATTCTTACTTTGCAAGCTTTTCCTTGTGTAAGAAGCCTCTGCACTCCTGACAGAGGAAGCAGTGACCCAGCAGTGAGTATTCCTGGAGTCCCAGCCCTGGCAGGACCACGCTGGGGCAGAATGGCTCCGACAGCCAGGAGGGAATTTCGACCTTGTGTCTGCACAGAACAAGTGTTTGTGGATTTGTGCAGCCCTCCAGCAGCAAAGGCAGAGGTTGCTTGCAAACCTTTTGTGAGCTGAGCTGGCTTGGGTCAGGTTTCAATCTTCGCCTTTTGAACCTTCAGCACACGAGGTTGAGCTGCGTGAGCAAACTGGACAAATGATCCAGCTCAGTTTTAGGTTTTAGCATTAATTCTGCAAAGTGTACTAAGGAGGGTTACAGCTTACACTCATCTGTCATCCCAAAGGCTGTGCAGCAACTCTCCTGCTTTTTTAGGTGTTTGGCAATGTGTATGATGTGCATGAGTGGAAAATTGCTGTGTATTCATTTAACTGTCTCCAGCCAACATGGGCATCTGCATTACATAATCTTCCACTCCAGGCATCTTGAAGGCACCAGGCTCAAGTCTGCAGGTGCCAGATCTTGGAGTGAACTGCAGCTTGGCAAAGGACACTCTTGATTTCTGGAGGAAGGAAATGTGGAATTCAGACAGTGGTAATTAGTTTGTTAGTCCACAGACTGTTTCACAAGCACAAGGGGATATTATTGCTATTTGCTCGCCATGACACTCAGACAATAATGGCCATGATGAGTGGTTATGCACATTTCAAACATCAGCTCTGGCCAGACAAAAATGACTCAGGAATACAAAGAGAAGAATATTTCCCACTGCAGTGTGGTACCCCAGCCCCTCTTTCTCCTGTGCTGCACTGGGTTCTGCAAACACAAGTGTAAGGATTTGTAATGGGCTGAATTTAAGCAAAATGAGCTGTTCTAGTTGAGATTATCATAAGGGGAACATAACTACAGACCAGGGGGCATTTCAGCCTTTTCCAAGCAAATCCCTTTCCACGTGATCAGCTAAGGAAATGGGATTATTTTTTAGAGGTCCTTCCACCAGATCAGATTGTTCCAAGCCCCGTCTGATCTGGCTTGAACACTCCCAGGGATGGAGCTCCTCGGGATGGCCTGTGCCAGGGCCTCACCACCCTCACAATCAAGAATTTCTTCCCAATATCCTGCCTAACCCTGCCCTCCATCGGTTTGAAGCCATTCCCCCTCGTGCTCTCACTACACACCGTTGTAAAAAATCCTCTGATCAATGTCTGCAGAGATCCGAAGCTCACGAGCTGCACGAGCCTCTTGGATTCTCCTGCTAATACAGCTCAGACAGACCAAACATGTGCAAGAGCTCTTGCTTGCTGGTAGATTTTGGTCTGAATTTGGGAGAGCAGAGGTGGCTGCTTTTCCCATGGAATTTTAGTCCCTCAACTTTCAACTTTTTCAGCTTCTTTTTTCCCCTGAACTTTTAATCTGGATTTCTTGCACTGTGTGTGTGTTAGTGACTTTCTCTGCAGTTCAAATACACTCGAGTAACAAAGATCCCCCTGGTTTACATCAAGTGCTTCAGACTTGACCAAACCTAGAAGGGGCCCTGGCATTCAGGTGCAAGAGAACACTTCCAGCAGGGATCAGGTGTGCCCAGAATGTGCCCTTAACCCCATGATTTCAGCTGCTTGGAAAAGAGATTAACTAAATTAGACTGCAAAAACACACATACTATTTTTCCTCTCTCCTTCCAATAATATTTTCTGTAATTTATATTGCTGCTAAATCCACCATCAAACTGCTTCTGACTTCCTATTCTAATTTACCAACCCCCTCTAAAATCATTGACAATGATATGTATGCTGTATATAATTCCACAGAACAATATCCAATCTATTACTAGGATTTGAAATCTAATAATTAAATTTATGCACTTGAATTAATTTTCTAGGAAAACAGAATCTATAAATAAGCCATTTAATGTCATAGTGGCTTTTTTTTTTTAATTGGGGTGTCAATTAGTCACTGTTGTAGAATATCCTGTTTTGATTGCATCATCACTGCAGCAGGGAGTGTGGGCACGGAATGCAGATCTTGCAGCAATAAATAAAACTTGATTTCTAATGCTTAAGTTGTTGCTTCAATACAAGCCTTGATTTCATGGGGTTGCTGTTGGGCCAACCTTCATTCGTTGTGGCAGGGTAGCTCAAGGCTGAAATGGATTCAGTTTTATATCCCAGTGCTTTATTGACCAGAAACAGAAAAATCAGATGAAAGGAATGCATTTCTATCACAACATTCTTTGTCAGGAGCCAGGGTGGGCAAAATGCAGGTAAGGCTTAGGAGCAGTGATTCCAAGCTCTCTATGGAAATGCTGGTAGCCAGTTAAACTTCTGTGACCTTGCTTCCACACTGGCTTGTCCCCTTCTGTGCTGCCTGACTTGGCAGCAGATGAACTCCCCAAAACACATCTTTAAAATATATTTTCCTTTACTCTAACCTTGAATTGTTTTCCATGTGTTCACGTTCTCTCATTCCCATCCATTATCCCCATCAGGTATTCATGGTAATACATTTTCCAGTTTCACCTTCTGGAAGTGTCTCTCTCCTGAGCTGGGGCTGTTTCTCTTTGCCCTCAAAATGAGAAGGTGAGAGGAGGAGGAGGAGAAGGGTTTCTGGCATCTCTGTGCCAGTGGGGTGGGAGTGAGAGCCATGCAGGGAGGACATCCCTGCTCCCCACCTGGTTCCTCCTTTCTCTGAGGAGAGAGGGCTGTGGGGTGACCCTCACCCACTCTCCGTGGGATCCCCAGTCCTTAGGTTTTCCATCCCACCACACACTTCTTGAGTTCTTCACTTCCCAAAGGATCAGATGCCTGGAGGGCAGGATATGCAGAAAGAAGGTTTGTGTTAGTCTGGAATAGAGTTCGTGCCTCTGCAAAAAGGGATTTTGTTTAAATCTCAAAGATAAATCAGATCGGTTTCTATCAAAGCCTAAGATGTGGGGGTTTTTTAGGATTTTTTCTTTTTTTTTTTTACCATGACTGCCCTAATAGCTTGAATGATGGAGATCTTGCCTTTTCCAAGTACAGAAACACGACGAGACAGATTAAGTACAGCTCTTCTGTAAACTGCAGGACTTAATTCTCTTCCTGCCAGAGTCAATGATGGAAGTCCTCTTGCTGTCACCAAAAGTAAAATAAAGATCTGTGAGGAGATTGGACAAATCTGCTGTGTCTATGTGGGAAAGTGGTCAGTACTAACAGGGTGACATGGACTCATTTCCTCTTCCTGCAGTAAATGGATCCTATTCATATCCACTGTTGTGTGTACATTGTCTGACCTCTAGAAAGCTTTTATGGATGTGAGCTTCAGAGGGAATGTGTGATCCCAGTTTGCTTCCTGCCTGTTTTACAATGACACCCATCAGCCCCAGAGCAAACCTGAATGAATCTCTGCTGCATTATTTGTGATCTGTACCTGAGCATTCAGGTAAACACTTCAGCACAGCAGTGAGCCCCAGCCCCGGGATGTTAAGTGAGGCAGTTTTTCTCAGGCTGTCTAGACACAATGTCTGCCGACAAAAGAATTTGGTTACGAACAGGGCAGCATTGTTCAAAAGATGTTATTCTGCTACTGGGGAAATGGAAAGGATTTTTTCTTTTTTCTTCCAGGAGCAGGGAGCTGCCCTTTCCTGGTGCAGTTGTCATTTCATGACTGGTGTTAGTAAAACTTTTCTCCTCTGAGACTCTCCGTTATTATTAAGTACGTAAAACACGCTGTCTTGGGAAAAAAAAACAAACAAAAACTGCTCACCTATTTTTTGACACAAGAAAAAAAATAGAAAGCAGTATCACTTGGCTTGCTTTGTTTGGAGAACATCAAATGCATCCAGGAGAGGAATTTTCTATGGACTGCAGTAAATGTCCCTGTGATGCTGAGCAAGGTGTGTACCATCAGTTCTGGCACCCTGCAATGGAAGGGGACCAGCACTTTGCAGACTGTGGAAAAAAGGAACTTTGCATGGAATGTGCTGCTCTGCCCCAGACCTGAGAGGAGAGGGGACACTGGGGAAAAACGAGGGTTTGGAATGAAGTTTTAAAGCTGGAGGTGCTACAGTGAGGTGAAAAGACCAGTGAAAATCTGTTCAAACATTTATCTGCCTTGAAAGATGATCAGATGTTTAAGGAATGAAGGAGACAAGGTAGTTTTGAAGATGTCACATGTGTCTCATGTCCAAGAAAACACTTCACTCCTACTGCCCAGTGTGTCAGGGTAGGGTTGTCTCAGCCAGGTCAGTCCAAAGCTCACTCTGGGTCTCTTGCTCTGACTGCCTGGGGGTGCTGGTCACCAGCGGCTGAACAGGAGCCAGGAGTGCCCAGGGAGCCAAAAAGGCCAATGGCATCCTGGCCTGGATCTGTGGCCAGCAGGAGCAGGGCAGGGATAGCTCCCTGTGCTGGGCACTGGTGGGTTCAGTTTTGGGCCCCTCACTACAAGAATGACATTGAGGGGCTGGAGTGAGTCTGGAGAAGGGAACAGAGCTGGGGAAGGTCTGGAGCACAAGTCTTGTGAAGAGCAGCTGAGGGTGCTGGGGGAGCTCATCCTGGAGAAAAGGAGGCCCAGGGGAGACCTTCTCACTCTACAGCTCCCAGAAGGGAAGCTATAGCCAGGTAATGGTCAGTCTGTTTTCCCAAGTAACAAGGAATAGGACAAGAGAAACCACCTCAAGTGCCAGAGAATANTGAAGAGCAGCTGAGGGTGCTGGGGGAGCTCATCCTGGAGAAAAGGAGGCCCAGGGGAGACCTTCTCACTCTACAGCTCCCAGAAGGGAAGCTATAGCCAGGTAATGGTCAGTCTGTTTTCCCAAGTAACAAGGAATAGGACAAGAGAAACCACCTCAAGTTGTGCCAGATAATATTTAGACTGGATATTAGTAAAAATTTCTTCACCAGAAGTACGGTCAAGCACTGGCAGGGGCTGTTCAAGGAAATGAAATCACCATTCCTGAAGGTATTTAAAAGATTTGCAGATGTGGCACTTGGGGACATGGTTTAGTAGTGGGCTTGGCAGTGCTGGATTAACAGCTGGACTCAATGATCCTAAAAGTATTTCCCATCCATAATGATTCTGTGGTTTTACCTGTCCTTGTATGGGGCTATTTTAGGCTGACCTCTGTGTGGGGTCTGGAGAGGTTGTTGTCCTCTTCAGTGTTGAGGAGAGGGTAACAGAAGGAATTGGGAGCTGTATTTAGGGCCTCCAGTAATTTCCTATTTGCATGTGCCATACAGGTTTGGCAGAGGAGAGATTCTGAGTAAGGCCATGTCTGGATGAAATGCCCCAAGCCTTTTTAAAAAATGTATGAAAATTCCGTGTCCAATTTCAGTGATAAAAACCCCTTGACAATGATGACAAGAAGACCACGCTCAAAGCAGAGTTCCTTGTCCATGGTGTGAAGTTCCCATTTTCTTGTGACATGGAGAATCCTTTTTATTCCAGAATTCCCTTTGGGTCAGGCAAACTCTGTGTTGCTCAGCCTGCAGCCACTGTCTTTCTTATGTATTAATTAGAAGATTTGGAAAACCTTTTCCTGGACATTGTCCTGTGTATGTACACAAACAACTTAAAGGGGGGAAGAGAGCAGATTAGCCAATTTTAATCTATCTGTCAACACTCTGGTCCCTTGGATTAAAAAAAAATAAAGTGATTTCTCAGTTGTGCAGCATGATGTCCAGAAGCTGTCATTGGTACCAGTCTCTTTAGAGACAAATTTTGTTCCAC
Organism: Polioptila caerulea; assembly: GCA_013397295.1. Lineage (NCBI taxonomy): Eukaryota > Metazoa > Chordata > Aves > Passeriformes > Certhiidae > Polioptila > Polioptila caerulea. Next base: position 1,055,324 of record VYXF01011773.1, on the reverse strand, counting down.
CAGTGCTCTCCATGCTGTACAGGGAATGTCACCCAAAGCAGGAAAATCAGTAAATGTTGGGGTGTGGCTCTGGAGTTTGTTCTGTGTCTTCTTGGCACCCTGTGGCCATTCTCCGTGAGGCAGGTTGTCTATAGGGAGTACAGACCAGCAGTTTTCCCCTTTCAGTGTTAGTGGAGATTTGGTCATTGCTAACCCTGGTAAATTTGACCTACAGTGCTTGTTGCTCTTGGGTGATGCTTTATAAAGTGTTCAGAAACTGGAGCCTGCAGGACAACTGATCCCTGACGCTAATTAAAGAGGCAAACCTCAAATTTAATTTTCTAGCCTTATGTTTCGAGTCAAACCCAGCATTTTATCATCTTTCCAGATTAATCTTTGAGTCATTTGTAATGCATTTTCCTTATAAAGCAACATCTGTAGGTTGTATTCTTTACATGTCCAAGAAGTTCAGAGTCTTTTAGAGCTTGGAGTCGAGTGGGAATCCCTGGGGTACAGTTTGGCACACACCTCTGCAAACATACCTTTTAGTCATTTCACTGCTGGGTTAAAACTTAAATGGATGTTCGAGGATTTAAGCAGCTGGATTTCAACATCTATTTGCCACATGCCAGCTGCAAGCAAAGCAAAGAAATTATCATACTCAGCCATGATCTACATATTTGACCTTTGAACTTGAGAGGATATAGCTGACATTGTCAGAGTCAAACACTGTATGAAGCTCTGTGAAACACGAAACTTGTCTTCTTAGACTCTCCAGTCTTTATAAATTAATGTCTGGTTTGAAAGTGTCTTTAAATGACAGAAGTGTTTTGTTTTTATCAGGATTTATCTATCTGATCTAATTAAAGTAGACATAGCTTATAAAGACTGCAGAATAAAAAGCATGCATAAAGCAAGGCAGAGGTGCATAGCATTAGCACGATAAAATTGAATTTGTTATACTCTTTTCAGTTAATCTCTATTGATTAATCCATATGCAGGAGAGTGCAGGCTCTGACCTGAACTTTCAGCTCAGGTGAAATCGTTACTGCTGTGATATCAGAATTTGTAAATAAGCTGTAAACTACAATGAGTGATGTTAATTAGGAAGAAATTCTTCCCTGAGAGGGTGGTGAGACAGTCACAGTGTGATGTGCCTGTGACAGCGGTGCTCAGAGGTGAAAGATGGATCTTTGTTATCTCTCACTCTTCTTATCTTCCTCCCCTGGTGATGCTTCAGTTGCTGATGAGTTGGTGACTCCAGAAAGACAAAGAAACCTGGGCAGCCTCTGGTAGCTCAGCTGTCTCTGTATGGTGGTGGGGTTTGTTTCTGGCCTGCTGGAGCCCACTTTTCTTCCCGGCCCCTGTGAGCCCTGCTGGTCCCATGACTTGGGATGAATCTGCACCCACAAGGAATTGTTAAGATCAGTAGGAACAGGGTGAAGAACTTAAACTGGAAATAGTCTGAGGACTCAAAATGTTGACTGAGATCCGCATTTCCCCACGGGACAAAAAGAGTTCAGGCTGGAAGATTTGGTTCTATCTGCTTCTGGCAGTTCTTGCCTGTTACTGTCTGGGTCTATGCTGTGCCAAGGTTTGATTTGGCCAAGTGCCTCTCTGGGGTTTGGGACTTCTCATCATGTTTGTTTTCCTGGCTGGATTTTGATCAGTTCAATAGTTCTAAGAGTTTATTCTGACAGGATTCACAGGAAGAGACAGTATCTTTGTTTCAGGAGACTTCATTTCCAGCTTTGTGTAATTTGCAAACTTCACTCATCACAAAGGCAATGTTAAAAATGGAGCATTAGCACTGGGGTGATGTGAGACAGACAAGGTGTCTGTTTTCCAGTGCACTGGCCATGAACAGTAGGGAAATTATTGAATTAAGGTAATGTATCTTTGAACTTCTGTAGTTTTGACTAAGAAGCTCCATCTTCAAATTCTGAGCCCAGAGCAGCTGTGTCATTGCTCGTTAGTCTAAAAGTCCTAAAAGTCTAAAATGTCTTTTCAAAAAAGAGTGTTAGAGGAAAGCTATGGAGTGCAGAAGTGACTTGAGCTAAAGTGGTTATTGTCAGCCACATACAGTTTGCATAGCTTCTGTATTTATTAGAAAAATCTTTTCCACACTGCAATGAACTCAGATCAAATCTCCAGGCAATTCCCTGGTGTACAATTAAGAGAGCCCAGTTCTCTCTCACATCAATATTTAGCCAGTTCCATTGGATTTGAATTCTTGAATTCAGATTCTGGCCTGAATGTGATCAGCATCATCACCATGAAGGGACACTTTAATAGGGGAGAAAATTTGGCTGTGTTTGGTGACAATGTAAGGGTGCACATGTTTCCAAGGTGCCTGTGAAAACTGAGAAGAATGTTACCAACAGTGTGGTGATGTTTGATTGCTCACTATCAGGAGCTATGCTTGCCAAATACACCTTTCCAGAGCAAGGATATGGCAGCCTGAAGAAATGAGTCTCCTCACTTTCCTAAGGGCCATGACAATGGAGTTCCACAGCCTGGGCTCGCTGCTGTACCTTTACTCTCCCCCTCACCCATTCTGGATGTGTGTTTTTGTGTTTCTCCCCTTACCACTGTATATATCACAACCCCTAAACCTTCAGGGGACTCCCCAGGAGTGCCCTGGTTGCAGGGAAAATCTTCCTGCCAGTCAGTCTTGGAGAAATGTGTCTTCAGCAGTTAATCTTTACAACATGTAACTTACAGCCACAGCAGAGCAGGACTCTGGAATCAGTATTTGCACTAGTCAGCCTGGGACAGATATCAGACAAACTGCTCTGGTCTATCACATCTTTTATTTTAAATTTTGCTATCCTTTGTCATTGGGTCAGGATGAATTTTGTTGGAACCTGGCTATTTTCTTGACAAATGGAGAGTCTTTGCTTCCTTTTTTGCCTTTACATTTTTCCTTCTGATTTCTACTTGCAAAGCATTTTGCTCAAAGTTTAAGGTTTGAGAAATTATTTTCTGAGGTAGCCTGTATATAAACATACAAATAAGGAATTTTAGTAAATGTGTTCAAACTATAGTTTTTGTCCATATAGTATAAAATCAGGTTATGATCAGGTTCTGAACTGAACCTGCAGTTCTGCTATGGCTTTTTTAAAATTGGAATTATCTCGTTTTGGGTGCAATACCTGTATGTTAGAGATGTGCACTACCAAATTTTAGAAGCTTCAGCTCTTCTAATGTCTGCAGGACCTTCATTAGCTCTCTTCTGGATTGAATCCATCACAGCCACAGGCCTTTTTCAGCAGAAGAGTGTTATCTCTCCAGGATAGATGTGCCTCAAGCAAACTGTGGATTAGTGGTTTTTGTTACTGTTAAGCCTCACCCTTGGACTTCATTTTCCAAGTCTGATGGAAAAGGAAGAGAAGAATAGAGTCTGACAGGTTCCTTATAACAGCTGTGCTGCTGGGGCAGTGTCTGTGCTGAAACAGCTGGGATTTTGCTGCAGTCAGCACAGAGCTTCTCCACAGCACATCAGATCTGCAGGGCTGGATTTTACAGGTGTGTTCACTGGGCTCTTCCTCACACAGGTACCCTCACAAGCTGCAAAAGGAGCATTTATCCCCTCTGTGAGAGGGTTCATTCCCCTGAGTACTGAGTGTGGCCTGATTTACTGCCACAGCAGCCTCAAGAAATCCTCTTTCCCAACTACATTCTTCTCCCACTAATGCTCATTCAGCCGGTGCCAGCTCGTGTTGTGTTAAGCCCAGGAAGGAAAATGAGCAGAAAGTCTTTTGAAGTAGAAGTGGCTTTGTGTGCCCGAGACCTTCAGCAGGGACTGGTGTCCCATTGTTAGCAGGGAGAGCCCACATTTATCTAATTCCTGCCCGGGAACACGTTTCCTGATGGCTGCATTTTGCTCCCTGTGCTGGCACTTGGCAGTGTTTCTATCAGAGCCTTTCGAGGAGCTTTTCCTGCTGCCTTTGATTTTCGTTTACAGATCAGCCGTGCCCTCTCAAGGTTAAACCTGCTTTGTCTGTCTCTTTACAAACCAACTCTTTGCATTCTTTCAAAATGTACAAAATGACAGAAAGTCACACTCCAAGACAAACACGCAGCAGCTGTGGGGATGGATTAAATAATCTTAATGCACCTGTTTGAAATGCTCTTTTCAGGACATAAAGGTTATCTTTTTTTCAAAACAACCAGCAAAGAGTAAACAACCTATTGACATAAAGTCCAGTGGTAACTTGTATAAGGAAAAGTGATTCTAGTGCTATTTTTTTTCCCATGAGTTCATCAAATCACATCAAACATTAATAGCTGTGTATCCTACCTGATAGTTTTATGACTCTGCTCTAAACTTTACCCTAATCTCTCTTGGATGCCACCCCCTGAGAACATGGCCAGCCATCCCACACCACCTTGATTCCTCACCCATTTCTCCTCCTGCCTTCCTTTTGAACTAACACCCACCTTCCCAAACCCCTCTCGTGTGCAGTGCATTAAATATCCCCTGTCCAGTCACTGTCTTTTCTTGCCTGAATGGTCTCCAGGTTCTTTTGGCCTGCCACAGCCTACATGGCTCTCTGCAGTGCTGTGTGCAGCCACTCAGCACTGGTATTTCCCTTGGTCTGTCTCATTAAATAGCTCATCTCAGCTCCTTTCTCATGGATTTGAAATCCTACTTGTGTATTTATTGATTAACTTAAATGAGATAAACTCACAGAACAGTAAGACAGCAAAACTCTGGGAAAAAGCAGAAACTCAGCCTTTCCACACAACACAATGCAAATCCTTCAGGAATTGGTGTCTGTCCCACAAACAGACAGGATTTTCTGGAGACAGAATAAGTGAGAGTCTGCAATTTCTCTTTTGTTTCACTCTAAAAGGCTGTTCACTACAAATGCAGATGAGAGAACAGGATCTTACTTAGCTGAAGTCACTGAAACCAAGCAGAATTACACAAAAACTCCAGCACCTGGTTTTTTAATCCATAGAAGAAGAGGGATCTGTCAAAGCTGGCTCATCTGCCATCTGGCATGTATTTCCTGTACCTGCCTCTAATCCTGGGCTGATTTTTGCTGGCACATTTCCAGAATTAAATTAAGGGGACTTAATATTTTCACTTTTACATGTTTTCCCTGTAAGTCCGGAACTTTTAAACTGTATAGTTTTGAAAAAGCTTTAAAAGTTTATTTTCTAGCTTTATTTTTGGCCAGTGAAAATTACAGGAAAGTAGTTTTAGGGTTATTTTTGTGGAAAGTTGCTGATTGTTTCAGATCAGTGACAAGACTTTGGCTGATCCTCTTGACTTCCGTGTGATCTTATTTGTCTTTGAATTTCCTGCTTTTCCCTGTTGGTTTCAATGGGGGAAAAAGGTGTCTGGGACATTGGTGATCTGATGGAGACATTTACAGCATCTCCATTCAACATTCCTCCTCCAACATCTCACCTGATCACCCTTCACTTGAACCTGGAGCCCTTTACTGCCAGTCAGACTGGGAACAATAATGAGGGAGAATACTGGGATAGATTTTAAACAACTCCTCCCTTCTAACTTTTCAAATCTTTTATTAAAAATTCTGTTCCTTCTTTTTTTTCCCTTTTGGTTTCTGTTAATTAAATTAATTACTTGAAGGAGTTGTTTCCCATGTCATGATGGCAATATGGCAGCAGCACTAAATGCCTGCTGCTTTTCTGTTTTTCAGACAATCCCTTCCCTCTTTCACTTGTTCCAATCACTGTTTCCTAATTTAGACAGAAAAGACAGACCTTGAGAGTAAATAACCAGCCTTTTACATTCCAGCTTGTGTGGCTTCTCCAAGCTGAATAATGAAACACAGCAAGTGCTCTGGGGCTCCCAGGGGTTTGAGAACAAGTCTGAGCTCTGCTGCTGCACCAAATGTGGGCAGCTGACCTTGGCACTGACACAAGGACCTCGAGCCATGGGTTATTCACCCTGAAAAAGGGAGAGCAACCTTGTGGTGTTCCTCCTTTGGTCCTGAATGGTTCAATATCTCATTTCCTCAACGGCAATTTGCTGTTTTCCACAGCTCATCCTACAGAAAGCCTGAATGCAATCCATCCAAGTATCTATTGGATATTTGTAAGGTAAATTAAGAAGCTCATAGTAATCACTGCTTCACAAGATGAATGTTCTGGACATCAACAGATGCTATTTTCCTTGGTTGTTGCATTTTCTCCTTCTACTCTTTTTCTGCTCTCTACTGATTTCATTTTTCTCTCTAAAACATTGTAGCATGGATTTTATTAGAATACAGGTTTCCCTTGTGTTTCCTATTCTCATGGCTGGGTGGCATTGCTCTGAGGCTGCCTCTGACAGCATCATCCTGAGGGGTCCATAATCCCTGACACTTGCCCTGTCTTTTCTGGATTTTTCTGGGTACTGGAGCTGGGAAGTCACCGTCCATCCATGGTGGAAAGGAAGGGAGGTGATTTTCTCCAGGCCACTGTGTGAGCTTATGGCTGCACTTCTCTCTCCTACTCATCTTTTATGAACTCACTAATCAGCAAGTTTTTCACAGAACCAAATTCCTCAGCTGCTCCCTGTCCTGTGGACAGCTGAAAATTTGGTTTGCACAGTGAAGGCAGAGGTCATGATTTCTAAATTTCCTTTCACAGTGGTGCTCACCTGTATTTCAGCTGCCTGGCTTGCCAAGAGAAGAACACTTTCTTTCCTTCCAAGCTCACATCCCCTCCCCCCATCCCTTGCCCTTGCTTGTATAGAGAAATAGAGTAAAAAAAGATCTTCAGCAGTTGACAAAAATCCAGGCATTTTCTTGGTACAAACATCTGAGAAGTCTCCCTTGAGGATGTTTACTTAGGGTTTGTTAATTAGAGGGGTAATGATAATTCCAGAGCCAGCTTCCAATTCCTTTCCAAAGGTGTTGATATTCCATGGAAAAGAAGATCCATTTTGCCCCAGTGCATGCTCATAATTTCACTCACCAGGATACTCATTTTTTGATCAGGTTATGAAACAATAACCTGCAAAGACAATAATTCCCTTGAAGCTAATCACTGCTGGAAAGGGGAGCCTTGCTTTACAGTCAATGACTTTGATGCCTTGGGTAGTTCAAGTAAGGATCTGCCTTGATTGACAAGACCCTTTCTATAAATCTGAGCAATTCGACATCCCAGTAGCAGCTGCTGGGGAGATCTACTGATCACAAAGCTGACAGAGATTGCAGAGCAGGTCTCCTGCTGCTCACTCTGACACCCTGAAACACCATCTGCAATTTAAAACTGCAAAAGGAATTCTGACTCCAACGAGTTAGGTGAGTGCGTGTCGGTGTTTGCGCCCTGTCATGGCTCTGGCTCATGAATAAAGCAGCAAGATTTGCTAAAGTGGCAAAGGATAAATGTTTGATTTGTTCTGAAGTTTGTCTATTTTGCTCTACATGTGGGACATTAAATATAAGGATTTTAAATATAAGGATTTTAGCATTTTTTTTTACCCTGTTGAAGGGTATATAACCATACTGTTTTTAATCACATGTGACTCTAGAGTATACATGGTGACATACATGATGCAAACATTACATGCTGATCTAAAGCTCTGATTTAGCAAATTTAGATCATTTTGTTTAACAAGAGCCTAGAGACTCAAGCATCAGCCAGGCAAATGGCAGTCCCAGCTCACTTAATTTTGGTCTGTCCAGCCGAGGACAGACCCCAGCACACACCAGTCTGTGCCCCAAGCTGTCTCAAAATTAAGTGTCAAATCTGGGGTTTCTGCGATAGATGTATTTAAATGCAATGATAGTATGTGGATTGTAGAATGGACCTTATGGCTTAGAGCTGCTTTCCAGCTCTCTTTTTTTTTGACAGAGGAGCTGCTCCAGAGAGGTTGCTGTGACAGAAGGTCAGTGGGTATCAGAGGGACTTAGTGGATGCTGGGCTGCTCAGGTGTGAGCTCAGGGAGTGGATGCTGGGCTGCTCAGGTGTGAGCTCAGGGTTCCTCTGGTCACCTTGGCCGTGTCCCCGCTGTGTGCCCGGCTGTGATCACTGTCTTGGTGCCTGGCTGGCTGTGATCACTGTCTTGGTGCCTGGCTGGCTGTGAGTTGTGCTGAAGGGACAGCCAGCCCCTCTGGCTGCAGCCCTGGCACAGCAATGGCACAAGCCCAGGGCACAGGCTGTTGGGACTGGCAACTCCAGCAATACTTCTGGGAGATGCTGAGCTTACAGCACAAATTTGGGGACGCTCGGCTCCCAGCAGTGCAGCTCCTGGCTTTGTGTGAGCTCAGGACAACCCAGACAGGGCGGTGGAAATGCGGATGCTGCAAAACAAATCTGCAATATGGAGATTTCAGTGGGGCTGGTGACTTTATGTCTTCCAGGCAAACTCTCACTGCTCCTCAGGGAAAGTTTTCACACTGCTGCCTTCTGTGCCAGACCTTTTTACTGAGATTTTCCTCTTCTGGGTGTAGTGACCCCTCATTCCTCCAGCTGCCCCTCTTCTCCCGGGCTGACTGAGGATGGGTGACTCTGTGTTCGAAGGGAGGAAGGGCTACCCCCGCTTCAGCTGAGCCCTCCGCTTGCCCTTCTCGGCTGCTGGGCCGTGCTGGCTCTCCCAGCCGTGCCGGCTCTCCCAGCCGTGCCCTCCTGTCCCCTCTGCCCTCAGCATGAAGCTGCAGTGCCCGGTCCTGGCCGCTCTCCTGGTGCTGCTGCTGCCGGGCCGCGCCGCCGCCCAGGCCGCGCCCGTGGAGCTGCGGACGTTCGTGGGCTGCGCCGTGAGGGAGTTCACCTTCGTGGCCAGGAAAGCCGGCTGCCGCGGGCTCAGGGTCACCACGGACGCCTGCTGGGGACGCTGCGAGACCTGGGAGGTGAGGCCGTGACCCGGGGACATCCCTGGCTGGTGCTTGTGCCCCGGGCAAAGCCCTCTAAAGGCAGCCACCCACAGGGTCCTGCCCCACGGGCCCCCGGCCGGCCGCGTCTGTCGTGGGGTGTCCCCTCTGTGGAAAACCAAGTTCGCGTTCTTGGTAGGATTTAAAAGGTTTAATAAAAGACAATACGGACAAGGTAACAAAGCAAAATACATGGCCGGGGTGTCTCTGGCCGAGAGCCAAGAGCACCCCTGCTGTTTTAGAGACCTCCCCTTAAATATGTACATTTCAACTTTTCTGAGAACTCATTTCCATGTTTCTGGGAGTTGTTTTGCATGGTGACTCCTTGGTCCCTCTTTTTTACAGCATGCGTGTTTCTTGGCTGTGGTTTTAATTAATTCTTCTTATCAGCCTTAATTTGGGCCTTGGTCTATATTCTACAGATGCTCAGTGCTGGAGCTGGGATAGCAGCAGCAGATTCTCCACGGCAGAGCAGGGCTCTGCACTGGGTGCTATCCCGACCAGGCACTCAGTCCACTCACTACAAAGACACCTTATCAACTTACTTCTAAAGAAAACTATACCTTTGAAACCATTTCCATACCACACATATATTATCTACCCTATAGGGGTGCAAAACAACCCCGAAACTCAATATCATAATATGTGTTTATAACAACCTTATATGTACAAGACGTAAGTATTTGCGAAAAGCCAGCTTTATAATATGTCTGTATAACACCTCCCTCCTCCCACTGCCCTGAAGGGCAATGGAAGCCATGTGATGATATTAATGAAGCACTTATGTAATGCTCTCACTATGGTCTGAAAGCCTCTTACAGCTTGAACACTTAAGGAGAGGGAGACTTTATTGCTTCACTTGAAAACAAAGTATTCCTTGGAGATTAAGATGGAGCAACCTATTGATGGGTAATATATTTTGTTTGAAAAAGAAGATCCCTAAGATAATGTCTGTTTCTAATTTGGTGCTTTTATAAGTCACAGCCTTGTATAAATATGAAGTACTTAAAGTTTTAGGGGTGTACAGGAGGAGAAAGAGCATACAAGCATCCACACACACGTCCGAGAATAAGTTTCTGACTGTGCTGTTCTGCAACTGGAAGGATCAAGGGGCCAATCCCAGTTTAATTTATTTGGAAAACCTCAAGTAACTCAGAGGGATTTTGTCCACATGAAGACAAGGACTCTACATAAGTGACCAGAGGAGGAGCCAGGATCTGTGTGTCAGCTTTGACTCCCCTTCTTCATGACTTGATGGGATGAGGGCAAAGACCACCAGTGGCCAGTTTCCATGCTGGGATGAGGCTCCTTTGAGGGATCTCTTGACCCCTGCTTCCCCCTCTGCTCCCAAGCTCCTCTGGCAGCTCAGACCTTGCAGCCTCTCTTGCTGTATTGCAGTAGCCCCGGGGTGTAGTTCAGCTGAATGTGCCTGGCTGTGGGTCCAACAGCTTCCAGAAGGCACCACGATGTGTTTGGGTGGGGGCTTTGTAAGAGGGAGGGTGTCTGCACATCTTCTTGCTGAAATGTAGTATCTGTTTTCTCCCATGCCATCCTTCTTGGTTCCCAGGGAGGGCTCTTTGCACAGCACAGAGGGAAAGAAAGAAATTAAAATGTCTCCTGGCTGTGTTGCATTATGCACTGTTCTCCCACTCCTGTGTGTGCTGCCCATTCCAGGAGTCTTTGGAAAATGGGTGTCCCTGTTAGGAAGAAACTGAATTTTCACAAAAACCAATGTCTCTGTGATACCACACGGCAGGGTGGGTTTCAAGGCCTTCAGGTTCCCATCATCTTCTGTTGGCTGAGGTCTCTGGCCAAGCTGGTTTTTGCCAGAGGAAATTCAGACTTCTATGCTGGCTGCTGTGCCAAGAGCTTTCCCCACAGTGTACAGCCATTGGGATTTGTGGGAAGTGCAGCCTGACAGGGAAGACTGGTCTGGCTGAGAAAAAACCCCAGCCTTTGGCACCTGGATACACCCTGCTCTTAGGCAGCTTGTGCTCATGAAGGGTTTCCAGCAGAATGTGTTTAATGGAAAATCAATGCTTTTGGAAGAAAGCAGCTGCTTTTGGCAGCATTTGGTCAAAACACTCATACTCTGCTAAAAACCAGCTTTTGGGATAATCTCTTGTCTTCCTTCAAGCAGGTTTTGATTGGAGCTTTATGCTTTAAACAAACTGAAGCACATACATGCACCCACTCCCCTCCATGGCAGGGCTCCAAGAGGCAAGCGTTGAAGGATGTAGCCTAAAGATTTATTTCCATGGCCCCTTCCACCTGATCCAGTAGCTCCCCTATTTACACAAAATCCCCTTGAGGAATCTGGGGCTCCAGATGTTCGTCCTGCATCTTGCCTGAGGCCAGCATTTCCCCCTCCCTCCCCGCAGAAACCGATCCTGGAGCCGCCTTACATCGAGTCCCACCACCGGATCTGCACCTACAACGAGACCAGGATGGTGACGGTGAAGCTGCCCAGGTGTGCCCCTGGTGTGGACCCCTTCTACACGTACCCGGTGGCCATCCGCTGTGACTGTGACATCTGCTCCACTGCCACCACCGAGTGTGAGACTTACTGACCTCCTGTCCCCGTTAGGCGAGGAGGGCACGAATTCTCCCCCAGCTTCATACCCTTGCTACCTCCAGCGTTCTGGAGGGTGTAAAACAGCCCAGAATTTGATCTCGCCCTGTAATGCCCCTAATCACCGACTTTTCTGGGCAGACGAGGCTTAATCCCCTCTCTTCATGCTGCTCAAAGCATTGCTGCTGTAGAAACCCACAACCTTACAATAGCAAATCCCGTGGTGAAAAGAAATGTTGCAGTTTCCCTTCCTCCTCATGAGCTTTTCTGTCTGTGTGACCTTTCTCCCTGCACATGGACTGAACAGCCACTGGGGTGTGGAAACACACCCCACAAAGGCATTGCCTGCTCCATAGCAGCCTGATTCCTCTGGGGTTTAGCTTCTTCCCAGTAACATAAATACAGTTACCAACACTTCCACCACCTCCCCCTTCCCAGCCCCATTAGTTAATCTCACCCTGCAGTCATACAGGAATAAAAGTCAAAGAAAAAGGTCTCCAGGCCAATGGAAATGGAAATAAGTATTCAGAACACTACCTTGAAATTAGGGAGAATGCAGACTCAGCCCTGACTCAGCCAAGGACTTAAGCTCATGATTAAGTGTTTTTCTTAATATCAGTGGTCTTTTACAGTTAAGCAGTATTTCAGTGCTTTGCTTAATTGGAGCTATTGTTTTGAAAAAAACCAAAAAAACCAACAAAAAAACCCTCACAAGGGACAATTCCTGAAAAAAAAAGAAAAAAAAAGAGAGAAACACCTTAAATGTTCTGCACCTTAAATGTGCAGAACCATCTGCTTTTGTCCTGGGACTGGAGGGGAAATGGCTTCACGTGGAATCAGTGAGACTCTGCAGAGCCCAAGGCATCTCTCCTGACAATATCCAGAGTAAGAGGGACCAAGCCAAAATGCAACGATCGTGGTTTTGTTACAGTGAGCCCCTGGCTGAGGTGGTGGGAAAGGGGGGAATAAGGAAGGGTGTTCCCACAGTTCCCTGAGCTGCTCAGCTCCGTGGAGACCTGCTCCTCTGAGGGTGCACACAGAGCTGGGGGATGGCCAGATGTGCTTGCAGGAAAGCTGTGGAGTGTCCAGTAATGGTGGGTGGGACAAGTCCAGCACAGGAAAGAGAGCAGACGTTCACAGGACACTTCACACCTCCCCAGACCCGCTCTGTACAAACTAGGGGGACACCTGGGAGCTGCCACCAGAGCCCCCTGTGACCACAGCCACACAAGAGCCTTTGTTCCCTGGTTCCCACCTGCAGGAGGACACACTCACATTCATCCCTTGTTTCTCCCCTGAGCAAAATGAGAAATTCAGTGAACGAAGGAAGATTTGCCAGGTGGGAGAGGCCCCCAGGAGCTCACAGAACAAAGACACCTTCTCAGATAGCCATTAGGAGAGAATTGCTGCTCAGAGTAATACCTGCACCTGTCTCCCCTCACTCAATGCCTTGTCTCCGGGATGCAGTCACCTTCATTTACAGGGATGCATGCTTGAAACTTCCCCAGGTGTCCTGTCCATGCTGAGACAGATTAAATTTAACCTGTAGTTTATCAGCTGATATAATTTTTTTTTATCTGTGCCTTGTAACTGAGTAGGAANCAAATTGTTTTGTGTCCTTAATAAACCTCAAAACTGTACTATGAAAGCAATTTAAAGCAACGTGTCCCTCTTCTTCTGTGTGTGGAGATTTCTCACGTAGAATATCTATAAGCTCCTACAAACTCTTTGCCAGAGCTGTGAACACCTGCAAAGCATCTCCTTGGTGTGAAGTCATTTCCTTCACTGAATTTCTCTGATGGAGTCTGGCTGTGCTGCAGTCTCAGGATTAGAGGCAGGGTTAGAAAGTGGCAAACTTCCTTCCTCTGCAGCCAGCAGGAAATCAGGGCAGTACCCGGACACGGTGAGACAGGAGAGACCTCAGCAAGTGATCAGAACAAAACACTGCAGGGTGGGAAAAGGGCTTTGACTGATGCAGCCAGCCTGGGGAGCAGCAGGGGAGGAGGGAAGGATGAGCTGATAGAAACGAAGTCAGCAAAAGACCACTTTGAGATAATCTCTCAAGGAGGACAGCAAAAGAGATGCTGTGGATCTGCCCTGAGTGGCAGAAGTCCAGTCAACACCAGGATGAAAATGTGGAGCTTTCCCCCCAGAAGTTATTACACTAGTAAGTCTTAATTCTGTTAAATTTGCACCAATTTTTGAAATTAAAATCACATAATAGTTTGAGTTGTTTCTAGTCCAGCCCACCTGCAAAGAGCAGGAACATCTTCCCCTAGATCAGATTCCTCAGAGCCCTGTCCAACCTCACCTAGAATGTTTCCAGGGATGAGGCATCCACCACCTCTCTAGCCAGAGTTTCACCATCCTCACTGTAAGAAACTTCTTGTATAGATCAACCCTCTTTTTATTTAAAACCATTACTCCTTGTCCTGTCACAACTTGTGACCAAGACTTTGGTTTTCACATCCTTAATGCTGCAGCTGGGGTGGTACATCCTGCACAGAATTTGTAGGCAGTCAACACAGGCCACATATTTCAGAGCATGAGAAGCTTCTTCCCAAGCAAACGTCACCTCCTTGGGAGCATTTTAATGCTCTTTAAAGCCATGGATTTAGAACTCATCCCCCAACCTGTCCAAAGCAGTTCAACAGCTTTGGTTTGTGTTTGCAAGGAGTGTTTGTCACAAAGGCCGTGACACCTCAGGCATTCTCTCTCCCACAAAAAGCAGTGGATTTCTTTGTGCCTCAGCTTCCCTTTTGGACACTGGGAATGAGGCTACAGATGATTTTTTCCTGTCTAGAGTGTATTTTGCAGTGCATGGGCTGCAAGGCCCCTTGGACCAGTGCACTCAGTGCCTCGATGTTGCAGTGCAAGTTCTCAGCCTATTTGCTGTATTTTGTACCTTTTGTAATTTGTACTGTATCTCATGCCAGTTTATGGTATGTCTCTGCTGTNATGCCCTCCTGTTCTATGAGAGCCACAATAGCTCACTGGCCCTGACAGCTCAGCTCTCCTGGTGCTGATGCCCAGCCCAAGTGACCATGCCAGAAGTTGGTGTGTTTTAGCCCTGAGAGGGAGGACAGGNATGGGCTGCAAGGCCCCTTGGACCCGTGTACTCAGTGCCTCAGGTTTATTGTAGCTCATTTAACCTGAGCAGCAGTCGTCACTGCCATGCAGTGCTTTGGTTTGTCAAAATGCCCTCCTGTTGAGAGCCTGTTGCCCTCCTGTTCTATGAGAGCCACAATAGCTCACTGGCCCTGACAGCTCAGCTCTCCTGGTGCTGATGCCCAGCCCAAGTGACCATGCCAGAAGTTGGTGTGTTTTAGCCCTGAGAGGGAGGACAGGCTGCCTCCCCCATGGGTGTTCCCTGCACTGGCTGGATCTCTCTTTGGGAGAGGGCACAGGCAGCTGCCTCCTGCTCTCAGCCAGCCACGGGTATTCAGGGAAATGTGAAAGCTGCATGGAGGTATCCTTCCCTAGGCTACATCCACCCAGCTTTATCTGGCAGCAGTTCAGGAAGTTTCTGCTTTAGGGGAGGCCTTTGGCACGTTGCTGTTAACCCCAGACATGTGGGTCCTCTGTGCCACTTCTTCCCAGATAAAATCAGGCCATGGAAAGTCTGGTGAGTAATACCATCTTCCTCTGGGGCAAGGTGAATAAAATATATTCCAGGCTGTGTGCTGTGCCCTCTTGGATGGTCCTGGCTCCTCTGAGGATGTATCCATTTATAGCAGCCAGGGATTTGGGCTGCAGTGCCTTTTTATTAGGAATAAACCTTGATATGCTTTGTCTTTTCTCAGCAAGTGCTCCAGGCAGGGCTAATTAAACCTGCTGAGATCCACAAGCTGAAGGAACTTGAAAAGAGCCTTGCTCTGGTGAAACTTGATTTGGTCCAATCAAGATAAAGGATGTTGTTCAGGAATGGTGGGATTTCTGGGCTTAACTTGAAGACCAGGCCAGCTGGTCAATGAGATTGCTTCTGGTCTTGAAACAAATTTTAATGAACAGCTGGGTAACAAAGGCTTTTTTTGTAATTAATTTTGTTATTTTTTAAAAAAACAAGATCCACATCTCTACACTGAATCCCTGGAAGACTGGAGCCAGTCATATTCTTGTTTCCAGACCAGCAGGGCTGTCTTTCCTCATGTAATTTCTCCATCACCATAAGCCTTTCACTTTCCCTCCTGACTCTACCTGCCCTGGCTGCTGGACCACAGGCTGCACAGCTCATCATCTTCCTTGACAATATGCTGGTAGGTGTTTTTCCTGCCTGAAAAGTCCTGCAAGGTGCTTGTGATTAGCATCTGGGAAAATGAACACAACAGCACACCTCTCCAAAAGGATGCTGTCAAAATACTTTGTAATACATTTATTTTGTTAAAATAAACTATGTACAATAAACGATATTAATGTGCATTACAATATACAGTAATTACATGTTTAAAAGATGATAAACAAAAGAGTACAGAATTATGTGCTGTAAATAGGAAATTATAGTGTTTACATGATTTTTAAACTATGCAGAACTCATTTGCTTGAAAACTGAATTTCCTTGGTTTGACATTGTTTTGCTTTGAATTCTGAAGATTTGGTTAATCTTTGAAAAAAAGGCATACCACTCAAAAGTCAGACATACTGCTTTAGTGCCCATCCTTTGGTTTCACCAGCCCCATATTCCAACAATATTGCACACAGCAACTTTTAAGAGAGAAAAATTCAGTTGCTCACATCATGTAAGTGACTCTTTGTCCTGAACTGGCTAAGACCTGACTGGTGATGAGTTAGGTCCTGATTTGTGTTGAGGTCATTACATCTGCTTCACAAACTCAATCAGAATAACTTGTTGAACTGCTAGTTTTAAGCCTTTCTTAAAGAATAATTTTAAGTATTACTATAAAGTAAGCACAAAAAGAAAGGAATGAAATGTCCTTGTCTTTGTGTTCTTGAGGGAGCAGAGAATCTCTGTGCAGTGAAATTCTTGTATTTGTGTAAGTGCATCAGCATCATGACACATTACATTGGATTCAGTCATCCTCACACTCCATCTCCCTGCTCCTCTCTGCAGCCTTCTTTGAAGTCCTCCCAGTCTTGAGGTGCTGCTGAACCCCAGGAACCCAGGTGTGACTCCACAGAGGCACCTCCCAGCCCTTTCACCAGCCTCAATCCATATTTTTGGGGGCATCAGGGCCACCATGCCATGTCTTCCTCTGTAGCATTTCCCACCTGGCACCCTGCTCATGAGTGAAGAAGACTTTGCCAGTGTCCTTCCCCTCTCAAATAACTTGTTGTTTTTATTTATTTGTGAATTAATATGGACAAGCTTGGGGAGAGTTGGGGTTCATTTGCTTTGTGCTGACAGGGCAGTTCAGTGCCTGCCAGGCCTGTGATGCAGTTAGAGCAGCTGCCTATTTTGGGGGAAAGTACTGAGAGAGATGACATGATAGCCACACTCTGGACATGATTTACCCACAAACTACTTTGACAGACATCAGACAAATTTTTATACACATTATCAATAAAAACAAATGTTGTATTGGAAGATCTGGAAACTGTAGACTGGTGACAACTGTTTACTCTGAATTCATTAACCTCCAATCAAAGTCAAAATACGCCAGAGTTAGTATCAGTGAGAGCTCAAACTCATCTTCACCAAAACCACAAAACCTGGTGTCCTGAATGGGATGAAATGAAATGAAGTGACAGCAATGAGTTTAGGGTCTTTAAGCAAAGATTGCCATATGTCTTGAATATTACACTGTTAATATAATGTAACTTTCATCTTCAGCTCAGTAGTGGTTGAACTGAGGCATTTCAAATCCAGCCCTCAAAGGTGAGATCAGCAAAGTCTTTGGATGCCCCAACTCCTTTCAGGAGTCCTTAACCAGCAGCCAGAAGTTATAAAAGATTCTTGGACCTGGCTCAGTGTATCTGTGTGCTCAAAGCTTGGTCAGCCAAAATAAAGGTCAGAAAAGGAGGAAATATGAAGACTCTCAAACATTTTCCACATTAATCGTGTGTGGACCCCATTGAAATTTTCCATTGCCTTCATGAGAATTGAAATGAAGCCAACAGAGAGCACCTTTGAAAATCCCACCCTACCATTATAGTTAGAAGCAGCCAAACACTGCATTATGGTCTGTACAATCTGGAAAGGGATGGGAATCCATATTTTCAAAGTTAGAGATATTTTTCACCACTGACAGCAATTCACATGATTTTTTGCTTGTTGCTCTGGGTTTCTGAACTCATTTTCCTCTTACAATGAGCTTCTGACTCTTTTTGCTATTATGGTGTGGTTCCTGGAACTGCCCAAGAGAACAGATTTTTGTTCCCGTGTTTCTGAAAGCTTTAATTGAAACAAAGAAAAGAGAATGTGAAGATTTGTTGTTGTTGATGTTCTAGTTATGGGCATCCCCTTAACATCTTAAAAGGGAATTTAAGATTTAGGATCAAACTGACTGATTGTGGCTCTGGGCCCTGATTTTGCAGCTCTCCCCTAAAGCAGAAGTGATTCTCTTGCATTCATGACTTCCAACTGGTGATTTTGTCCTGACTTTTTGATGCAAAAAAATATTTCTATTCCTGTTTTGTTTTGATAGGTGAAGACAGCTGAGATCACAAGCCACCACCGAAATCAGTGGGAGGCTTTTTCCTGCTCTCAGATGGTCTTTATTCACAAAGAGGAAAATAAACATTCATAGTGGAAATTTGTCTTCGTTTTTGCAAAGAGCTCAAACGTGTCTAGAAGTTATCTGACGTAGGTCACTCCACGCTCACCTCCTGTCACAGCAGATGCTCCTCCAGTCCTATAGAGTTGTGAACCAACAAAATGTTCTGTTATTTCCAGATTTTCCTTTTTTAATGTAGGATAAAATGTCATTACAGGTCCCCCTCAGGGAAAAAGAAAATACACGGAGAAAGGCATGTGCAGCCAGATTCCTACATTCTACCTCTTTGTTTAACAAATGGTCCCTGGGCCTTGGTGAGCATATGGATTGCTTTGTTGGAGAAGACAAATGTGCTTTTAGACAATCCTGGCCTGAGACAGATTGATGCCACTGCAAATTATTTTTGGTCCAGATGAGGTTTCCGTGTGGTGAGTCAAGAGGAATTTGCTGTGCCACTTGGGGAAAAAAAGGTACAGGAAAAAGTCATGGGCTCTGAGCAAGGTATAAAAGCAAATGGGCATCTTTCATATATGAATTAAAGGGAGAGATAGGCTGCCCAGGGAAGTGATTGAGTCACCATTCCTGCAGGTATTCAAAAGAACAGAGGCCACCAACACTAGAGCTGCCAGAAGAGGTTTTCTGATAATTAAACTGCAAGAACTGATCACTAATCAGCCTCCCTCATGACCTGAGTGGTGCCAGTGGGATTGAATGAGACATAAACAACTTGGAGACAGCTCCTTGTGAAGTGAGATTCTCTTCAGTATGAGGAGGACTCCCAAAATCTGTCCCTTTAATGAAAGTATTTGGAATAACTTTATTTCACATTAGGATGCAGCACTATATTTAATTCTGTGTCTATTTTGAATGCTTTGAGTGCTTTGAAAGAGAAAAAAGGTGAGAAATATCAATGTCAGCTGCTGAAATAATTGTGTTGATTGTCATACTGGACTTGGGGTGAATTCTGTACCTACACAGGGTATATATCCAGTTGAACAAATGAGAATGGACCTGAGTGGGGTAGAGCCTTTTTTCTGCCTTCTCCCCATCTTTTCAGAGGTCTGGGAGGCACAGGACAAACTGTGAGTTTTTGTGGGACCTCCTTCAGGTCATGCTGAAAGCTGCAGGACCGCCCCAGTTCCACTGTCCTGGTGTTTTCACAGGGCTCTGAAGGGCAGAGGCATCTGAAGGTGATTTTACTGTGACAGCAACTCTCTGATGAATTGAGATCTCTCTCAAATACCTCTAATATCTCCTTGCAGGGGTTTGCATGAAAATACTTTAGGAACTCTGCTTGAAAGTTCTGCTGTTTTGCAGCTTTGGGTTAAGAACCCTTGGTGGAGCGGGAAGGTTTCAGAAGAGGCCAAAGGAGATGGGTTTTACAGGATCCAGCAAGTTTCCTGTAAGTTGTGAGTGCTTTTGAAATGACAGCAGACTATTAGCAAAGGCAGGTCTGTCAGGAAAGGCTTTGACATCAGCTGCATTAAGGGAACATTGTCAGATAAGTTCCAGGGATGCTTTCTAACCTTTCTGACTCTCCTTAACAGTGTTCCTTTTAAGGTGAAATTGAGATCTCATTTCTAGCTCATCTCACAGTGAGTAAAACCATCTCCTTTCACCTGGCACTCCTTTATTGATTTTCTTTCCTTATTACTAATGGTACTTGAAAATAACTTGAAGTTTATGTCTGTGGCCTTATGCCTGCACTTGCACTATGTCTGGTGTTGTGGTTTTTCTGAAAATAAGCTTTACTGCCTGTTTACACACCATCTGTTGCTTTTTAAAAAGGCATTATGTATGACTTGCCAGATAGTCAAATACTCTCCTTACATCTGCCTACAATCCTGTTCTAAAGCCTCTTGGCCTTTGCTGTCCCTGCCTCCCCCAAAAAAAGTAGTGTAACAGGGCAGATCCTTGAGAAATTTCCACATTTCATGGACAGGTGTGTGTATATAACCTAACACAGGAATAATGTTTATGGGACCTGCATTAAACATGGCTTTTCAAAAAACATTTATTTTTGCTGGAAGAAAAATTAAAATAAATGGAGTGCAGAGGCCATTTCTCAGTGAACTGTGATCGCTCTCTCCCTCTTGCAGCTCCCAGAATTCAAATTTTGGTCAAAATCAGTTTGAAAAACTCCAAATGTTACTGCCTCACAAGCTTGACGAGCTCCATTTTGTAAGTGCAAACCCCTGCTTAACCTTAACATTTTTTGTATTTAGATTAACACTTTTCTATCTGCTTCTTCTATGCAAGGATTTGTTCAGGATGCTGCATTTAACACATTAGGACAGCAGCATTTTAGCTTCTCCATCACCATATGTTTTGTAGTTAATTTCCCTCAAACCACTGCAGTTACATTAATGTTACAATTTCCCTCTTGATTTTTGATTTTACTGCTGATCCTATGCCATTCCATTAAGATTAACAATCACCCCTGGTACCCAGTGGCACGCAAAAACCCCATTTGATTATTTGTGGCTTTCCCTGATGCATGCCAGGGTGCTCCATTTCACTTTTCCAGTGTGCTCGTTACCTTAGGATGAGCTCAGCTGTCATACTGGATTTTCTATTTCCTCTATTTCCACATTTTTTGAAGCTATAAGAAGACCAGGCAGCTCCAACCTGAGCATTTGCATTGTGCTTCAGCTAAACCAGACTTCACTTTCTTCCACCAGAGGCCCATACATCACTCTCCAGCAACCTACATGAGCTAAAATGATCATCCTAATTAATTTCCACTGAAGAAAAAGGCAGCACAATGCAGATATAATTTCCCTGACATCTGTTAAA
Organism: Polioptila caerulea; assembly: GCA_013397295.1. NCBI lineage: Eukaryota > Metazoa > Chordata > Aves > Passeriformes > Certhiidae > Polioptila > Polioptila caerulea. The sequence goes on along the minus strand of VYXF01011773.1, from coordinate 1,034,469 downwards.
GGCTTTTTTTGTTCTTGTTTCAGTGGACTTCTAGTCATGTTGTAAGTCTAAATATCAATTTATTTTAACCCTGCCTTATTCTCCTCATACTCCTCTAATGTGTTTTTACTTGTTATAGTTCAGCTGATAGTGTCCTGCTGAGGTGAACACTCACTGCTCTGCCTGGGGATGGACACAAAATGTGTGGCATGGCAGGGACCCCTACACCTCACTCTGAGCTGGGCTTTAGCAGCCAGGCCATCTGAAGTAATGCCTGGGACATAATAAAACCAAACAGAAAACGTGCACAAAAAATCACCAGCAGTGAGGAGAACTTGCCTGTCTCAGGTATGGCACAAGTGTATTTTCATCTGTGTTTGTGTGCAAGGGGAAAAGGATGGCGAGGGGGTGAAAAAAGACACTGGGTGAAAAAAGAGCAGAGCATTTGCCTTGGGTCTGATGGCTTTTGTCAGAGAGAACTGCTGATTTCTACCCAGAAATGTTTTGGGGTATCAGAGCTGGTTTCTGTAGCTGTCTGTGGTGAACTGGGCATTGGAAATCCATGATCTTTGAGGTCCCTTCCAACCCAAACCATTCTACAGTTGTATGAAATGGAAGTTGTGCTGAAGGAGGAGCTCAGATCCTTCAGCCTGGTCCTGCTGCAGGACTGGGCACTGCACCAAGCTTGGTCCCTTCCGTGTGCCCTGGGTGCCGTCCCCATGGTCCTGCTGCAGTCACTCATTGCTCTGGGCAGCACCAGCCCTGGAGTTCCCTGGTTTGTCTGGGGGCAGGTGTGTTCTCAGTCAGGACACTGTGCTTCCCAAGAGGAGAGGGCTGCCAGTCTCGTGGAATGTGGTGCAGAGGGGAGCAGGGCCTGTGTCCCTGGGCTGGGAGGGTGCACTGCTGTCACCTGCTCCCTCCAGGCACTTCTGGGCACGCTGGCTACACACACAGCTTTTGCAAGGAGTTACATCTTCAAATCTGCGTGTGCTGGTGCTGTGATTTCCCACTTGGGGGATGAAATCCATGACAAGACAGCCTCGTGGCACTGCCAGGATACCCAGAGGCAGCTGCCAGTAACAAGATGCCCTTCGAGTTCACCTCTGAGTGTCGGTGTTCATGCAATGTGCAAAGCTGCAGGATCCCGGGGGAGGCTTCAGTGAAAAGGCACAATTTCCCCAGCAGCAAGGGGGGATCACAGGAGCTTCCCTTCCCCTAGGGGCTGGACTTCCCATCTCCATGCTGTTGGCTGCAGCCCATCATCTGCCACTCGAGGAAAAGTCCACTCCTGAGGACTGCAGCCACGCTGCAGCTGAAACCACTTTGTGAGGATGGAAAAATGGGAGCAAAGAGAGAAGAAACAAATGGGAGGAGGGAGGCTACAATAAGTCAACAAGTTCACAACTCCACTTTGATGAGGTTTTTTACAGGAATACTTCATAAAAAAAGGATAATTTTAAGGCAATTGGATCACCTCAAAGCACTTAAAGTCAGTATGACCTTTGGCTTTTTTTTTTTTTTCCCTATTCTTGGCTGTTGGGTGAGATGTAGAAATCCAGCTGATCTATAAGGTAAATTCTCAGTTGCCATGGCAATGTGTGTCGTTCTTGTTCTCAGTTGGAAGAGAGATTGTTCCATGCTGCTATTTCATGTCCAGGGCAATATTCTTTGGTGGCAGAATTTCTTTGTTTCAGTACATTAATGCTACAACTCTGTACTTCCTTTCCCAGCTTACGGAAACATGGCTCAGCCTGAACGTTCCTCGGTAAAAATACAGTTATTTGCATTTTTTTAAGTTGCAAGAACATTCCTTAAGTCTGGAGGTAAATGTTGATCTATTTTGATAGCTTGGGTGCAGCAACATTCTCATGCTGTGAAATTTCACCATTAAGTGAAAACAAACTGGAATCACTCCACCTTTGCTTCCATGTGGTTTGAACAAACTAAAGTATCTCCTGAACTAGCAAGTCTTACAAAAGAAAAGCAATTTTAAAGTACATCCTACCTATCGTGTACATCTTACATAGAAGATTTCTACAGATCTCCATGTGCTTTCAGTCAATTCAGGTTCAATTCCTAAGGACTGCAAATTCCTAATTTTGATCAATTCTTACTTAAGGCCACAAAAGGAGTTTCTCCTGTTTCTTTTGCCATCTTTAGCTCTGTATTTTGTCACAAGACACCTTCACCTTATTCCTAAGATGGGGAGCCAAGCAGGCATCCTGGTTTCTCTTGGTGCAGTCTGCAGCAGTGGGAACAGGCTGCAAAAGAGCTTTGGAGGGTTAGGAAAGCAGAGACAGGAGTTGGCCAAGGGTGATGCAGCTTGGAGGTTTCACAGAACGGAGAACTCCTATATTGGGGTGAGAAGGACCATTTTCTGGTCATGTTCCCCGTTTCAGTGGCGTGTGACCTTCATTGCCTTTCTAACCTGCTTGGTCTCACTGTACTCAGCTGGCTCTGCTTCCCAGGGGATGTCACACAAGGGTGCAGCATCTGTGGCACTTTGCACAGCGCTTCTTCTTCTTCTTGGGGTGGAAAATGGTCATGATTGCCTCGTCAAAGACAGTCTTGAGGCCTTTCTGCGTGAGTGCTGAGCACTCCAGATAGCACTGGGCTCCGATCTGAAAAAGAAGAGGGAAAATGAGACTGAGTATCCACTCTTGGGAGAGACAGAGGGATGCAGTTCCAGTGTCTTTCTACACTTAGAAAGGGGTCAGGTAATTTCTCTGTTTTGCATCTGGCTGCCTGTGGGATGAAGGGACAGGCTCACATGGTCATTCTGAGCATGACAGCAAGAGTCAGCATCAACATGAGTATCTCAGCATATGGGGCTGAATGGGCTGCAGGAATTCCTTGCATGACCCTCCAGAGAGTGGATATTTGAGTGCTGGACCAGGAGCTTGGCCTTCTGCCTGTGCAGCTGGGGAGGCTTCAAGGAAATGCTGGGTTGTAGCTGAACTCCTTCACACACTTGGCTCTTCTCCCCTGAGCTGTCACTCTTGGGTCCTGCCTCCTCCAGTCCCAGGGAGCTGCTACCTGGTGAGGGCTTCCAGCAGGCTTCTGGGAATGGGGAAGCACCATTTTGAGACAGGAGTCTCCTGGGAATGACATAAACACCCACAGAGGCCTGAGAAAGCAGCCTCAGCTTATTCAGCAACCTTGTGGCTTATTCAGCTTGTTCTGCTTACGGATGCTCTGATTTTGAGGGTCACAGACAGTAACAGCATAAGCATTTAAGGGGACAAGGCCAGGATCCAGAATCCTGCATCCCAAGGCTTGGGGAGTGCTTCTAACCCCCTGCCTTTCCAAGAGAAATGTACAATACCACAGAAACTTTGGGAGCACCTTCTCTGCTGCCTGAAGTGCAGTGGATAAATGGGAGTCCAGTTGTCTGTGCTTTTGTAAGGGATAGGGAGGAGTTTGACAGGAGGTGGCTTGGCTGCAGAGAGGGGTTTGCCACATGCATCTCCTGGCAGAACCCTGAGCAAGAAACACTTGACTTAGGTAAAATAGGCAGTAAGATCTGTTTTGATGCCCATTTGTCACCTGCTGCCCTGTGTTCCTCAATGCTTTTCTTAAAGCTTGGTCATGGCACCTGCCAGAGATCAGAAGTGTTTGGACAATTCTCTCTGACACATGGTGTGGTTTCTGGGGTTGTCTTGTGCATGCCCAGGAGTTGTACTCATTTACTTTTTTGAGTCCCTTCCCATTCAGGATATTCTGATATTGTATCAGAAGTGCAGGCTCAGGGGTCACAATGTGTGCCTGGGTCCAGCTGGTTTGAACGGGGGCTTTAATGCTGTCTGGAACCAATGGGCCTTGGAGGAGCCTTGAGTGAAAGTAGCCCAGTGGAAAGCTGTGATCAGTCAGCTTCATGTGACACCAGAAGAAGCTGTTACCTCCTTTGCCAGCTTCACTCCGTGCTCATAGGTGAGTGGTTTCTCCTTCATGTACAGCAGCCGTGCCAATGTTTTGGGATCATCCCGGAGGTCAATCTAGTGGAAAACACACAAAATCTGTGCTGTAACTCTTGAGGCAGATATTCATGGCTTTACAGACACTCATCAGGGCATCTGTATCACTCCTCAACTCAGGTGATACTTCAGAAATGAATTGCACATTTACTTAACTTTTAATCTTTTTTTTTTCTTTCCAGTTTACCATGAATTAATTCTCCTTTGCAGGTTATTGGACCAAAGCTCAGATGGATGTGGTAAAGGAAAGAGCCTCACTGGTAGGGGAAGCTGCTGCAACCCTGCACTGCATCACCCAAACCCCACTCTGACAGGCCAGACAGACACAGCTCAGTCTGACTTGAAACAAAATCTTTTGTTTTCATGGAAAACATCAAAGTGAAGTATTCTGGCATTTCAAACCCATTTTAAAATAAAAGCATTTTCCTTTGGATCACACAGTCTGAAAATGCTGATTTTCAGACTGTGTGATCCAAAGGATAATTCTTTTGTTTTTAAATGGGTGTTTTAGATTATTCCAGTGTAGAAAACAAAACCAGTGTTTGAATTGTGGCATGAAGATTTTGGTTTTGGTCAGAATTTGATCTGTTTCTCTAATTTGGCTTATGTTATTCTCCAGTGCTCTGACATTTTCCACGTGGTTGTATCCCTACTCTCACAGTCTCTATCCACTCTGGGTCTTGGTAACAAACCCATATTTAAGGCATTTTTATTTGATTGACAGATTAATATGTTTTAAGGCCAAAATAAAGGGGTTTTCAGTCTGACAATCACTGTAACACAAGCAGGATGGTGAGTCACCAATTGTGTTGATGCAAAAGCATGAAGGGTGGCTACTTCCTTCCCATGTCATCTGGCTAATTACTCCTATTCTTAAAATTTGGTTTGAAGTTTAGCTTCAGCCTCTACCCACAAACTTTGATGGTTTTTTCCCTCCTCATTAGAGACCTGTATGAAAACTTTTCTCCCTATAGGTATTTTTGACTTGTAGCCACATTAATATACATTTGAATAAAAAGATGGGATGAGCTTTGCCAGTCTGGACGCCTACACCTTGGCTTCCATTCCCAGTCCCTGAGTTTTCCTCTAATGGGAAAATCTGCCTGAATTTCCCATGAGTCAAACAGGAAACCTTTCCAGATGCTCAGGAGGAGCTTTACCTGTGTTCCTATGAGGACATAAGGCACGTTGGGCATGCAGACTTTCAGCTCAGGCACCCACTCCTCCTGCACGTTGTGGTAGGAGGCAGGATTCACCACGGAGAAGCAGATCAGGAACACATCTGTGTTGGGGTAGGACAGGGGTCTCAGCTGGTTGTAGTCCTCCTGCCAGGGAGAACAGTGAGAGTGTCACAAGGAGGGGATGACTGCAGCTGGGGGTGCCACCCTGGGTTTGTTGGAGTGGTCAACACTCTCCATACTCATTCACACTCCTAAACTCCAGGTGGCTGCTGGAGATTGGGGAGGGAACTACCCCTCACAGGACAAGGGTGCTGGTTTATGAGCATTTTACCAAAAAGAGCTGAAAGATTCCCCATCTCTGAAAATGTTCAAAGCCACATTGGATGGGGCTGTGAGCAACCTGGTCTAGTGGAAGGTGTCCCTATCCCTGGTGGGGGGTGTGTGTGTGTGTCATTAGATAATTTTGAAGGTCCCTTCCAGCTCAATCATCCTGTGATTGTGTGAATAAGTTTTGTTTGTGTTGTCTGTGGTGATGTTGGTGCAGAAGGTGGTGCTGAATGGTCCTGCATGGTGTACAGCAGTGTACCAGCCAGCCGAAGGCTGACTTTCCTGAAAGCAGAAAGCAAATCAAATCCAGCCTGCAGCGCCTGGCTACTCACTGTGGGTGATTTAGTGTTTCCACAGGCCATGGATGGTGGAAGGAGAGATGTTTTCTCCATGGGCTAGTGGTGAAGAGGGTGAATTTTCAAACACTCAAATCGCAGCTGTGATATGTCGTGAGCTGGCTTTGATAGCTGAGTTTCAAGGAAGAATTTAGGTCTGTTTTCAGGCTTGAGGAGCTGAGAGCAAGCAGAGGTTTTGCAAGCCATGTGAAAGGGAAAGCCTGACTCTTTCTGACAGTGAGAGCATCTGTAGCTGTGTCTGGTGGGCACTGTTCAATGAAACCTGCTAGAAAACTTCAGTGCAATGAAACAGATGCCTTTTAGAGGGGATACATCTGTCCCAAATGCTTTTTTTAGGGGGTCTGGAATTAAAAAAGGGGAAAGGAACACAACATTGGAGTGTGGGAAACAATAATACGTGCTGCTGTCAAGCCTGACTGCGATGTAGATCTGCAGTTTATAGTCTCTGCATTCTGCACAAGTCTCAAATCTCTGCAGTCTGGTTGCTTTTTGTTATGACTGTGTGAAAATTCTGCTAGTGTGGATTTGCTCTGCAGATGCAGACTAGTTAATAAAAGGAAATAAGGCTAATAAAAGGGGGAAAAAGGACACCAGGGTGCTGTTTCTCAGACTTGAGAACATTTGTTTTAGGCAGGGAAACCCACATTAGGGGCAGGAACAATGCAAGAGAAAGTGATGTAGGACTGTATCAGTGTGTGTCAGAATGGATGATGTTTTAGTGCACGTTTAGTGATGTTTAATTCTGCTTTGCTTTGATTGGGTCAGCAAATGAGAGGACTTAATTGTGAATTGAGACTGGCAAATCATCTTTCTGAAGTCTCTTTTTCACTGACTATATGCTAATAAGTTGACACAGACTCCTTCTGAATCAATGTTTCTTTCCAAAATATACGAACGAATTACTCAAAACCAGTTTGCACCGTTTCTAAACAAATCCACAAAACTTTAATTATTTACTCTGAAAGGAAGCACGAGCCCAAATTTAGCTCTGTGTCATGAAAGAAAAGTTTAAGAAAACATCCTAAAACACAAACAAAATGTTTTGTTTTGTCTAACTGGATGTTTATTGTCCCAAACCCTCTTTGACAGGAAGAATAAATTCTCATTTACTACCTCCAGCCCTCACAGCCACAGTACTTGGGGTAAAACCAGAGTGTTTTTCAACAAAGACATAATGATGTCTTTCCAGCAGCATAGAAAGTGTGGATCTCAAGAAGGATTTAGAAGAAGAGATGTTTGGATGTATCAGCTCCCAAGAAAGTGGATTCTCTACATTCAAGGAATAGCAGGAAAAACCCCTCAGAGGTGTTTGTGGGTACAGTGTGATACAGTCCATGAAGAAGCAAGGCCGGTGACAGGAGATTTATCCAAGGCTCTGGAGATGTCAGCCAGCTCCCAGCAGAGGTTAATAGAGACAAAGTGGATGCCAAGGTGATGGGATCAGAGGAGAAATTGCGTTGTAGGGACAGTTTTATGTGGATGCTGTGGGTTAGGAAAGCCTAAACCTGATTATGGGATAATATTTTACCCCAGAACATCAAACCTGAGATTGATTGTGGCACAGCCACCATGGGCTGATACCTAATGCTTGACAAAGCTCCTTTCTGTGTTTTTGGTTTAGCTGCTGCAAGTCAGGCTCCTGAAGCAGCCACGTGGTGGCAGCAAGCCTCAAGGAATCCTCATCTAGGAGTTTTGGGAAGAAATTGGCTAAATTTAGCCTGTTTCAATATTGCAGACGAGCATATTTAGAGGGGCTGGGACTTACTGTACCGTTAAAACTCCAGATTAAAGCCATGAGCGCTCTGCCTGGCTGTGACAGCTACAGGAGCATGCATTTAATTTTATTTTCCTTGTTCCTTCCGAATCCCTAGGAAATCCATTTTCAGGAAGAGCATTCCTGATTTTGCTATTAGCACAGAGCATTATATAAGTTGTAAGCAGGGAGAGCCATGCATCTCATGGCAAAGGTCTCATCTCCCAGCAGGGCACACGGGATTTTTCACAGGCAGGTTAAAACACAAATATCATGGACAGGAGTTGATCTGGGCTCATGTACATGTACAGGATCCTCCAGATCACATCAGACAAGGACCTCTTCTCTGTACCTGCTCTCCAGGAGAAGGATATAAAGCCTTGCAATGAACCTTTAGAAAAGGCAGCCCTACAGGGTCATTTCCCATTCAGAGATAGCTGAAATCAAGCAAATAAATAATATAAAGAGGGGACTGGACACTTGCATGGGTATGGGGCACATCCAGAGGAGCTACAGTGAATGACAGTCATGTTTGGGAAGGGACATGAGTCCTTGTGGGCTTGGGCTGTGGCTGATCAGTAATTTATTTTTATTTGTTTATTTTCCCAGCTCATGCTTGCATTGTACTGCCTGCTATTTAGGGAGCATGTGGCTTCCCAGTGAACATTGCCTGGCCACTGGTTTGGCTTGGAAACGCCAGCGCCAGGCCTGGCCCTGCTGAGTTATTTGCCTGAGTGACTTTCCAGGGCTGAGATCAGTTGGTGCTGCTCCCTCCCCTCTATTTTGGCCATCACTTCAGCAGTGTTTGGGCCCCAAAAATGCAGCAAAACTGGTTTTTTTTGTTTTTATATTGTTGCTGTGCTGATCTCTTGTACACTCTGCTAAAGCGTTTTGCGCCTGAGTCCAGCCCAGCAAAAAGGCCACAGTTTCTTCCTCGTAGGACTGTTTGTGCCAGGGATACAGAAAGCCAGATACCTCAAATCTGGGGTGTCTGCCAGCTCTCCACACTGACTGAGGGTCCTGCTGCAGGAGTACGTTTTCCAATTGTTATTTCATTAGCATATGTTTTATAGCATCGCAGTGTCAAGGGCTATTTCTGGCTATGACTTCACACTGATGCCTTTGGAAAGCCACACAGCACAAGCAGAAGGAGGGAGGAAACAACCCAGATGATCTGTTGTTAGAACTGGAGCATGTGGGAAGCATCATCCCTCCAGCCTCCACGGGGACAATCCAGTCAGCAAGGGCTGAGTCACGCTCCGGGCTCCGGCTGCATGGCCAGCAGGGCCTGGAAGGGACATGAGCTTGGCAAGTTAGGGAAAGGGTTTGGAGGCAGGTGGTGAGCTGTCTAGTTTGAAGCAGGGGATGGCAAAATGATGTGGAGGAATGGATGGAGGGGTGAGGCTTGTCAAAGAGACAGCTGAGTGTTCCTTCTGGCTCAGGAGGACAAATGAGAGGAGGTGTTGCTGCGGAAATGGGTGGCAGGTGGAACTGTCAGCCCTACAAAACACGTAGGAATATTAAGGCATGGGGTGAAGACTGACTGGGAACTGAATATAACTCCAGTCTGGCTTGCAAAGGCTTGCAGGGCTGATGGATCGTGACACAGGCTCTGAGCTCTGAATTTGTGAACACAAAATAAAAGATTGAACAGGATTTGGACATGGAGCAAGGACTAGGGTCATATTTTGGGATTAGCTTTTGGATCATCTGTTTGCACCATGTGGATAGGAAAGATGTGTGGTCTGTAAGGGCCACCAAACCAGCTAAGACTGCTGCTACCTACAGAAACATGATATGAATAAAATTAAAGAAAGTGAAACCCCAAGCATCAAAGCCCCAGTTCTGCTGAGTGCAGGTGTTTCTGGAAGTGACAGTCTGTTCTAGTGTGGGGTTTTTGATCTCTCTGCATAGTGTTGCAAAGTATGTTCTGCAAGAAGTGGCCTTTTGCAGACAGGAGGGTCTCCTTCTGCACTGTTTGTGCCTTTCATAGCAGTCAGTCATGTCCAAAACTGGCACAGCCAAGAAGAGCTCCTGGTGACAGCAAAGCCCTTCATCCTGGGCTGCTGGAACCCAGAGACAGTGAAGCAAGTTCCCAAATCTGCTTTCTCCCCTGCTGGCTTCAGTGTCAGCTCTGACTGGAGGAGCTGGTGGATGTGGGTTACAACATTCCCAGCCTGTGAGGAACCTGGAACCTGCTCCCTCCGCTCTCAGCAGACGATTTTTCGCAAGGTTTCTGTGCAGACTATGTCCCTTTCTTTATTTTGTCACTCACTGGCATTTGGAGTGAGGAGAGGGAATTTTCACCACAAAAAGTGTGTTGCTCCTGTACTTTCTTCTGCCCTTCTGCTGGCAGAGCAAAGCAATGAGGAATAATTTCTCCTCCTCTCGGGGGGGGGGTGAAGGGTGTGTGTGTGAAATTATTCTGCAAGCCTTGAGTGCAATCACACCATATCAGAGTGTGGACAGTGGAAACACCAAAAGTGTTCTCATTGTGAGTAAGCATGGGATGCAGACTCTTGTAATGGACACTCTTGTCCTGGGAGAAGAATGTTGGGATGGATGCAAATCTGGCTGGGTTACCACTTCAAAAGTCAACACCTGGTGATTGATAGACTGGTGCTGAATTATACCAGTTTCCTGAGCTTGAAAATGGGAATTATTCTCTGTATCTTCAATGCCACCATTTGGTAAAGGTAAAAAAGCACTGACTGTACAAAACATCGTATTTGCAGTAGGAGATGGCTGTATGGGGATTGCACAGCCTCATCAGGCTTTGTTTTTTTGAATTATGCAAAACACAGGTTTAAGGATGAGTGTATTTGTGTGTATTTTAAGAATAAAAACAAAAAGGAGAAGGTCAGCAGTTCAGCCATTACAATTCAAAACTGATTGTGATTATTTGTGAAAAAAATCTCAACAAACTCCACAAACATTACGAACAACAAACCCCAGTGTATGATAGCAACAAACAAACCATGGAAAGGAAAATGATAAAGGTTTTGCAGTCCTTTACCTGCCCTGCAGTATCATAAAGTCCCAGCAAGTGTTGTTGTCCTCCCACAGTCACGGTTACTGGAAGAGAGAAACAAGAAATGTTGTTTATGCACAAGCCAGTGGCCTCATTGTGATGTGTTTTAATCTCAAAATGCCAATTAGCACGTGTCCTCCGTTTGGCATCCTGAACCAAGCACATCTATTCAACCCAAACTGAAGGCAACCTAAGTCACAACAAAAGCAAACTTTATGCCAAGATCTCATTTGTGTACAGAGAGCCAGGGGTGATGAGCTGCACACACTGCTGCCACCAGGGTCCAGAGACAGGGGGACATTTGCCTGTCTCTGCAGTCACCTACTGAACATCCTGGCCTTGAAAGCACAGGATTCCTGCCTCCCCACCATGGGCATTGGGGTGGGGTGGTCATGGATCACTGGCAGGGGTTTTTTGTTATCTTATCTCTTCCAGGCTGTGTAATGCTGAAGCATTTGGCAGTGGCTGGTGTTTGGTGGGTCTCAGTGGAGTGCAGCTGTCCTGCCCTGTGCCGTCACACGTGAAGTGGCAGTGTTTAGTACCTGGGGCTATGTGGTGGATGATTTGAAGGTCAGGAAGGAAGGGGAGCTTGAATATTTTCAGGAATGTTGACCACATTCTGTTGCAAATGAAGGAAAGCATAGCTTAGTTTGTTAATCACATCCAGCATATCTATTACTTTAGCAGAAATCCCATTGAACTTCATTTTGAGCCCATCGACAAACTTTGACATTGACAAAAATGTTTTCTCATTGCCTTTGGATGAACCCCATTATTAGCTGATTCCTGTAACCAGTGTTATTTCGTGTAAAGGATGTGATCTGGGTTAATGACATTTAGTTAACCAGTTAATCTGCTTAAATCATTACTACTCAATTGGAAAGAAAGGGGGGCAGTCCAGTTCCACCCATTAGTCAACAGGAAACCTTCAAACATTTGTCAGGAAGGTTGCTTAAAATAATGATATTGTTGCAGCATATGGATTATTAATTTTTTTAAACATGAGGACAAGTGGCTGAACATAGGAACGTTCCTGAAACATAAAGCTTTGTCAGGAATGGGGGAAGAGGCTCAGACTGGTGCCCATCAGGTGATCACCATCAGCAATTAATGAGGGCTGGGAATGAGTAATAGTTATTTTGGGGAAAAAAAAAACAAACCAAAGAGACTTGAAAATGTCATGCAATATCTTGCTGATTTTTTTTTTTTTTTTTTTTTTTTTGGTGATAAAGCTTGAAGTGGAAAAGCAGCTACAAATTTATGGAATTTAATAGCTCCTGCACTGGGGAACAATGTCCTGTTTGAAATCTCTTGGGCTGAAAGTCTCTGCCAGTGTGACTGGACAGGCTGATTATTCAGCAGCTTTAAGAGCTCACAGAGAGACCCAGTAGTGTTGTCAGCACATAAACAGAGCAAACCTGACATGCTGGAAGTACAAAGGCTCAGTGAGGAACAGACTTGCTGATGAGAGCAGGGTGGGCTGCATTCTCCCTCTGCTGGGGCTGCCTTGTGATGTGCACTGGAAGAGGAGATGGGGAAGGGGAGAGACCTCTCTCTCCTCAACTCACAGGTAGCTCTGCACTGAGCAGCTCCCAGGGCAACTCATGGATATTGGGCATGGATGCCCAAGGGTGGAAGAGCTTGAGGAAGAAGTACAAGGGTGGGGAGGTGGGCACCAGCACAGACAGGAGACAATCCAGATGCCCCATCCTCTTCCTTCAACTTAGCTTGAATAAAGTAATTTAAAATAATCCTCCCTGGCACTGTGGTTTTAAACTTGTGGTGTAGGGAATCCCAGAATGTCCCAGCAGGGGTATGAACTGTGTTAGTTACTGGCAACACTCCTGCTTTTCTTAGCTGCCTTCTCAGAAGCAGAGGGGGTTACAGGTGGTCAGCACAGCTCACCAAAGGCAGCGGGAAAAGTGCTTTTTTCTCCCCTAGTTGCAACCTTGGGAAGTCTCCAACCCGCCCTAGTGCCAAGAAATGCAGGAGCCAGACCTGCTCTGCAGATTTAACTCTGCTCAAGGAGCAGCTGTGGGGAGATGTACCCCTCAGCTGAAGGCAATTTTCCAGCTGCAATGCACAGCTGGCCGAGGTGGTGTTTAGGAGGACACGTGGTTTCTGGGACTGTGTGCAGCAGTGGCACTGTCAGCCCTTGGTGGAATCTGCATGGAGCCTGCAGAGCTCCTCCAAAGCAGGATGCTCTTAGGACAACTGCGAGGCACGTGGAGGTGCAGGTCAGCTGATGTTCCTGAGGAATGTGAAGAGACATGTGCCACACATCAGTGCTGGCCGGGTTATCCAGCTCTGCCTCTCCTGCTGGCTCACCCTGAGCACAGGCAAACTGGGTTGGGTCCTGCTTGTAAAGACCAGCTCATGTCTTCAGTGCTTAAAAAACTTTAAAGCTGCACTGAAATTTACTCTGCTGTGAAGAGAGCACACTTTGCTGGCCTCTCTTTCTTGGGGGCATCTGACTGAGCTGCACTGGCAAGAAGCCATGGTGCAGATACAAATTGCTGCTGTGTTCCTGTAATGAATATGGCTTGGACATGAGCTGTTTGGGGAGAGGATCTGTCCACCTCGAGTGTGCTATGCTTTGCCAGAAGGATATAACTCCTAGACTCTTATCTGTGCTTTGTGGTCCATGAAGTCAGGGTGGATGTTTTGCAGCAGGTCTGTGGAGCCACACACTGAGCAGTGATTGATGGTTTGTGCAGCTCAGTTTGGCTCTTGGTTGTCTCTGGGAAATGCTGAGGGGGAATAAAGAGATTGGTGGTGTCCTACCATCACTCTTCCCCCACACAGGGGATAAGGATTGCAAGGGCTCTTGGAAAAATATACCCTGAGTCTACCCAGCTTGCATATCACATTTTAATTTCCCTTCTAGCATCTTGCCCCTTATGGGTCCTGCTGTGAATTTCTGCATGGCACCAATCCTATATTTTTACTTTTTCTCTTTTTCTCCCTTTCTTTCTCTCCTTTTTACTTTTTTCCATTTTCCTCCCCTACTTTTTCTTTTGCCCATCAAACTTTCTTTTTGTCAATTGTTTTAACCTGTCTCATCATCAGAGGATACTCTTTGTGCCCATATCACCTCTGAATTTGCAGCTACCACTCCAGCAAAACTGCCTTGTTGGCTAATCCTCGAGTGTTGTCTTTGGATTCCTGGCTCTGAATGCAGTGGGGACCAAATGGCTCACACTGGCAAATCAAATGCTCCCTGGCTCTTGAAACAGTGATGTCCAGATTAATGTATTGGTGCTAAAATTTCCACCACACTTTCAAGCAGGCAAAACAGATGTGAAAATAAATGGCTTTTGCCTATGAAAACTTCATGATGTTTTTATACCAGGAGTTTATCAGTCTGCCTCTGTCAGGCAAAAGTCTATTCAGAGTATGCACTTGGTGGGTTGTATTTATGAGCTGAGATTGCCCTGCTAGATTTGTAGGCCTTACTTTTGGCTTTATTCCAGTTTACTCTTACTTACCCTGCTATTATCTTTTCCTGTTCTCTCAGTGGACAGGCCAGTGGGAAGCCAATGCGGAATTCCTTGCCAGCCACTGGGGTAATGCAGGCTCCTTTATGGGATTGTGAACTCGGCTTTATGAGCAGTCTTGGACTAACAAGACAAATATGAACTCTCCTTGTCATTTACTGACTATATTGATATATTGATTAAGCACTGAAACAACCTGGCCTTTAACACTGAGTGCAGTAGGGACTGCAGTAAAATGAGGCTGAATATTTGCGCAGTCCTGGCCCTCATTTCTCTCCAGTCTGGGTTGCACCAGATGATGCAGCAGGGCAGATGTTCCCCTCCCTTCACTGGGTGGTTTTAAGCAAGTGCAGAATGTGGAAAACACTGCTTTAAAAATGATTGCAAGCTCATAAATTAGCTGGGTATTGCTTACTAGAGTCTGAATAACTGCTTTGGGTCTTTTCCAAGGCTTTGTCACAGGTCTGTGTGTCTGGGTTCTGCTAATGGACCTCAACACAGAGCTTGGCCACCACAGCAGAAGGTCAAGGATGGATATTGTGTGGGATGGACCTGGTGTGTGCACCATGAACTGGTCTGAGCTGGGAGCTCTGTTCTTAAATCTGTGCTTAGTTTGTGTTTCTGGGGACAGTGTGACAATTTTCATGGATGTTCTCGATGCCCAGATCCACCTGTCAGTGGCCAATCTTTGCCAAACTCTTCTCCCGTTTGGTGACTTTTTGGGACTGAGCTGCACCTATGGAAGAGCCCTTCAGCCAGCCAGCAGCCATGTTCATGGCCTGCACTGGCACAAATGGGACATAAATTATCTGCTGAAATCTCAGAACATCTTCAGTTTGATTAATGGAGCAAAGCAACACATAAATCTCTGGTATGACACCAGCTTAGGATGCAATACCTCAGCCATGCTTAGCAGTGGCCCAGGGCAGTGGATTTGCACATTGGGGGAATTTTTCCATGCCAGTGAAGGCGTGCTTGCAGAACCTGAAGACTGTGAAGCCACCAGCCAGAACACACACGACAGCTAAGCCGTGTCTAATGTGACATCAGATGGCAAAAGTCGTCTATTTATTCTAGTGCCTTCCTGCCAGGAAGGTCCAGCTGCTTCAGAGAAAGAATCCAGGAGCCTGTGAGCAAGCAGGAATGGTGGCACCTGCCTGGGTGGAAAGACTTTCTCATGGTTTTGGGCAAATGAGTCTGCTTTAAGCCTCAAACTTTCACAAGGGCCATCTCCTGCCCTTGCAGGAAGCTCTGAGTGCATTTGACTGTTCACTATGATTATATGTAGCTGGTGCATGTTACTTAACACAGACTAATCTCGAAATGATAAAATGATTGGGATGGAAGGGGATAAAGACAGCTAGTTCCAAGCCCCCTGCCATGGGCAGGGATATCTGGCACTAGACCAGGTTGCTCAATGCCCTTGAACTCCCAGGGATGGCCACCAGTATAAAGGACAACTGCAGTTCTGGTTGATATGCTGGAGCTAGAAATGCCCAAGTCTGTTTCTTTTTCAGCTGGGAAGAAAGATAAAATCAGAACATGGGCAAAAGGACACATCTTGGTCAGCAAGTTCTGTCTAAGGCACCTTTCAGGGTAATTTCTGTGATGTGGAGTTACTGATACAGTGAATGTGGTCTGTTCTCCAGCAGCTGATGCCCCTGGGGATACTGACTGTATGCTTGCTCACTGGGTAACATTTTTCCTTCCTTCCTAAATGCAGTTTTGTGAAATCTCTTGTAATGAACTGGGAATTCCCCTCTACTCTACAGATGTCTTCTTCTCTCTGGAGCTTACCCCAGACAGGAGAGGAGTGTTCTGGTAGGAGTTTGTTTTGATTTCAAAAATCTGGTTTATAAAGTGTCTTGTTTTTGTACTACATAGCTCCTAAATAAGGGGCTCTGTGGCTGCAATTTGAGGATCTCTGTCCCAGCTAGGGACTGAAACTCAAAAACACCTCAAAGGGATTTAGATCAAGATATTCAGAGCTCTAATTCCCTTTGATTCCTATAATGGTCAGGCATCTAAGTGACTGAACTGGACCTACATATCCCAGGCTTTAAGAAATAGGAGCTTTGAATATTCCACCAGAAAACAAAGTGAATGTGGGCAATGCATTTTTATAGCACCTCCCAAGTGCCTCATGTGCATTTTTGAATCCTATTTTGGGTGATATTTTTCTTCAGAATATCTTTCTTTGGCTAATCCAGGTGGAGAAAATAAAACTCAGGGATTAGGTGTTACACACTGCTTTGATTTTGTTTGGGTCACTGTCTGGGAAACTTAATTTCTGTTGCTGTGGACCACCCTTCAGAAGATGTTGCACTGCTGCAGCTGAGGCTGGGAATGCTCTGGAAACTGCAAATCAAAGCCCTGGGGATGCTACAATCCAGCAGCCACCAAAGGAAGACAGTAAAATAAAGAGTAAAAAAGACCTTAAGGGCAGACATGCAGGCCAGTCCATGGCAATCAGCTCAGCTGAACTCTGTGACTGGTTGCCACTTCAGCCAAAGGCTCTCTTGCAGTGTTGTCCTTGGAAATATCCCCTTTGCTTTGGCTGAAAGGCAATCCTGCAATATTTCATGGCCAGCACACCCAGGGCAGGTATGAGCTGGTGTTACAGGACCCTTGGCACACCGAGGGGCTGTGACTCAAGCCTGGGCCTTTCTTCACTTCCATGCATAAGGGTCATCTGGAATTCGAGTGACTTGATGCTCCAGGAATGTTCCCCCATTCCATTCTTCATGACAAACAAGGTTTGATTACAGCCAAATCCATGGTTTACTCCAAACTTACCCTGCACCTTGGCTACATTCTTCTGAAAAGAAAACCAAAAGCATGCTATTTTACTCTGCAATTGTCCTAAATACCCCACTTTAAGTGTAAATTTTACTAAATGCTTATTTACTAAATGCTAAATTGCTCCTGTAATCATCTACCACCAGTCACACACAGACATCTGAGAGCCAGCGTTTTCCAAAAGAAGGGCTCTGAGTAAACCTCACCATTTCCTGTCACCTCATCAATGGATGAGATCTGTGTTCTGCTGAGCAAATACTTCTGCCCATCTGATATTTGCAATATCTGAAAAACATTTCCAGTCTGCTCCCTGTGGTGGGAGCACAGAGAGGCCTCCAGGGCTGGGATTCAGCTGATTTCACTCTGTGTAGCTCTTGGTCTAATGAGGTGGTGAGGAATTTGCTGCTTTGTCTTTAGGCCACAGACATTAAGTGATTCTAAAGGCAGATAGGATTCATAGCATCATTTATTCTGCTCTAAATAGCTTATCTAGTGCCTTCCTACAAGGCATATTTTCTGTTCTTGAATCATTCTTGCAGCTGTTTTCCAAATTTTTTGTTGAGCAGTTGCTGTGACCAGGCAGTGTGATCTAGCAATAGTTTCTTTAATGATCTAGCCAGAGGTAACATGACTTTCCTATTCCTACCTGTCATCCCCCAATGGCTCATCTAAAGCTCTCATTGGTTGATTATCCTCATTATTTAATGAGTCTTGCAGTGTTTTATTCCTTTCTTAAGGCTAAAGCCCAGTCATTCTTGGCTTTTGTATTTGCAGGTCTTTTTATTACATTCTTTTTTATCTCTGTGGCTGAGTGGAAAATCTGGAGACTGTAACTCAAACACCCACTGAAGGCATTTCACAAAAGGGAAGGGGAACAGCCACGCTCCTGCAATGCTCCCAGAGCATGGAAATCAATGTAGAAGGTTTGTTGGAAATCAATGTAGAAGGTTTGCTGGAAATCAATGTAGAAGGTTTGTTGGAAGTCAGCATTAAAGGCTTTGGGAAGTCTGGGGTTGTCTATGCAGTGAAAAGCTTTTTCAACAGTTTCAGATCAGACAAATTGTATCTAAACACTTCTCAATGTTCTCTTTCCAGACATCTCTCCACTGCCTCTAGGGACTGCTCTTCACCCTGGGCTCTTCCTTCTCCCACATATCCCTCCTATCATATAGCAAGGGGCACCACCTCCCCTCTTCCTTGTCCATGCAGGTTTGAAGATTCCAGTGGAATTAGTGGGAAAATGCCCAATTCTGACTCGTGCTGCAGCCTGGGGAAGGAGGCTGGCACCAAATGTCCCATTCTGCACCAGCACTAGATTCATGTAGACGGTGCCATCCTGGAGGAGGATTCACAGCTTGTGCTTGTGTGGGTTTTTTTTGGAACCTGAGAGAAAAAACAATGCAGCTCTTCACAGCTGGGTATTTGCCATTCAGAGACAGCAAACAGAGGAGATGTACCAGTCCACCAATCATTTTTAATCAAGCAGCTCAAATGAAATGTTCTAAATCTTTCAAAACGCATTGAGAAGTCAGACTTCAGCACTGGCCAGCATACATGACATGGAACACAAAAGCAGTGGAGGTTGATTAGGAAAATGAAACATAATGAATTTGGCCCAGAAATGGATGAAAGAGAATGGAAATTCCCAAAGCTATCAGAACAAGCACAACATACATCATGAGCCAGCTTCTTCCCAGTCTGGCACATTATTTATTTATAGACAGCATGAATGAAGTTGATTTATCAGAATCATCATCCTCATTGTTTGTAAAATCAGTGCTGGAGGATTTCCCCTGTATCCCCATGAGTTATTGTTGTGCTAATCAATCCTTGAACAAATTCAGCTCCACTGATAACAGAGTCCAAGGAACCTTGGGGTCTCTGCACGAAAACCGTGCCCAGTTTCTCCAGTAATAGAGTGGGGAGGGAGCTCTTGGGACCCCAAGGTTGTGCAAAGCCATGCTGGATGGAAAAGGCAAACATGATTACAGTGCTTGGGGAATTGAGAAGCAATTGACATTGTGTCCAAGGGAGTGTTTTGTTAGATTCCTTTCTGTCTTAAAAGGAGGGCTGAGCACTGCCACAGGCTGGGAGGTGCTTCCTGAATGTCTCAGCTCCCTGTGCACCATCAGCTGTCCTCATGGAAGGCAGTTCTGTTCCTGAGTTAGCAATAATAACTGCCCAGATAAATGTAGTAAATTTGCAGGCAAATAGGCTCTGATGTGCGAATTTCAATGGTAATCTAATTGAAGGTCTCTTTGCTCTTTACTGAAAGTTACAGAACTAAATCCAACCAAATGCAAGACAGAGTAACAACTGTAGCATTGAGCAATATAACCAGATGGAACCTGATCATGTTCTTAAAAAAAGGTGATTGTTCCTAAACAGTAAGGAATACTGGATATTATCTCAATCCTGATGGAGGGGAAATGCCTTTTTTGAGACCATGTGATTTTCTTTGACATTGAGATGGACGAAAGAACAAAATTTTGGCTACAACTGTAGCATAAGCCTATTACAAAAGAAAACCAAAAGACAACATGTAGATTTTTAAATAGTTTTTAGCTCTACTAAATACTTTTGAAGTTTCTATCACTCTAGCATAATATTTAGGAAAATCTATTGTTCGGAGCTGGGTTTATAACTCAAGTCAATAGTAAACACAGTAAAGATTATTAAAGTGTAACTGATAATTGGAGTATCTTTATTAGTATTTTAACTAATTATGCTGCCCTGACCTGTAAAAGACCAGATACTGCAGCATTTCCAGTTTCTTTTATTACAGATAATGCCAGTCAGGACTCTTCAATAAAATCCTGAAACCTAACAGTGAAGGATGTATTTGGAGTCTCCTAATAGTGACAATGAGATCATGGTAAGCAGAGAAAGCAGTGGGAATTTTCCACCAAAGACAAAAAGTGGGAATAAAGGGAGAAAAATACAGGAATAAAGAGAATTTTGGACCATTTTCCTGTCTCCTTTCTACCTTTCATGTGAGGCAAAAGTCATTTCTCTAATTCAGCTGAGTGCTGGGGAAAAGAATATCCCCAAAGTTATGTCAGGCATCTGGTTATCAAGGGAGCATGAGACTTGGTAAATAGCATCAGAATAAATGGGAGATTAGTGGCAAAATGAAACAAATTGCACTGAAATGTATCCAGGCAATACACAGGGGTGTTCCCCAGAGCATGGGAGGACAAGTCTCCCTGTGTGGCTGGAGGGAATCAAGGCAGCTCCTCTCTACACTTCTTGCACTGTTCCAAGGTCAGAATTGGGGGATATTTTTCCCTGGAGAGGAGAGGAATGCAGCCTGGAGAGGCAGTGCTGCCTAACAGTGCTGGCTCTTTGCTCTAGGTGTCCTGCTAAAACCTGTGGTGATCTGCTCTGGTCTGGGTTAGATGACGGTGGGAGCAGATAATGCTGATGGAAGGGCACAGAAAGTCAGCTCTGCACTGGGTGGGTTGTCCCCAATGTGGGCTGGACCCTCCAGTGATGGAGTGACTCTGTCCCAGTGACTTACACTGGCAGAAGGCCCTGTGGCACGTCCTACCTCCACCAGGTGTGATTCAGGGGGAGAAAAATGGCTTTCCTGCTTACCAGCATCTTCAAAAAAAGTACAAATACCAAAGCTAGAAAGGAAGAAAAAATGTGCTGATATACAAGATGGTGACAAGAGTGTTTTTTCTATAGGAACCTGATATTAGGGGCAATATGATTTATAATATAATATAATATGGGAATATAAACCAGGAAGCAGCCACAGCTTGGCTGCTGTTTGTGCAAAGAGCCTGGGACTCCTCTTCCTCACCCTCAGTGCCAGGTAAGCTGGGCAGGCCTGTCCTGAGCTGGCTGCGGTGCCTAAAGCCCAGATGTGTCTGGTGCCAGGCTGAGGTGTTTTGGGTGCTGTATTTGGGCACAGACCTGCAGGACACGTGTGTGTCTGTGTCCCAGGCACTGCCATGAGCACTTGAGTGAGACCTCTGCAGTCAGAGACACTCCCTGGCTCAGCGGTGCCTCGGGCATCATTCCAGAGTTAGGGCAGTGTAATTTAAAATAGCATCTGATGACTCTGGGCAGTGTGACTTAAAATAGCATCTGGTCCTCTGAGCTGTGAACTGATGGGGCAGGGGCACGTTTGGCACACTGAACTGAATCCAGCAGGCTCCAGTGGAATGCTGAGGTCAGTGTGAGAACTCAGGAGCATCAGGTTTGTCCAAACTCCAGTGCCTCTGTAGCTGACATTTTACGTGCCATCAGTCGTGTTTTGGGCAGGGGGAAGATTAAATGGTATTTTGCAACCCCTTCCCATCACCAGCCTCTCTGACACTTAAGTCTGGCATCTTAAGTCTGACTTTAATGCTGGCTTTTCCCATGCACTTTTCCCCATGAAGCGTTGCTTGAGAGGCTTGAAAACAAAATATCTGTTCCTGAAGCTAAGGAGGACCAGGACAGAAACACAGCTTTGCATTTCCCAGAAAAGGAATCAGACCCATTGTCCTTTGCACCAGGACCAAACCTCAACTGCTATTTGCCCTGCAGCTTGCAGAGATTAGCCAAACATTTGGGCAGCAGCTCTAAGCCTGTGTGACTTGAGAAGCAGAAATGTTAAACACTGTAAACAAAAGTCTTGGAAATATTTAAGCTTTCTGATAAGAAAATCCGAAGTTAGGAATTATTATTTTTCTCTTGGCTATCACAAAGGTTTTAAATGTTGCTAATGCTTTCTCTATGCCCTGCTGAGGATCTTTCCACTTTCCTGTCCGGTGTGGCAGCCCCTGCAGACAATGAGGTGATTGTAATGCTGGAAAAGAACAGATGGAGATGGATGAAATGGTCTTAACCCTCAGTGTGTTGTTGTGTGCCTGTGAAAGGGAGAGGTGAGAGCAAACCTGAGCTCTGGATACCCTTATCCTTTATTTCAGTATGATTGCACTCACATGAGGCAGGGTGTGATACCCCATGATCTCAGGAGGGTAATTTTTAGGGATAATTTGGTGGCCCTTTCATCACAGAACTGGGTCTTGCAGGCTCCTCTTAGGAGAGCAACAGGCTGCAGGTTGGCTGCAGCCCAGGGTGTACAGAGGAGGTGCTGAATTGCCTGGTTGAGCTGAGGCCAGAGGATTTTTCATGTGAACAGAAAAAATAAATCCAAATTCCTCTGTAGAGCTGGAGAGGAATTTTCAGCTATGAAATGTGATTTCTACAGAATCCGAAGTTTCCATGGGAAGTTATCACTTTCAGCAGAGGAGTTCAGGTGTTTCCACGGGGACCAATGGTGTGAAATGGTGTGAACTGACTGACCCTGACCTGAACTGTGCCCTCTGGTAGAAAGACCTGAGCCAGTTTAAGCAAAGCTGTTTCCCTGACAGTGACAGTGACTCCTGCACACCTGGGGCAGTGACACTCGGTGGGAACACAGCCCTGGGGTGCCAGGGCGGCACCACAGGCACTGGGACAGCCAGTGGCTCTCTGGGAGACCACAACTGCAGCCTGGACTGGGAGCAAACACAAGTACCCAGATCTGGTCCTCCAGCTGCCATGGAGTGCTCTACACAAAGGTGAAAACGAGATTTAGCACAGGGCCCAGATTTTTCAGGCTGTTGGAAATGCATTAAACTGCTGCCATGGATAAGCATGACCCTCATCTTGATTTAAAAGTTTTGTAGTGAAACTGTTGAGGGTTTTTTTTCCCAGCATATCCAGTTATTTACTTTTTTTTTTTTATTTGCAGGAAGTTTGTTCTTATGAAAATGTTATAATTTTAAACCTTTCATCCACATGTACATTGAAAATGAATTCTGAAGTGTGTAGCTTTTCCAAGTGACAGGAATTAGTGATGGGTTTCTGCTCTAACCAAAGCTCTTTAAACATCTAAGTCTCATTTGAGGATTAAATAATTTAACTGTTCTCTTAATCATTCCATGCTTGAATACAATTTCTGAATTAAATGTTCTAATTCAGTGGTATTTCCACGAATTTTTTGTACTGCCTGTTAGCTGTAACTCCATTTAGAGTGTATTTACTCTTGAAAAGATTTATTAGGTTTAATTCACCTTCTCTGCTGCCTTGTGAACATCAGAGGCAGCTCTGCTGAGCTCAGAGCAGTTGCTTTTGGTTGGGAGAAACATCAATCATGCAGCTGAAAAACAAGTGAACTAATTTTGAAACAAGTGAACTAATTTTGAAACAAGCAGTGTATATTTTAATGTAAATTGCTAATAAAATGTTATGCATGCAATGGTCACTAGGTGCAGAGAGTAGAAATTTATGAGGTAATTGTTATTTTTATAACATTTAATTTTTTGCCTTAGGTAAGAAAGGAACACAGTCAGAAAAACACAGGATAGGAAAAAATAGCTCAATTAAAAATCAAAATATTAGCCTATACAAAATTGGGCATTTATCCAAGTTATTCTTTTACCTGGCATAAATATTATTTATTTTATACCTAGCTTTAGTTAAAGCTGTATTTGCTTAAGGACTGACTGCTTAAGCTCTTAAGCATTCTGAGAGAGTCTCAAACATGATGCCTGGTAATTTTTCTATTTCCCACTGCTCTCCTGAGAGCCCAACAGTTCATTCCCTCCTGTTTTCTGGAGCTTTAATCTATATTAGAAAACGTTGACACACTTCTTCAGCTACATGAAAGTGCCACTAATGGGGATCCCATCTGACTTCAGAGGAAAGGGACTTTGAAGAAAAATCGCAGAAAATTGCAAATACAGGAGAAATGAATCAAGGTAGAAAACCCACAGCTACTTCCCACAATTGATTACCAAGTATGATGTGAATTCTGCCTTTGATTTAAGTTGCTGCTTAGCACAGTGAATGGATTTTGAGCAGTGCATTTTACACAATGAGATACATGAAAAGTCTTGTTTTGAAGAGCAACATTGTTCTCTGTTTCTATTTTTGCAATGGCAACACCTCGGATTACGACTCCATTGTATTGGGCTGGTGCAGACAGGCTGAGAGAGGCCCTGCAGGGCAAGCACACCAACAATGAAGGTGGAGAAAGGAAATTTCCTGTTTCACAGCAAGGGAAACAAGGAGCACAGAGGGGACGTGGCTCCTCAGGGCTGTGCTGGGCAGCTGGGGAGCAAAACCCTGAGCCTCAGTCTGTGGCTTCCTCTCAGCACAGAGATTGGGTTTGGCCATCCTAAAGGCAGCACATCCTGCTGGATGATCACAGAATCACAGAACTGATGGGGCTGGAAAAGACCTCTGGGATCAGTGGGTCCAACCTGTGGCCAAACTCCACTGTGTTAACCAGACCATGGCACTGAATGCCCCATCCAGCCTTTCCTTAAACACCTCCAGGGATAGCGATCCCAGCTCCTCCCTGGACAGCCCATTCCAGTGCCTGATCACCCTTTCTATGATCAGAAATTCATCCTGATGTCCAGCCTGAACCTCCCCTGGTGCAGTCTGAGGCCTTGTCCTCTTGTCCTGTCGCTGATAGCCTGGGAGAAGAACCTGACCCTCATTTGGCTACTGGCTCCTGTCAGGGGGTTGCAAAGCAATGAAGTTCTCCCTGAGCCTCCTCTTCTCCTGGTTAAGCACCCCCAGATCCCTCAGCTGCTTCTCATACAATTTGTGCTCCAGACTCTTTACCAGCTTCCTTGCCTTTGTTTGAACCTGCTCCAGCATCTCAATCCTGAACTGGGGAGCCCAGAAATGGACACAGGACTGGGGGTATGGCCTCAGAGCCTGGCTGTTGTGTCCTGCTCATCCCTGCAGGATGCTCCCAGGTCACAGAATCACAGAATCATTAGGGTTGGAAAAGACCTCCAAGATCATCCAGTCTGCCCTTTTACCAACGCCACCACACACTAAACTGTATGTCAGGATCCACGGCTGCTTGTTTCTTGAACACTTTGCTCTGGCAGGTGCGTGGAGCAGCAGAGAACAGAGTGCATTGTCCATGTGTGCTTTTGGAAAGTGTAAGTCCCTGCAATATTTAATTGAGTTGATTTCCCTGACAACGTGATTAGAGTGATGAAGCATCGCTGCTGCTGGAAATTGATGTTGAGCATCAGCAAGGCACACGTTCCTCTCAGCCACAGCTGCCTGGCAGGGCTTGTTTCTCTGTAGTCACTGGGATGTTGCTGAGTTTTCAGGCATTCTGCAATCTTCTATTGATTTTTAATGAAACATTGCTGATGCTTGTACAAAAATGCACCTCAGGGTCTCGTGCTGATTTTGTCCAGAGCTGAAGTCATCAGATAATATTATTTTCGCAGTTCCTGCCTTGTCAAAGCAATGTGTCAGACAGGTGGACAGAAATCAATTCAGAAAGCACATCCTCGAAGAAATCAGGCTGCCAGATTAAGTAAAACAGCTATTAACTCAGACATCTCTGAGCTCAGCTGAAGCATACTTCTCCGCACAGAGAAAAGCCAAATTGTTTGCTTTTTTTCTTGTTTAAAAGGATTTTGAGTATTTTTGTGCATTCTCATAGCAACAGATTCAGAAAAGACCGAGAAACTCTCAACTCTCTGCCTTGGTGTCACAAAATTGGAGTGAACAAAATAGTCTGAAGCATTTTAAACCAAGCCCAGAGGAGTTTCAGATGGCCCATTGCTAGGAGTGTTCAAGGTCAGGCTGGATGGAGCTTTGAGCAACTTAATCTGCTGGAAATTGTCTCTGCCTGTGGCAGGGGGGTCTGAACTAGATGGTCTTTAAGGTAATTTCTAACCCAAATCACTCTATGATCCTTGGATGGGTTCAGCCATTTTGTGTCACGCCCTCACTCATGCCAGTGGTGTGAGTGAGCTCTGGTGTGGAGAACTGGTTTAGAAAGGCTGCAGGAATGGAAACTCGGATTTGCACGGGTTATAGTGGGACCAAGGCTCTCATGAAGCAACCCCAGGTTGCATTTTGAAGATCTTTGTTGCTGCCACAGACTGGAATCATTAAGGATATCCCTTTGACTTCTTTCTAACCCATCCATATAAGGAGAGCTGCCACTGAGCTGCACTGGGAGAGAAATTCAAGGGGGAGGACGCTGCTGGTTTTAAACCTCTCTGACGCTGCCTGCATGAGTTGAAGGCAGCACCCTGGACATCTGGGATGTGTAAATCTGTCTGCCCAGCTGCCAGCTGATGCTCTGATGCACTGGAAACTCTGCTCTGCAGTCAGTGACCACATTGTGTGCTCAGCCGCAGTTTGGGACCAAACAAAGTGGAAGGGAAGACGAAGCAAGCGTGGACCACAGAGCTGTGTCCAAAAGCCCGAAGGAACAGCTAAAGCACAATAAAAGGAATAATTTCTGTTTAAATTTCTGATATATCTAATGTTATGGGCAAAACATCTTTTCTATTTTCCTTCTGCCTGTGTTTTTCTGTTCTCGTTCCACCCAACATTTCTCAGAGGGAGGCAGGGTGTAAGTGAAACACAGAAGGCAGAATGAACTCAGTTGCTTTCACCTAGAGTACTTTATCCTTCTGTCTTTTGCTTTGATCCCAGGGTTATCCAGGGCTCTTACATCAAAGGAGAAACAGGACAAAATCTGCGTATAAAAGGGTTGGTTGTAGATGTTACACAACCAGGCAGGGAGCAGAGGCAAGGGGAGGGCTGTGCAATCTTGACCACGTGGAACTGGGAGCAGGAGGGTGAGAAAAATGCTTCTTGGGATGGTGTGTTTATTCCAGTCTCAGCCTTGCAGCTCCCTCACTCCCTGCACTGCTGCCCCTCTGCCAGCTCTCATGGCAGCTCCTCCTCAGAGCTCCCCATTAGCCAGAGCCCCTCTGCAGGTCAGGGAAACAGCTCTGCTGCACCTGAGCTGACCCAGCCCGGATGGAATTTGGACATTTTACATGCCCTTCTGAGAGGCCATGATGCCATGGAGACCCCTATCCCAGCAGTGCATGCACAGTGTTTGCTTTGTGTGACATGCCCCTCTGCCAAGTGACATTTTCCACAGATGCTGGCTGGGATCAGTCTGCACCTGCACATGTGTGTGTAACCCAGGCTGTGATTAGCCCATTTGTCTGAACAACTGTGGTTTCAGCTCTTTTCTTCTCCCCTCCACCCATGCTCACAGCTCCCCTTTCTAACAATTTGATCTGCGTGCAGCAAACCTGTGCTGCAAATAGACACACTGCAATTATTGCCCTTTCCTACCACACAAAGTGAACTTGCTATTCCTCTCTCTCTCCTCTGCCAAACAGCCACTTTGCTGTTTATTTTCAAAGCATTTAGCATCATAGCTGAAAAGTAAGCTGCAGTATCTGTGGGCTGTACCTGCATTATTAAAAGAGTGGAAATATTCATGAGGGGGTTTCTCTGGTTTAACACACATACTTTCATATTAGGTTGACAGGGCTGTATTTCATAGAATCACAGATTAATTAAGGTTGGAACACAAGATCATTGAGCCTAGACATTAAATCCATCTCTGCCATGTTGCCACTAAGCCATGTCCCCAAGTGCCACATCCACATATCTTTTGGACACTTCTACAGATGGTGATTCCACCACTTCCCTGGGCAGCCTGTTCCAGTGCCTGACCACCATTTCAGTTTGCTGTGGTTCTTAGGGAGATGCTAGAGGAAATGGGCAGCTTTTTCAATGGATATAAATATGGCAACATTGAAAAGCTTCCTGGTCTTCTTGGAGAGCGACCATTTGGAGACAGAAAATTGGGAGTGACTTCCTGGCTCATCCTTGGAGACAACTTAGATTGGAGGTAGTAGTAGCCATGTAAAGTAGTTGATGTAGTGACTGTTGAAATATGTAAGGATTAGGGATCCTTTGTGAATCAGAACCAGGATTTGGAGGAGGATGGCAAATGGGGAACACAGGCACAACTGCAGCCTTCTCTCACTGCAGGATTTCTCCCTGTCTGTTGGTGTAACTGCACATGCCATCGGTTTAAAGCCAGCACAAGAACTGTGACTCAGAATCTGTGGTGGAAATCCCTCTGCCCAAACTCAGTGGAGCCACAGCTCTGTGATGTAGGGATGTGATGCAGAAGCCTAGCATGGAAGCAGGATGGATGGAGTCCCTCTGTCTGAGGTGCACAAGCACTATTTTTGGCAATTTAACTGCATGGTCAGTGAGGAGTCTGGTCTGATGCAAGCTGGCAGGCTTTGCTGCTGAGGCTCAGATGGCAAGCACTGCTGCTCAGAGCATATTCCTGAATAATTTCCCTTTCATCTCGCCATACTTCTGTCTTTTCTGGCTGTCTTGAAATGGATCTCCAGTCCACATGTATGGAGATGTCTGCAAGGCAGTGCTGCCTGTGCCACCAGGAAGGAACAGCACCTCGCCCTAGATACTGAAATGTCAGTACACCCTTGCCATCCTAAAGATTTATGCAGCAATTCTGCCTGGAGAGCAGGAGCCTGCTGCTCCCCTATGTGTCTGGACAGGCTGGTTAGATATTCTGGTCCTGGTTTTACACACTCTATTTTTAAGAAGCTCACACCTTGGTGCCTTTCCTCCTGACTAATGTAAAAAGGCAACCCACCTCTAATCTAGTTATTGGAAGATCATCCAGCTCCACAGGTCAATGAAGAGTCAAAAGCATCATTTAATTCTTGAACTTTGCTGCTGGCCCCTGGCTGTGGCTGGTGCCTGCTGTGAATCCAAAGCAGCTGCACAGAGAGGAGCCACGATGGTCTGTGCAAAGGCAGCCCAGGCCAGAGGCCAATTGCTTCCCTGAGTCGGTGGCATTTTTTTCTTCCTGGAATTTTGCTGCATCGTGACTTGCAGATCATCTTTCTCTTGGCCAGGGAAAGAGGCTGACCCTGATCCCACTGCTGCTCTGGGGTCCTTGCCCAAAAGGACTGATCTTACAATGTGGGTACAGAGGAGGAATGGCACATGCTTCCTCTGGGTTTATTCACAGTTCAGTGCATTGCCAGGAAAGGCCTGATAAATCCCTTCCAAGGATGTTCCTCTCATATGCTGGTGTCTCATTTTCCCCTTTCCCCACAAGGTCATCACTGGTGTTAATCTTGCTCTGCTGGTTCACACTGCCCTGTCCTGCAGCCTTCCCCACTGGGGGAGAGACTTCCTGCCTCTGAGTCAGTCTGGCAGCCGGACCAGAGCGAGCAGATGGAAAAAGGGATGGGCTCTGCTCACACATTGCATCCTCCCTCTGCACCCTGACACGGAGCATTGCATCCTCCCCACTGACACCACCAGGGTGTGAAGCTCTGCCCTCTCTGCCATGCCGTGCTCACCCCACAGAAACCAGGACTTTTACAACCACTGCTGGCTTGCAGCACCGAGACTTGTGTTTAGGGAACAGCAGGCTCACTTCCAGCACGGGGATCTGCAGGGCTCATATTACAGTGCTTAGGAAATACCCATAAAATATCAGCTCATTAGACACACTCGGTGGAAATTAGACACACTCGGCATTGGAGGTACATCAACAATGAGTCAGAGTTGCTGTTTGTCCCTGCAGCTCATGGCTCTGAGTGAGGCAGGGCTCCCTCGGCTGCGTTGTGTACGGCAGAGAGAGGCAGCCAGGGAGGTGCTTAAGGTGCTCATGGCTTGCTCTAATTTGGTCCACTTGGAACAATTTATCTTCTGAAGTCACAGAATCATGGACTCATACAATCATAAGATGATTTGGGTTGAAGGGATCCTAAAAATCATCCTTCTGGACCAACATGGTGCCCTGAGCGTCAAAACAAACTCAGTAATGAATGCCAAAAAAGGGTATTCCCTGTGGCTTATGCTGGCTTTTTATAATATGTTCATTTTAAAGAATTGCCATTTCCTAAGAAATTTCCTTTCCAATTAAAGTCTATAAAAGGAAATAGTGTCTATGAAAGGTGAAACTGATTACTTTTCTCTAAAGACAGATTAAGTGGGAGCTGTAGGTGTTTCTTTGGAAAATATTGAATTGAATTGAATGAAATTACAGAGGGGAAAAAATGAAGCCTAGTTTTAATCAGTTCTGTTGAGAATTGTGACTAGTGCAATATAGCTCAGAGAAGATATGGATGCCCCATCCCTGGAAGTGTTCAAGTGGAGTGGGCTCTAAGAAACCTGATCTAGAGAAAGGTGTCACTACCAGGGGCAGGGAGGTTGGAACAAGATGATCTTAAAGGTTCCTTTCCACCCAAACCATTCCACTGTTCTATAATATATTTTATCCACACTTCAGAAGGAAAGCAAAAAACCTTTTGGACCTGGATGGAAAATGTATGACTTCTTCCTCCTCCTGTATCACAGGTTGTGAGTGTTGTCCACATTCGCCTCACCGTCAATCTGCTTCTGTGCACGTAAATGTTAAAACTATTCTTAGGGAGGTTTCTTCACGTGTGGACTTGAAAACAAGTGACAGTTGTGCTGACAGCAGAGTTAAAAGACAGGGAAATGCATCTGACAGGCACGTGCTTTCCTTGCAGAAGACTGAGGAGATGATGGCATTCATCTGAGTGGGGATGGTGCTTGTGCCTCTGGACTCGCACGGTTACGCTGCAGACTTTACAGTTGCGTGACACAGCCTCGGTTGCTCTGTGTGTGAAAAGATCCTTTGTCCCTTTAAATGTCATTTGCTGTCAAATTGAGGAAAAGCTTAGAAGCCAACGTTGACATTTATGCAAACAGATCTAAAAAAATTTCTGGTGAGGTTCCACTGATAAACACTTTGGCCGTGATCTTGCGGCTGGGTGTGTGCGGGCAGATGCCTGCGTTCCTGCAGACCCTCGCTGACTGCTGGGAGAGGACACATATTTTTAAGTCAGATATTTGCCCTGAGATTTTTGCTGGACAGGATTTTAGCAAGGAGTTTTGAGAGGGAGATGAATGACAGAAAAGCACAAAGCCACCAATTTTCACTGGGAGCTGTATATCAGAGATGAAGTACAGGCTCTTTTAAAATTCTAAAGTTGCTTTATTATTTCAGAAATTGTCTAAATCATTCTAATTTTCCTTTTCCCTCCTCCAAACATTTGCATTTTTATATCCTGTTAAATTCTACCTCATTACCAGCCATGAGGGCCTGAATTTTTCCCTCAGCTGTTCATGCAAACCCCTCATCTTCAACCAATTAGACACCAGCTAAGTAAAGAATTAGATTAGCTTTGCATGGAAACACACAGAGATCCATGAGGTTTGCATGGGCATGTTGCATTATGAAGTGATTCCTGGAGTATGAAAAATCATTAAATTGTCTAAAACCAAAATTACATTCCAAGCGAATCTTGATTTCTTACTCAGATCTTTATGATGACAAACCAGGAGACATTAAGGTCACAGCTGAACACTTAATTTCAGATATTGGGACCTGGGTTTTGTGTGTGCACCCAAGGTTTTTTTTTTTTTGGTGGCAGAAATGAGGACTGAGAGAACAGAGCTCTTATAAGGTTAGTGAGAGTGAATTTTAAGTGACACCACACCACTTTTGTCTTTCTGTCTTTCTGCTGCTAGAAGCTGCCCCAGAAGTTTGTCCTGGCAAGGTGACTGTTTGTTTGTCTGTCAGTGACACAGTCCCAAATTTGTCTGGAGAGCACGTAGGAGCTGTGCTCCCAAGAGACATCTGTTCCTAAAAGATTTCTTCCCTTCCAGTCTTCCCAAGGTCGTGTTTCACCATGAGACTTGAAAATCTTACATGACAGCAAATAATGGGACAATCTGGTAAGTACACTCAGAGGCTGAGTAAGTTGTCTTTTTTTCCATTGCTGTCTAAGCTTAAAAATGTAGAGAAACTCCACTGACTGTGCTACCAAACTTGGTGTTCTTCAGCCTGCTCTTCTGCTGCTGTAGAGACTTTTGTGTAGATGCCCAGAGTCCCAGGCCTATTGCTTTGGTTATGTTTTCTGTTCTTTGGTGTTTCAGCATTTCTGGTGTCTCTCTTGGGTAGAATCCCACTGAGTCAGTGTGAAAAACTGTGTTAATAGTATTGAAAGCTGGAACTGGCTTTTGAGAGCCTCTTCATAATCTGACCTTGACACTGACTGTAATTCATAACATATGCAACTAGAAGGATAATAATAGCCATGGAATGATGATCAACTGGCACCCCTTAGAAGTGAAATTACTATGCAAAGTGGATACTTGTGTTCACTCCTCTGTACTCTGTTATGCTCTGGTCTTAGAGATCCTTCTTTAGGATAGTAATGATGGTTGGCACAGGAGGTTTAAGAGCTGTCACTTTGAATATGAAAAAAAAAAAGATAATGAGCCATGTCAGATGATTTAATCTGGTGTTCAAGACAAGCCAAACCAGAAGAAAATGGTCATTTGGAGTTCTTTCCCTTGAATAAATCACAGGAGCTTCACACCTGATGTGATGCCCCTTCAGTGGCTGTATGGAAATCAGCTCTCAAGCAGCACATGGCCGGTGTGATCCAACACCAAAGGACAGCTGAAGTTTAGAGCACTGCTTTGGACTCTCAGATCACCCAGGAGAGCTCACCCTTGTTCTGAAGGCAAACTCACAGGCTGCATGTAATGAGGAATAAGGATGATTGCAGCTGAGCTTGCTGGCTGGGATACCCTACTGTCTTCAGCCCAGGCACAAGAGATGTTGCTCATACATATACATATATATATTTGGACTAAGAAAGTAGGAGAAAGGAAGAACAAAATACTTCAGGAAGGAGCTTTCAGAAGCACTAAGGTCTGCAAGAAACTGAAGACTCATTTTCACTTCAGAAGAGAGGCAACTCTGGATCATTTGCTGTACTCAGATGTGTGTGTGCTGCATCTGGAACACAGTGGGGACTCCATCTGCTGAGAGTAGTGAGGCTGAACAACATGAAAACCAACCAATGCCTCTGCTGTATGCAACCTACTCAGGAGAATGGCTCTGTTGTACCCAGCTCTCCATAGGAAATGAAAGAGCCTGCATTGTCCTTTCCAGGCACAGCCTGAATGCAAATCCATAAGCATGGTTAATATGGCTGTTCTGCTTCCACAAGCTTGTTCTTACAGTTCCTACTTACTAAAATGTTAAGTCCTTAATTGAAATTCCACCTCCAGTGGAACAGCCCTCCATCAGCTGTCCCTGGGAAAACAGAGCAATGACAGCAAAAGCATTGTGATGAGCTTTTCTGTCCTCTCCTGGTATTTTTTGAAAATTTTCCATTATTTTGGGTAAGAGGTCCGAACTGGTCTGGAAACTAAGTTATTCTTTTGATTCTCTATTATTGAGCAAAACATAACATAATTTGAAACAACTACCAAACCCAAAACCCAGTCCTTACACAGCCTGAGAAGGGCCTGCTTTAATAATAATCTCTTTTTTCCAGTGATCCTGTGACTCAAGCAACACTGAGTTACCATACCCATCTGGCCATATATATTTAGATATAAATTGCTTTTCACAGCAGAGAATGTTTGCACATAATTTTACATAAAGGGGTGAAAGTTGTTGCAATTTTCTTGTCCTCCTCCTTTCTCTCTCTCTCTCTCTCTCTCTTTCCTGTCTCTTTAGATTTAATTATTGCTTTTTGTCCTTGTTCCTTTGATGAGTAACCTTTAACAAAAAGCTCTCAGCTCACGCAATACAGTTCTCCAAAGATATTTATGTGAGGCTTGAAGATACTGCAGGCATGTGCATGAGAAGGGACAGGGTAGAACCAGGGTCCCAGGAAACATCCTGACTGCATATTTCCCTGCCAGTCCAAGGCAAGACATTGGAAATAGGAAATGGCAGATAGCAGGAAAATAGCAGATGGCAGATATCTCCCAGAGGTGCTGACAGGTGATTCAGTGTCTAATATTTTGCACACAAGTAGCATCTCATGAAGATGTGCTAAATATGACAAAAGAGAATCTGCCATACTATGGATCTGGTTATCCTTGTACCCAGGTAATGTCCTCAGGGGACTCGTTTACACCAATAATTGGTACTCTAAAATCAATGGGGTTTGTAGGCACATGTTTACACACAGGTATGCATTCACATTTACATTTAGAAAGAATTTCAGATGGATTTGGCAGATTTAAAGCACTCTCTTGGCATTACTTGCCATGAGCTGGCTTCAACCCCTTCTCTGACCAGGAGACTCCCTCACTGTTTGAAGAGATCCGCCTCCCCCAGGTTTGACTTTGGTGGAATTGCTCCTGGTTTCCACAGTTTGAGGCAAGCAGTGATATTTTGTAGTTCTGAAATTGATTGGGAGGAGGATGAGAAGAGAGGAAGAACACACAAAAACAGAGGGGTAGGAGGCAGACAATACACCAGACAATGTGGGCTGTTTCCCAGCATCATTTAATGACTGCTTTGAATGGCTGAGAAATTACACCAGAAGTCTTTCAAAGGCAGAATATATGTTTCAATGTATAATTATATGGTTGTATTGTAGTCATAAGGATAATTATCACAATTTAAAAAAACTCAAATCATTAATCTGCACTCTGTTTTATTTCTGCATTGCAGCTATTTAATGCATCATAAAGTACTATCCACAACAGGATTTGGAAATTACTTGTTTTATATTGTTGTGGTTTTATTTTGCATCAATCTCTACATGTTGTCAATGCATATTTCTCAAGAACAATCCCCTGGCAAATAATACAGCTGAGAATCAAAATCTCTCTGACCAAATTCTGATGCCCATACAGCCTGCAAATGCTGGCCCAGGTGGCTCAGGCTGTCAGGATCCGACCCAGTCCACAGCATTTCATTCAATGAGTGGCAATCTCTCATCTGACCCATGTGGGTGTTTTATGGAGCAAAGTCCTGAATTTCAAGCCTTACAATCTGCATATATGTTCCTGCCACCCACCATGGGCTAGTAATATTCCAGTTCAAAAAGGCACTCTTGATTTTGCTTACCTTGTACATGATACAGGAGCATGCTTGTTTATGTGAAATTTGGGAGAACAAAGGCTAACTTGATCCCACCCTTCCAATAGGTTATGTTTTTTCAGCCCTGAAGCAAAATTCTATGTCTGTGTGTTTTGGCTTTTAAACTCAATAACCTGCAGGCCTCAAGCACGTCAGAAAAGAAATGGAAATCTCATTATTACACAGAAGGTTTAAAACTTAAAACCAGAGGCTATATCAACAGCAAATGGGACACCACAGACATGCCCTTCTCCTTGGTTTCAGGATGGAGGGATGCTGTGAAGGTTGTTTTACTTTGCCTGTGCACTCTTCAACCATCACAGTATGTTGACAGTACAATGGCTTTTTTTGGATATTACTGTAGATTCTTATTTGACCAGATAAACAGGACAAGAACAGACAGTGTGATTTTTGAAGGTGAAGATGTGATGTTGGGCTGTGTGAATGAGCATCCACTCCCTCTCCACTCTTCCTCTGAGCTGTATTGATAGTGCCACAGGAATTTCACTGGGCAGTTGAATTTTAGTAGAAATTTTTATTCTGAATTTTGGGCAGTTGAAGGTGATTTAGGCAACTCTGTAGCTATGAACTCCATTAAAAAAAGAGGCTCATTCTGCCCTGAACTTCCTCTTCTCTCTTCCTCCCTGCTCCCTCTGGACTTTTACCTTGCTGCTCTGTATTGTTTTTCCACACAGTCCCTGGCTTTGATGTCTACAATGCTGGATTTTTTTTTCCCTTTACACACCTTATTTTTGGAATCTTCTATTAGTTTTGTGACCTTTTGGGGTATTTTCCATTTCAAGAGCTTTCTTTGCAAGACAGACTTGATATAGAGCGAAAATCCCAACCCGATTTTACGGGACATGTTTTTATGCCCTGATAAAAAAGCGTGTGTTTTTAACCCTGCAGTGTCCTTTGCCATGCTCCCACAGGTGCATGGTTTGCACCCACGGGAGTGTGGAGCTTTCCCAGAGCTGTGAGGATTGCTGTGTTGATGGGGAAGGCTGTCTCTGGAGGATGCTGCCACCAAAAGCAAAATGCCTCTGTCTGCCATCCAACTATTCCCACACAACCAACAGTTTTAAGGCTTTTTCTGCACATATATCCCCTGGAGGGAGTCTCTGGTATCCTGCACTGGTTTCCTAAGGGAATTAAAAAACTCCCTGCCTGGAGCTGATTCTTTGAGGGATTCAAAGTCCCCTGGAGGAATGCGGCCCTGAACCGAAGGCGTCAGGTGCAGCTGATCCTGGGAAAGCTCAGGGCTTACGAGTGGCTGAGTGGGCCATGGAGGGGGGAAGGAAGGATTTCTGGCTGGAACCCAAGGCCAGGCAGCTGGAGATTTACAGCACTGCTCTATCTGCCCTGATTCCTTGGCCGTGGAGCAGCCACTGAGGTGTGCAGGGGCGGTCGGGGCTGGTTAAACTCAAACCGCACGTATAAAACCAGAGCTGCAGCAGGAAATCATTGCTTTTCAGCTGCTGGATGTCCAGGAACCTCCAACATTTGACATGATTTCTGTGTGCTCCACACAGGGATACTGAAGCCATCTTTTCAGAGGCAGGCCCTGGAGAGCGTGGCTGGCTGATGTGGCTGCCAAAGCTCTGCCACATGGGCTTTGCTTGTCAGAAGTGAAAAACATGCAGCACCAGCAACAGCCCCTTCAGTTTTGAGACAGGCAGTTGTATTTTAAAATGCTTCAGTCCTAGTGAGGAAGGCTGTGGGTCAGGGGACTGTTTCCCAGGGTTTGTTTTTAACCCTGTGGATGTTTTTTAGGGATAACATGTGATCCTCTGAAGTTTCCAGTTTGGCTGCGCTGGGCCCAGTGATGCTGGCTGGTGTCTGAGCCTACGCAGTGGGGACAATGCTGGATTGTTACAAGTGAAACTGGTGCTGAACAGCATAGAGGCTTTGCATCATCTGCTAAATGCCAGGAATCAAATTATTTTTTGCTTCCAACCTCCCAAAGAAAACTTAATTCTAAACCTTCAGCCCGTGGTTGTCTTGAGGGGGCCAACTCTGTGTAATTTACGCAAAACCAAAGCAGGAGGATGATCATTCTCACTCCCTACAGGCTGGCAGACAAAAAGATTTGGATCACTTTAGTAGGCTCTTATGAGACACAAGGAGAGCATCATTTAATCTGTGCCTGAGTGCTTCAGCACAGTCACAATCCTGAATTGATGGCAAAAATGTGTGGCAGCACTTACTGCCATGAGAGCTGTTCTGGAAAGAAACACAGAAAATTCATTTAACTCCTGCACTCGCCACTGTAAGGTAATTTGGGCATGTTATATTCCCAGAATAGTTGTAAATTTAAAAATAAGCACAGCCAGGGCTGTAGTTGGAGAGGGACTGGATGGTGCAACTGATCAAAACGTGCTCCAGAACACACTGGAGTAGAGTTTACAAAGAGCTGCCTTTTAAATCTTATGCCTGTGATCTATTTCATTCTGGAACAAAATATGGTGCTTCCAGCCTACAATATGCAGTGAGTCACAGTACTGCCATTCTGCTCCCAGCACAATTGGAGCATACCTATGGTATGAAGTGGGAGAAATATTTGGCCCAGAAGAAAGCTCCAGAATGTTTTTTTTATGTACCGTCAAGACACGCTTAATAAATGGAGAGTATTCTTTCCATATTGCGTAATTCTGACTTTCCTCATTCTGTTTTTTTTTTTTTTTTTTCCCAGCAGAACACGCAAGTGTGTGCTTATTTTTAATGAGAGTTTAAACCCAGGTGAGTGTAAACATGCTTATGGGAAGGACTTCCTTTGCTATGCATGGAGGCAAACGTGTAATTACACCTGCACAGGGGCTGAATGAAGATATGGAGGGAAGCTTTTAGTGGCAGAAAGCACAAGAACTTGCTGTGGTCCATAGTCCCTCACTCTGTATTTCTGCTGTTCCCCTCAGGGCAGAATTCAGTGATCTCCAGCACCATCTGTGTGAGTATGGACTCAGCAATGCTGGGAGAAACAGCGTGCAGGGCAGTAAAGCCTGGCTGCCCGGGTGGAAAGGCTTTGGGGCACTGGGTGAAATCCCCATCCTGGCCATGCCAATGGGAATATTGCCTTCAGCAGAGTGATTGCACTCCCTGTGCGTGAACAGACACTGAAACAGAAAAGAAATCACGATGTGATGGACAACTGGGAGCTGTTTTGGCAAAGCAAACAGGGCTTAAACCTCGAGCTCTTCCAGTGGAAAAATAAAGGCAGGAGCAACTTTTGTGCACATGGTAGGGGCAGGCGGGGCTGTGGGTAAGGCTTTGGTCCATGACACAGATGATTTGGCCATGATTCCTGCCCTGCAGCTGCATGACCCGCCCAAGGCAATCTCCCTCCAAATAAAATGTGAATATTGACACAAACCTGTTTTTATGTATTGCTGTGCTTGTGCTAGAGACTGCTTATGGGTTGAACTTAATGTTTGCTTAATATATCCTACTCCTTGATGTTAAATACTGTTCCTATTAACTGCTGTGATGCCTGCTGCCCACAGGGCTTTAATGATCAAGATCATCTAAAATAACAGTGGTTCATTTTGTTTTTAAGCACTCAATAGTGTGCAATGGGTTGCTTAACATTAGGCAGCATATGAATTATTATGCTGTGCTCATATGTGAAGTGTTTTTTGACCAAACAGCCCAGAAACCCTTCTTGCTCTTGGTAATGAGAGCTCCCAGAACTGGAGAGATCATGAACGTTTGAACCCCTCAGAGTGTGAAATAATAATGGCCAGCTGGTGCCATTTCAGTGGGGAGAGCAGTCAGCAAATGGCAAAGATATGAGAATTAAATCTTGTTTATACCACACCACTGAGGACCACTAAGAAACTGGTCTGGTTTGGTTTGGTTTAAAGAGGATTTCAAAACAAAGGAGTTTCTCAAAAATCTCTGCCCTCTCAGAACAGCAACATTCCTCTGTACTCACAGGATCTTTGGACTTCGAGTTAGGAGCAGATTCTCTAATAAAATATGGATTGACCACTGCTGAGACCCTCTGCAGAAATTAGGATGAGAATAACGTCAGGAAATGGACCTCTATATACCTCTTCAAACCCATCCCCTTCAGTTAAAATGCTAAATTGTTGCTGGTAAGTTCATAAGGCAGCCTGGGGTGTCTGAGTGGGCTCCCTGACATCTAACAAAGAGATGGAGGAAGTCAGACACTCCTCAGGTTATATTTACCTGGTCAGTGATGGATTGGTGTCCAGAAAACCAGGGCTAAAGTAAGCTGGAGGTGAATTAGGAAAAATTATATCTTCTTGTAATCACAGGAATGCACCAGGGACAAATTAACTCAATCCTACAAATAATTTCATCCTCATAACCTTCTGTTCACTTTGTAATTACAAGGTGAAACAAGGGCTGTATCCTTTTGAACTCAGGACCACATCCTTAGCCTGTGCTGCCATCTTTGCTCACTCCAAAAAAGCTCTTTTTTCACCTAAGGCTATGTGGGTGATGGTAAACTGCAGAGGTTTTTTTCTAGCAAATATGCTTTCCCTCTTGAACATTTTTCTCTGGAATTTTTCCCACCCCTGTTCCTTCAGATATATTGATCTCCACAGTCTCACTTCTTCCTGGTATTAGATCTGTTTTCTTTTAAGACAGCTACGAGTCTGGGAAATACACACCCTGGTGTCCAAGAGGGCAGAGGGAGGTATTTCTAGAAATAGCTAGATGACAAACAAACCACTAGAAGTTCTAGTCTTGGCTACCTTGCTATAAACTCAGCCCATAGATTTTACTTTTTTTTTTTTCCCAGAACGGAGGTTTTCCATCTGCCAATGGGTGAATATAAACCCCAGCAGATGTTAAAGAGACATCTGGAGTGTCTCCATTGCACTCCCTGTGTCAGTGATCATCTCCCAGTTACTCTGTATTTTTGCTGAGTTGAGGGAATTTGTGGCCTTCCCTCCAACTGGGTGACTGCAGAAATTGTGATGTCAAACATCCTCTGCTACAGCTACCAAACCCTCTGATACTGAGACTCCTGCTGAGCACTTGTGTTTCCATGCCAAGGGTTCAATGAGCACCCAAATAAGCCATGAACTGATGCAGTGGGTGCTGAGGGGGGCCTGCTGGTGGCCTGCAGGGATGACCCTGATGACTGAGACAGGACTCGTGGCCGTGGAGGAGCTGGGAACCTTCAGCAGCTCAGGAAGCTGAATGAGTGGATTTGAACACCTTGGAAGTCAAAATGAGGGGAGAGGATTTCCCGAGGAACCCAAAATGCCTGTTTCCAAGTTGAACATGAACGGGATCTCCAGCTCTACAAGGTGACTTCAGAAAACCCTGACCTAATTTTCCATAAGAGGTAGATATATTTTTCATCCTCTCACATCTGGCCATGGCCTGAGGTACACAGGCAAGAGAGAAAACTTTTCCAGCCAACTACATATTTTTCTACCCTGGGAAAGTCTCCATTGTACAGTGTGAATGCCAAAGTCTAGTTTCCTTCTGGGCTCTGCACATTTTTTGAAGTTGGTGTTTATTTTGCCTGATCTGCCCTGACTTTCTGGTTCCTGTTACTGTTCTCTCCTATTGTTGCTGGTGAACTCTGGCCCTTACCAGGCTTTTGGTGGGGTTGCTTTTCTCTGAGCAGGTTCATGGGAGATTTCCCAGAACTGGAGAAATGGCATCTGTATTCCCCTGCTGATCCACCTCTTATTCCTGTGATTATTACAAAACATGGAGAGAAATAAAGCTCATTAATGAGCCCCTGTAATTATCAGGGGTTTCATCTGTGAAATAAAGAGGAACAACAGAACTGTTGTCTTTGCTTAGCAAGAGGCATCTGTGAAATGATTTGGGGGAAAATTCCCTGAAATGGAAACTATAGGTACTTCTCTAATTGTTTATACAAATTAATACAACAAAGAACAAAATTTGGGAAAAAAAATCCCCCAACATATGGCTTCTTTGTAATCTGATTCTTTGACAAAAATAAAGGATAGAATTATTAATATATGAACATTTCATTGCATGTTCTGTAAATATAGAAGGGGAAAATTGATTCTTCTTCTTGAGAAATTGTCTACTGTATGTCATAAATATCTTTATTCTGATTCCTTGTGAGCTTAGGATTTTTCACAGAATTACATTAATTAAAATACCTGCTTCTTTTTCTTATTTTACTGATCTACTTGTCTTTTTATCATATGTCATACATTCCTTTACTTCAAGGGTTTCCTGACTTGCTTGGCCCCAGCTCTGTGAGCCTTCCAAAACCAAATGAAACCAAGTCTTGTGTGAGCATAGCCAGCCTTGAAAAGGATTGCCTAAAAATCTATTACTTCTTCCTTTGTCTATCTGAAAATACATTTACCATAATTTCTTCATACTGAAGACCATCAGACTAAAAGCCATTTATTATGGCAACAGGCATAAATATTTACAACTAATAGAGGCTATATCTAATTTTAGGCACCCACACCCACCACGCTGACTGGGAAAGGAAATCAGAGTCTTTCAGGTTGTGCTTCCAGCTCCTCTAAGGAAGAAAATCCATCAGGCACTGTCAGTTGTGATTTCTCACTATTTCTGTTGTCTCTGTTTTATTTCTTGCCCGACAGCTCACAGCAGGAACACATTCATAGGGGTTGCCCATGTAGGAAATCTGAAATTCAGTGGTCCTCAGACACCCCAAATGAACTTCCTTAGGTTCAGATGTAATCCATACTTATGACAGGATTTTGAGCCCTCCCTGGAGAAGCTGCTGGGAAGGACTGACTGTTTTAGCTCCAGGCTTATGGAATGAATCCTTCCTATCAAACAGCAGTGCCTTGGTTTGTTAACATGACAGACAACAGAAATGCAGATATATGGGAGAGATCCTGGAGGTGACGTGACAGAAACGGGAATATAGGTTGAATTTTAACTGAACTGATTGCACAGAACCCAGTTCCCCTGGCTATAATGGTGTTCCTCCTAAGTGAATGCAGAATGAGCTCCCAATCAGATCCTTTACTTTACATTTCCTCCATAATTTACAAGCAGCATTTCTAGAATGTGGCCACAGACACCTCCCTTCATGTCCACTGAGCATCACATCTAAGTCCTTGTTCTGGTGTCACTAACTTTGGGGACCACTCACTGGAGCAAAATTGTGTCTGGCAGAGGGAAGATGTCCCTTGAAAGCCTTTGAGAGTGTTTGGGGTAACTTCTGGGAATTGAACATATATTGTCTATAAATCAGAAATGTGGATTTACTGGAAATTTACGTGATGACAGAAGTCATCAAAAGAGAAGAGGAGAAAACCCCTCTGCAGTAGCCTGTACCAGAGAGTGAAGACATAACGAGCAACATTCAGCTCAAAGACTGTTTTCCCTTCTCCTAAGCACTTGCCTGGTCCTGCCATCATGTTTGCCAAGGCTTGTGAGGATTGCCAAGCTCTCCCCACAACCACTGCAGCTCTTCATACTGAGAGCCCCAAACCACACCTGAACTCATGCTATTTGAAGCACTTTCCTTGGAAATTTTTGTCTTTGCTGCACAAATATTTCATTTAGAGGAAGCCTGCCCTTGGATAATAATGATTGCAATACAGTAACTGTAAAAGGGATAATAACAGCAACCAACTGGAACTGGCCACGGGGATGATAATTCAGCTTTGCGACAACTTCTGAG
Source organism: Polioptila caerulea (assembly GCA_013397295.1). Lineage (NCBI taxonomy): Eukaryota > Metazoa > Chordata > Aves > Passeriformes > Certhiidae > Polioptila > Polioptila caerulea. The sequence continues at coordinate 992,178 of VYXF01011773.1, read as the reverse complement.
GTTTTACAATTTGTTTTCATTTTACAATGGAATGAAAACAAAACCTTCAGATATTATGTTTTCAATTTGGGCTTCTTTTGCTGCACTGTCAGAAATAACCAGAGGGCCCTGGACCTCAAGAATTTGTCCTTTCAAGTATTTAAAAAATGTTTCAGCTTTAGTGAATCAGCATTTTCTCTTGGTGGGACAGTTCATGAAAAATGCTCTGGCCAGAACTTTTGCTAACCCCAAAAGCTCAGAACTGTGAGTCATATCCCCCAAAACATAGTTGTTACAAATCTCTTGTTTTGTGATTTATGGACCTCTTCTGGACTGTCTGCTCTTAAACATACCTTTCCCCTGCATCCTCTAAGGATGTACATTTCTTTCCTACACTCTTCCACTTCTTCTCTCCTATTTACTTGGGCATTTTTTTGGTTCTCATGCAGCTCCTTGGCTTGTTTCACCTACTCTAACTTAAACACTGAGATAATATTTTTATGGAATGCTGTGGCAGGGGTTTGCCAGGAAAGAGGTGGCTGCTGGAATGGATAGTGGTCACCGTGGGGTGGCCCCACCACCATCCCACGAAGCCCTGTCTGGCTGCTTGCTGGTCCTCACTCATCTCAGATGACATTTTCCATGGGGCAGAGCTGACATCTATCAGGAGGAACATCTGCTCTCATGCCCTTGGCCCTGGCCAGCTCAGCAGCACAGGAGGGAATCAGAGGAGACACCTGGAAATAATCATCACCCAGGGACACGGCAGCTGCCGTGTGTGCAATGTCTGTGGTTGGGTTTTGGACCCAGCTGGCTCAGAGGTGGCTCTGCAGGATCCAGATCTGGTTCTGACCAGCTCCATGGCCTATGCTGTACCCAGGAAAGCTTTGGGAAGACAATCTATCTTTCTTTTTCTTTAACATTTCAGGTGGAAAGACCCTGCTCATGAGAAAAAAAGCAGCGTGGAAAATAAATACCAAGGAAAGGAAATGTGGCCATTCATTCTGAAAGCTGGAGGGAGCAGCAGAAAGGGGATCAGGACCTGGAAAGACTTTATGGGATAGAAAGTACAAGGTGCTTTCTAGTCAGGAGGTTTGTGTAAGAAATGTTTCACACACCTCACCAAGACATACTGTGAATGCATTTGGCCAGGGACAAGACTCCCCTGTGTCCTCAGGATTTTCCACCCTGTTGGGCATAGTCTCAAAATACTGTTCTTGCAAAATTGTTGCAAGACTTGTATTATTATTTTTCTTTTCCTAATCTCTCACGTTCATGCATTTAAATAGAAGGCAGGGGGAGAGGAACCCAGTTGGGAGCACCATATGGAGAGAACACAAGTTATTGCTGTTCCCCCATTATCTTGGCACAGATTTCCTTTGTCAAACATTACTTCAGATTTGGGACCTCATTTTGTATTCACACTCCCTGTTGCTTCTTCCTTCCTTGGAAGCATTAGGAGGGACTTATGGTATTGCAACAAGGAGCTCTTTACAGGAAAGGAAATAAATTGGGCAATGTGATTCAAATAATGGAAGAATGAATTATTTCACCATTTTAGCAGTTTCCCGTGAGGGACACTTGAGGGAGAAAATGCACTTAACACTCTCAAATATTAAAATAAAAGAACCACAGCAACCTCACCCCTCTGGACCTGAACCAAACCAAATGGTTTAGGTAAATGCCCAGCAGATCTTCAAGTGGCACAACCCATGAGAGACTATTTCTATGCATGGCAAGGAAAAGTCTCTGTATTAATGATATCATGAACTGGCTCAGCTAATTTGGACTTCTTCCATAAGGCCTGGTTTCTGGCAGATTAGCTGAATTTGTTTGGAGTATGAACTCCTCTTTTAATGTTGAAATTGATCCTGTTTTCATGGCTGATATTCTTGGAAAATTATTTTCTTAAAGCTATACTTCACATATATATATTTTTTAATGAGAGCTGTTGCTCCCTTGTATTCCAGGAACAGGCTTAAAATATCCTGAGCAGTAACTAGAAGGTAATGAGATGAAGGGAACTGAGTTGGATTTTTGTAAGTCACTGCTTGCATTACTGGCTACCTCAAATAAAGCAGAGCTGCACTGTGGAGGTAAAGGGTCTTTCTAGAACCTCAAATAATAGCATCCTGATGGCCTCCTAGAAGTTGTTTGTGCTTTTGCTGAAAATTTTGTTGGCAAGTTTTCAATTAGCAAAAATGTGCTCAAACTAGACAGAAGCTACAAGCAATTCTACAGCCTCCTTTGTGTTCTTGATATAGCTGGAAAGGTTTATGTGCAGTACAACTAAACAAAAATAAAGATGCAGTTTCAAAACAGCTCTCTAGAGCTATTTTGTGATTTACATGCAGATACACCCCGAGCCCTCAGTGAAGTTTGTGAGCCCATGTGAAGCCATTTGGGAAGCAGCATCATCAGCCCAAACTGTCAGGAGCAGTGCTCTTGTCCCAGCTGGAATGGACAGCATGAAGGCCTTGGCATTACTGCCACAAGCCAGTGCTTGATATGGACACAATAAATAGATGGTCTCTGGAGGCAGTGAGAGTTTGTGCTAGAGTTGAGATTCCCTGGTGGAAATGCCTCAACTTCCAAATAAAAAAATCAAGCCACTGCATTTCTGCTGCTCGTGGACAGGGACTTCAGCAACTGGGCTCTCAAAATTCGACATAGATGTTGACTTTACACCTAGTACTTGGAGGAAACCAGTTCTGAAATGGAGCTGGGGTGATTGCTCAGAAACCATGTGTGTCCTAGATGGGGAGGGTCTGGTCTGTGAGGACACAGCACCTGGAAGGCTGCCAGCTCTGAAGATGGAGCATGAGACAGTTTGTGAATGCAAAACACATTTTCTAATCTTATGGGATTTTCCTTTAAGTCTGTTCTCAGCAAAGCAGCATATTATTGCAAATAGATGCTCTTTTGGTCCCATGTCCCAGGGGATAGAAATTAATGTTATGTTTGAACATGTATGTTTTCCCACTCATTGCTGAAGCTGTGCTTTTCCTTAAAGCCTGCAGAAAGTCGAGCATGAGCAGATACTGTTAATGCCATTACTTCAAAGTTAGAGCTGGAGTCAGTGCCAGAGTCTTTAGTAAGAGACGTGGCCTCTGTTTGCAGGGGTTGGAAAGCAGTTTCAGTGAATCATCTCAGGCATCCTCCTGCACTGTGGCAAGACCTTTCTGTCCAGCCCCTCTTTAACCCTTTCAGGTGCCTAAGGGCTGGCTCCTGCACTCATCCCTGGGATTGCTGTCTCCATGAGACACTTGCACGCTGTCCTGAACCAGGAGTGAGGATGTTGGCACAGCACTGTGCTGCTTTTTCCCTCTTGCTCCAATGCCATCACCCTCCTGACTGTGCCTCCTGTGCCACTGTGCTTGGGAATATTTTTACAGCTGTCCATCTCCTTCCTTTAGGAGTTTTTTTTTGTTTTTTTCCCAGTGCTTCTCCTGTCAGTGAAAGTTTTTTTCCAGCCTCTTCTTCCCCTGAGGGTGGGTGGTGTATTTATGGATTCATTGCTGTGCCAGTTCCCGAGGTAAAAAGGCAACTCTGGGGCAGCCCCACTGCTGGCTTTGCTGCTCCACTGGACACACACAGAATTTGGAGAACTGTGCTGGCTGAAATAACAGCCTGTCATGGTCTTTCATGCCTTCCCCTTGCCTGGGACCCCAAACACCACTTTGGATGTGAGGACTAGCCAGGGAACAACAACTCCCACCAAGTGACCCTGTCCCCCAGGACCCTTCCAAGCCATCTTGCCTCACACAGGACTTTCCATTTAAGAAGAGGGTTTTGATCTTGGCCTTAAATCTATGAAGGGGGGAGACTTCTCATTTTGAATGCAAATGACTCTAGATATTAAATAAGGTAAATCAACTTTTTCTGTAATCTTTTAATTAGTAGACATTAGTTTAAAAATCATTTTCCCAGATATTATTGGGAAAAATGGGAGATTAATACTAGTTCAATAATCCTGTTTAGAATTCATTGATTCACTCCCCCTTGGCATAAAACATTGGGTGACAATTTGTAAAACTTTCATTCTTTAGTAACATATTCTCTGACTTAGGTGGAAGGCCCATAGCTCAAGTTAAAAGGACAATATAAATGGAGAAGGGCAAATGGTCACCCTTAAAAGCAGATGAGAAATAAAATAACTTGTATTTTTTCATTACAAACATAAATAATAATTTGACAGGAGATGTCATTACTGTTCAATGACTTTGTCTGAATGGAACAATTGAAGGAAGTATGTTTGCTCTTCCTCATCCCTTGCCATTTCCATGATGTCATTAGGTCTGGCCATAACAAGTGGAAAGTTGGGACATAGGAAAGGCTCTGCCTGCAGGGCAAAATCTACTCAGTGATGCAGAGCAGCCATGATGTGTATCACTGGTGCAGGCACCAAGGTATCAACTTTTTCAAGAGAGCATAAAATGAGAAGTGAGTTTTAGTGGAGATATTTAGCATTGACTTGGTCAGTAACCAAGCCATTGCAATGATGACTTAGTGAAAACATTGCCACATCTGGCAGAAATGAAGTTTTTACATGTCTAGGAATTTGGTTTCTCAGACTTCTTTGATAAATTTTTGTTTTTCTTTCCTACATGTGGAGCATCTTCTGCTGTGAAGCCTCTGCTTAGCTGCCTGGTCTGGCACCACCCATAAAGTGGCTTTGTCCCCTCATGAGGGTGGCTTGGCCACAGGTACCGAGTCAATTATTGATTTTGAGATAATGGATGTGATTAAGTTCTGTAGAGATTGTTCTTCAAGGGCCAGAGGCCACAGTTTCAGTTTTAGTCTGCTCAGCTGATGTCACCTCCTGCAATGCTATGCAGAGGATAAAGGGAGGGAAAGATTTGGCCTATCTTGCAGTAGTGGAGAAGAAAAGGGTCCTTTTTTCAAATCCCTTCATGTCTCTTTGCAGCAGCCCATTGCTGGGTAAGGAAAATTTCAAAATTTGTTTGCCATCCACATATCAGAAGAATCACACCAGAAAATTATTTTCTAAAGCTCTGGGCACAAGGTGCTAGGTTGGGCCAAACTCACAGCCTGGTGTCTTCATCTCTGACATAGCAGTGAGCAGCTTTAAGATAATTTGCCATTCACCAGGCCAAATTTAGGTCTTGTCCTGAACTCTAAACCAAAGTTGTTCTAGCTCATTTCTTGCAGAAGTCTTTTTCATCAGCTTATGACAGCACTCAATCTCCCTGATACATGGTTCAACCCTCAATTTTTGCAAAACTTGTTAAAATTTTGTCCTCAAAAACTTTTATAAAGTGATAAGTTCCCTGGGTTAATCACATACCATGCAAAAAAATACTTCTTTTTAAGCCGTTTGATTTTTCCATCTTTCCAATCCATTCCCTCAGGCCTGTGGCTGACCTTAAGAAAAATCTCATCATTCTACATCCAAACCACCAACACACATTCAAATGTTCTAACTCCTTGTTTAGCATTCTTTGTGATCCTTCTTGCCCTTCAGGCACCACATATCTAATACAAAAGAGTAGACAGTGGTGTCTTAGGTGGAATTTAGGCTGGATAAGTCTGGATAAAACAACACGGCTGCTCCATCTACTCCTCTAATTCCTGGCACCATCCTTCGTGATGTGCACTGTAGTGTGATGTGCACTGTAGTTTGCTTACTCTCTCCACCCGGTTTTCAGACTGCCAATGTCATTCATGGAGCTGTGTTGTCCCCTGCTGTGCCTGAGGTACAAGGACATCCCCTGGCTGCTGACACGGGCTGCAGAAATCATTCTCTCTGCTGGGCTGCTGCAGCTCCTGGGCTCTCAGCGGAGTCCTGGCTCACCAGCGGGATGCTGGTGGCTGTGGGATCAGTGCAGGGCTCTTCTGGGCCTCTCTGGAGCATAAAGTCAAAGTGAAACCAAACCAGGGGTGGCAGCAGTACTGAGGGAAGCCGCCTAACACAGCCAGAGGCAAAGGTAAGAAGCAGCTCAGGTGCTGCAGGCTCATCCCCATTCGCAGCTGTAGGGACAGGGGACAACGGGGACTTTGTCACCGCAGCTCAGAGCACTGCTGCAGAAACCATCTGCCCTGAGAAACAGAAACCCAAAGCACACACCTCTGTCTCCATGGCTTCCAGTGGGCTGTGCAGCCGCAGGGACAATACAGGGATGTGTGGGAGGAAGAGATAGCAGCGATAGTTATCTCAGGTCTTTGCATACTGAGAACACCTTCAGAAGGAAAAGGCCTTAAGATGTTTGGGGGTGTATGTGGAGCCTCTCAAAGGAGTGTGGAATAACCATGGTGATTCAGGCAAAAGGCATTTTTTGGTAAATACACTGTTCAGGCTTCCTGGATGTGAAAAAGCCTGAGGATCACTGCATCACTGCTGACTTGTATGACTCAGGACAGAATTAAACCTTCTGTGGGGAGACAGAATTAGTGGTTCTGTAAAATTCATCTTCAAAAAATCCAGCCATGAAAGCATTTGGATTGCACTGGTGTGATTCTGTTGTGTCATCATGCCTTGAATGTTTTATTGAGACCCCTGGTCTCTTCTGGGTGATACCAGGAAGACTGGCAGAGAAATCTTTTCAGCTCCTGAGAGGCAAAATGAACATATCTGTTCAGTGGCTGCCAGTTTAAAGAGCCAGATCTTAAAAGAGTCAATGCCTTCTTGTCTCAAGGATAAAGTTCAAATTTGTGTGATCAAAATTGGATGAACATTAAAAGGAAAAAAACCTCACTGCAAATATCCATGCAAATAAACATCACAGCTCTCTTTCAGTGCTATTTATATCTATTTGAGTTTAATGACCCCAAACATTGTATGAAGAGTTTCTCTAATGTGCTACCAAGACTGTTTATAGGAGACAACTGTCTCAAGAATGTGGCAGTGTGAAGACTCCCACGGCAGCACCCGTGCAGAAATTTCAGATCTTCTTGGGCAGTCTCTTCCTGTCAGAGTTTTAATAGGGAAAAAAGTGATGGTCTCAGGTTTAAGTTATCTCTTACACCATGGCAAGAGGGATGGGTTGAAACTAGTATGCATTAGCAATCCATTAAAAATAGCTAGCACACCAAAGGTGTGGACAGATGTGCTCTCGTGCCTGTAGCTGGAGAAATTTGGGATGTCAGGGCTCCCTTTGGGATTCTGCCATGTCTTGGCTGGTGTTTCCTGGCTGCAAGGCAGAGCTGTCTGCTGCTTGGCCTGTCCCCACCAGGTGCTCCTGCCTGCCCCAGGACAGAGAGCAACCGGCCATGGGCAGCCCCAGGATCACTTCCAACTCCTTCCTTCCATGGGAGGACACGAGGAACAGGGATTTGGGTCAGTGCTGTGACATACAGGCAGGATATAATAGATTTGTGGATTGGCACAGGTACACACTGCCTGCTCTGGGCAAGAGCAGTCGAACTGCTCCTATGTTACTGAAAATACCAGAGCAGGACACTCTCCCTTCTTTCATGGCTTGTCTGGCCAGCAAGGTTGGGGTCACTGCTCTGTGAGACTGGTGATGCTCCAGCCCACTTCAGTGCAAAGTCAGACAGATTACATTGAATCATCACTGAAGGACAAAAATGTGTCTCCTAACAGTAAGTAATGTCTCTCTTCTTCTATATTGCTTTTAATTTACAGAGCCCCAGTCAGGGCTGAGCTATTCTGTATGCTATTAATTAGCTGATCACATGCCAATGTTAATTTTTTTCAAATGGATTCCCTATTTATAAATGTTCACCAGTTTTTGCTGACACTGAGAGGAGGGAGGGACATATTTACAACATCTACTTTTTGCAGAAACTTTGCAGTTCTTCTTTGGAGGGATTGACCTCTCTCATTTATCAAAGATGCAACTTTGGCTCCTAAAGCTGTTTTTATGGTATTCAACTCTGTACTATGCCTGAACTAGAGCTGAGCTTAGGACTCACAACTCTCTTTTCCTCAGGCTTCAGCCATCTAAAGAGTCCAATCATCCTTGTCTGAACAGAGGACCAAGTTAGCTGCAAGCCATTGTTACTGCTCCTTTAAACATGGAGAGTAGTTTGTTTTTTGGTTTTGTTTTTTTTTTACTTACAAGAAATGCAGTTTTGGAAGAGAATGCAATAGAGTAGTTTCAGTTGGATGGGGCCTACAGCAATTATTTAGTCCAACTGTTTGACCATTTCAGAGCTGATCAAAACTCACAGCATGTCATTGAGGGCATTGCACAAATGCCTATTAAACACTAATCAATGCATTGGGGCATTGATTACCCCTCCAGGAAGCCTGAATATAAATTTTAGGGTGAATAAATTTCATGCTAAAAATTGCTATGTTTTTAGGCTTCATGAATATAAAATGCTCAGTGACTTCCTAAGTAACAGCAAATATTTTTCTTATGTCTTTCACAGAGCAAGCCAGCTAACTTTGGTATTATTAAACCAACTCTGCTAGTTGTTGAATTGAGTTTTTTTTGTTGGTCCAACCTCAGCCCTAAATAAACATTTGTAACCTCACATAGCTAGGCACAATACAAGTCACCCTGGCTGAGAGACCTTTGCTCACGGAAAACCAGCATTTGATGTTCAAAAGACAGAGTGGAACCAGCGTGTTAAAGCATCTACTCACTATCCAAACAGTCCCTATTGTTACAGTTACTGCCAGCAATATCCTGTTTGTCGCTGGGATAGCACTTTGGTGAGCCTGCCCCAGAAACAGCCCTTTGCCTTGTGGCTAAACACTTCCAGTGTGGGACTTGGAAATTCACCAAAGCAAGGAAACCTACTCAGGGCTCTGGCCTCCAGCAAAACCTCTTCAAAATGCCTTGAGAAATAACCAGACTCATAAAATTCCATGCACCCAATGAAAGAAATAATTTTCATATCCAAGTAAGAAATCTACCCTCCCCATCTGTCTGGCATTGCTCTGATCCTACTCTACACCCGTCACATCCCAACCCTGGCTACAGGCCCTGAAGAAATTTAGTTTTGTGGACTGTGGGTGAAATCCGTGGCAGAATATTACTAGTGTGGAGCTAATAACTGGTCTGGACTTTTGTACAGTGCAGCTGCACACGTGGTGAGCCACCAAGAGCTTTTCGTGCCAGGCACTGCTGCATAGGGGTTGTAAGTGCTGTGTGAGTTATCTGCAGGAATATCTGCTCCTTCCCTGGGTGACATTCAGCCACTGCCTTTGATTTTCTTAGAAGCAGGTTGGGCCCGACTTTTATAGAGTGGTTTCAAGCTCTTTCATGTGAAAGGCACCGAATAAACTCCGTGCAGATCTAATACTGCAGGAACTCAGCTGTTTGCTTCCTCTGGACCACTCCTGTCACTACATCCACCTGCTTCAGCTGCTCCGTGAGCAGCTGCCCAGGGCAGGAGCTAAGGGATGAGATGCAGCAGGGCAAGTGCACAGAGCTGGAGTTCAGGGCCATGAACAGTTAATGCCTTGGCCACGGCACTGGTGCAGCTGGAGCTTTGCCCAAAGCTGGGCTGGAGAGCATCACTGTCTCCCCCGAGTCGCTGGAGTCGTGGCAGCGAGAAACTGCTCTGAGATCACCACTGGAATCCTTGGGTTTTAATGCTTCCCCTCCCCACCCCCGACATTTTCCATCAGAAAGAAGTAAATTGGTAAATGCCCTAGGAGTCACAACCAGGCTGTGACCTGGAGAGGCAAGAGGAAGCCCTCGCTAACACATCTCTGCTGGTAATCACGCCTGGGTGGAAAACCTGCCATGGAAAGTGAAGCTTTGCAAAAACCTGCAGCAATTAATGGCTTTAGAGTATTTCCAGCACAGAAATGAGCCATTGAATCTGATGTTTTCAGCTTGTTTGGGAAAACTGAAACAGTTGGTTTCAGCAGTGGGAAGGACAGAGGTAGACAAACCAGCTCCCTGGGGAAAATTCAAATGTGATTTTCCAGAGACTCCTACACCCTTCAGGATCTGTCCATGTATGCAGCTTTCCCACATGCTGTGCTATCTGTGCTGCCACCGTGCCCATGGCACCTCTGTGACCATGGGACTGCCATGCCACTTCTCCCCATGGGCTGCCACACAGATGGATGTGGAAAATCCAGTGGGAGATCCTAAAACCTGTAAGCTCAGGGGTAGGGTTTCCCTAAGTGAGTTCTTTGCTCAGTCAATACCCACAGTATTTTAAACAGGCTGTGGTATACTTTATGCCATGTCATATTTTTAGGGGTGGGATTTTTTTTTCCAGCATTCTGCTCTAGAAGTAATTCCTATTGCTCAACTCTGTGTGCAATTTTATAGTGAAATTGGTTTAATAAATTATGGGATTGCTGAAAAAAATGAAATTCCATTTGTGATCAATGCTAGTTTTGACCACTGTCGCTGGACAGGGATTATCTCAGAACAGCATGTTAATATAGGGAGCTATTTTTTCCCCCTGTCTTTATGAGTTTTCTCATTGAAAATACTTTTATATTTATGTGCTATACTAGTTAAGAAGACAGATAAAAATAGCTGGAGATATTTTAAATCTAAATCTTCAAACCCTGAAAATGAAGCTTGATTTAAAAGTGCCTGCATACTCCATTTACCCCAAGGAAATCGGGATATTCCCGTCCTTCTCTCAGCCCTCGTATCCCTCAGTAACTTTTGAGCCCATTGGCAATTTCCAACACTTGTGACAGAGGAAAGGGAATCAAAGCAAGTCCCTGAGAGTCACGTGTGGCTGGTTAGGGAGGAGAAACTCAGAGTGGTGCCCTCACCAAGTGCCAGCCTGCCTGGCTGGCATCACTGCCCCTGTGTGTGCACAGCCCCACGCACATGAGTGTGCCCCCAGGCTCACACCAAAACCACCAACACTGGTGCCCACCAGGTCTGGCACCAGCTATGGGATGGCTTTTCCATTGGCAGAGGTATTTGCAGGGCATGGAGGAGAGTGGGAGAAGGGCAGTGGGTACTGGGATCAGCATTTTGTATGGGATGAGCAGATCTGAAGTTATCACGGGAAAGTGGGAGCTGTTGCAATATAAGGCAGCCCTTGGGGATTTTGGCTCATGGAAGCACATATTTCCAACAGGCAATATTCTGTTGTATATCTTGTCTGAGGAAATGTTTTTTTCTAAAGTGATCACTCAATTTATCTGGTGGGAAGGGCAGAGAAAAGAGAGAGCTGCTTGCATTAGAAGTGACGCTGCCCACTCTTGTGGAGGAAAAGGTCTTCACATTTCCATGACCAGATTCTGCAATTACACAGCTTTCTTGTTTGGCCAGTTCATCTGCTAAACCTGACACGGAGCCAGAATGCAAACAGGGATTTTTCCCATTACAGAATACTAAATCTATGATAAGCTACGCCATGAAAATTCAGTTTTTAAGGAGGTGGGGAGAGAATGAGGGAAACTCCAACTGCTGCTGCAAGATAAGCAATGAGTTTTGCAGTGCTTCTAGAATCTGTGTATCAGAGATCTCATAAAAAAACCCCCGTATGCCAAAGGAACACTGTGAGAAGAAAAACAGCAGAATTTGGGATAGTAAAATTTAAGCAGATGTTTGAAGACCAGTTTTAGCCTATGAAACATCTGCGTGATAACTTTGGAAGCAGCTGGATAAAGTCAGTAATTGTTACAGAAAGAGGCCTGTGAATATTGTACTTAATCTGAGGGTCTGCTCTGCACAGCAATGCAGTGAATATCATTGATGATCTTGATTATGTTTGTGCTTTTTTCTTATACTACAAACTCCCCTGCTATGAAGGATTCAAATCAATCACCTCTTCTGCTTTTCACTACCATCATGTTGTAGTATTAAAATCTATTTATAGACAGAGTAACAAACGTCTCTGAAAGGAGAGTTATATACTGACAGCTTGGAAAGAGACTATGCTGGTTTTCTCAAAGAACTCTCCTTAAATAGGATATGTTCTCAAAGATTATTCTGTAAATAGGATATAAATATTGTAATTTATGCATCATTTGCCAAGAGGGACAGGATTGTGATAACATATATTTTGATATATATATATACATGTATATATTCTTCCTAACTGCAGACTGCATAGCCCAGAACTTCAAAAACTAACCAGGAATACAAACTGATAGAGGCTGAATTACATTTGTTGTCCCAAAACACATGGGTTTAACTGTACCCCTAATACTTCTTATTTGCCAAAAACAAGACAAAAATCAGAAGCAAACAAATAAGTTCTCAGAATAAATCCTGCATTGCCCCAATTTTATGAGCTGCCATCTAAGCTGCCTGGCAACCATCCAGGCCTGAATGACATTCCCAGACAAGAAGTAACCCGTGCATCCCTTTTGAACTGCCCTCTCCTTGAGCTTCCTTCACCTCCCACCTGGCTGCCCTGCAGCTCTCCATTAAATTCCTTTCAAAGCACTTTCTTACCTGCATAGTGGTCAAACACGGTGGGGACATACTCCTCGGGGAAGGCGTCATTGGCATAGCTCATCAGCAAACAGGTTTTCCCGACGGCACCATCCCCAACCACCACGCATTTTAGCATCTTCTTGGTGTTGCTCCTGCTCCCGTCAGTGCAGTTGTCATTTTCCTCCTTGCAGTTCATTCTTGCTGCTGCCGCTGCTCTTGCTGCTCCCAGGACTTCCAAGTGCACATGAAGGAAAAATGAAGTGCGATTGTATTGACTTTTCCTGAGTTTGGAGAAGGAGGGGGGGTGGGGGGGAGCAGCAAATCTCAAACTCAGGAAATCATTCTAATGTTTCCAGGCTGTCACAGCCGCTTCTAACAGTTACCAGATCAGTCAAGAGGATCATCGAGGTGAATAAATTAAACACACAGAGAGGGATATAATTAAAAAAAATAAAAAAGGAAAAAAAAGTGATCTGTCCTTTTTTGTTTGTCCCAGTCAGGAAATCCTCATCCTGCCGGGCCGTTCTCGGTCTTTATTGCGACTTCAAAAATATCAGCAGCCTGCGGCTTCGATCCGTGTCTCCCTTCCTCCAGCCTGGCCGCAGGAACCAGGGATTCCTGTTAAATCCACTCCATTTTCCATCTCATTTCTACATGGAGGAGAGTCTGGAGGTTTTTAATGGAGTTTTTCCTTTCTTTCTCCAGCTTGCTGTGTGTCAGGAAATCATGGGTTTCCTGCTGAATTCCATATTAGGATCAGTGGGCTTGTGAAGGGCTGCAAACAATGGGAGCTCTGTGTGTATTTGTACTTTGGAGGAACTCTGCCAGGACATGGAGAAAGGAAAACACTAGAGGTCCCCCTGCAGAATGAAGTTTTTTAGGCTCTGCGCTCCATCCCGTGCTCCAGCTGCTCTCTGGGCTGCCGGAGGATTTGGGAGAACACGGAATATGGGAGTGCTGGACACGCACGGCCAGGCTGTGAGCTCTGCCCCTGTCCCAGGGATTCCTGCTGACCCCAGGCACGACCTCCTCTGACCTCAAATAGGTATTTTCCCCCGTTTGGGAAAGGGGGAAGTGGAGAAGCAGAGAGGAGGTATAGTGGCTAGATAATGACAACTTTCTGTCTCTATAGCTCTGTAAGTGCTTGCTATAAAGAACAAGCAACTGATTTTTCAGTTCACACACTCAGAAAGTTTCTCTTGCTTTTCCCCTCATCCCACCCTTTCCTCCCTTCCCCCAAAAAAGACAGATTTTCTCCTTCTAATGTAAAGATGTAAACACAGAGAGAATAAAGTGAATAAGGGTTAGATAAGTTAAAAAAATAAACAAAGAAACAACAAAAAAACCCCCCTCTGTACAGCAGTCTGTGAAAAACCAGCTTTGAACTACACGATTCCTGCCCCCTCCTCTGGTTTGTTCCGGTGCTTTACGTGCCTCCTAAGTCTTCTCCCCATTTAAATACACAGCAATCTACATGTACATGAAGGGCAACACTTCCCGCTCCTTGCACAGGAAAGATTTTGCAATTTCCAGCAGAAACGAGCCAGACATCGACACAAACCCCAGTGCAGCAGCCCAGCACATCCTGCTGGCTGCATTTCCCTGCCACGAGGCTGGGAGGCTTTCAGAGGGGGAAGCATCCCCCTGCAGGCACTCCACCGGTGGCAAATGCTTCCCCTGCCCTGCTCACACCTGGTGAGAGATAAATGCCCAAAAGTACACACAAGCTTGGGGTGGTGCACACCTGGAAGTGCAAAGACCTACACAGCCTTAGAAAGGAATTCTTTTAGCCCCAAACTGCATGAGTAAAGATAATAATGGAACTCTGTAGTCCCAAAATGTGTGTCCTTCAATTTTTTGTGGTGAAGGGGCACGGCAGACCCACGTGCAACCTCCCCTGGACAGGCTAATAAGTCTGTCAGAGCTCTTCTTTGATCTATCTGTGCTGGATCAGCTCTGGACACCTTCCCCAAGAGCTGGTAGAATTCTATAGAATTTTAGAATCCTGTGATAGTTTGGGTTAGAGGGGACCTCAAAGATCATCTAGTCCTAATCCCCCTGCCACGAGACCAGGTTGCTCCCAGCCCCGTTCAACCTGGCCTTGAACACTTCAAGGAATAGGGATGAATAAAACATGTGAACAAGGTTTGTCTGTTCACCTGGAGAGCCCCAGGGAGCTCTGTTTGCTGTCTCTAAGCAGGAGTCTTGGTCATGCAGTAATTTGTGCCCTGTGACCTTCAGCTCACCCACCACCCCCTCCCTGCTGATAACAGGGATCTGAGCAGCTGATCAGTGAGTGTCAGGCCCAGCATCACACCTGCTGTCAGAGGCATCACTAAAATGTTTCCCAGAGTTAGGAGATCAGGTGCATCCTCCTAGCTTCAAACTGCAGCCTAAGCCTGAGCTTCATCCAAGAAAACCTGTGAGCTCTGGGCATCAGAACCCCCATTCTCCAAGAATTTGCTCTGCTGATCACCTCCACCATCAGCAACCTGGCTGGGTCATTGTGAGGTGCAGCACATAATACAGGCATTTATTCTTTAAGCTTATTTCTAGTTGTAATCGAGGTCAAACTCCAAGCCTGTGCTCTGTTGAGTGGCTGTGCAGCTGAGGAGGTACCAGCACCCTGATCCCTTCTGTGCCTTTGCTTACCAGCCTGGTGACCTGGTGGGGAAAGTCTGCCAAATATGTAGGTGCATGCTCTTGCAAGGTAACTGCAGAGCCTGAGGAAGAAAAACATTCCAATAATTCATAGTTCAGTTCCCCACTGCCTCTATCAGACAAAAGCAAAAGCTGTCTTGCTTCCTATTTTACACTGGCATAATCTATCTGCAGCTTTTTTCAACATCAGACATGCTCCAGTTAAGGCAAGATTTAATGCTGCTTGGGCCAGATTTAGGCCTGGAATAAAATCCCCATGGCTCATTAGTCCCTAATCATAAAGCTGGGCAAGTCTCAGCAGGACTGTGCCCACCTCCACTTCTTTTGCAAGAGGTTAAATGATGAAATTCCCTTGCTGTTTTTTCTAGAGGATTAAAGTGATTTTATTCTCTCTTCCCCTTTAAAAAAAAAGGATCTTCCAAAATTTAAAGGCTTTCTTGTGCTATCAAGGTGCTGCTCTGGAGGATCATAGAACCAGAGAATCCCAGAATCATTAAGGTTGGAAAAAATGTCTGAGATCATCGAGGCCAACCTTTGCTCCATTATCACACATCAACTAAATCACAGCACTGAGTACCACATCCAATCTTTTCTTGAACACTTCCATGGGTGGTGACTCCACCACTTCCCTGGGCAGCCCATTCCAGTGCTGGACCATCCTTTTGAGGAATAAAATTCTTCCTGAACTCCTTAGGTGTTTGTAGACCCTTCCAATTCTAAGCTCTGATGCTCAGGACACTTTGTGGAGAACCAGTTTTAGTTAAAAATGCATCAATAAAAGGCCCTGTACCCCTCAGTGGGAATAATGGAAGTGCAGCTGTGAAGCTAGAGCCTAAATAATGGATGGCCTGGAATAAACCAACAGGAGAAGTTTATCTGGAAGGTGAGGAAGGCTGACATCTGACCAGCAAAACTCAAACTCAGTGCTGCAAGTTTGCTTCACCTATACAGGTGATATGTGCAGCTTTAGAGGAGTTACAGTAAAGCTTTAAAATAAGAATTGTATCCAGACTAAAAACACATGTTCTTTTTAATCTCATGACTTCACCTCAGTTTGGCACCATTTAGATCAGCTGGATCAAAACATTTTAAGAGCTGGTTTAGTTCCAGCAAAGTTTGATCACGTTGCTTTACACCACTTTACTCAGGGGACTGAGAGAGCATTTACCCCTCTGCTACACTTGGGTGGTTGTTGTTTTACTTATCAAAGTTGGCTCTGACTTTGCTGTGTGAATTAACAGGCCAGACCTGTCATCCAGCAGTCTGGCAAAGTTTGAGGCAGTCCTGTTGCATTTTATAGAAGATTTGTTAACCTGCAAATGGCAAGTGGCAATTCTATAGGTTAAGCTGACCCTTCTGCACTGCTGTGCAAGTTCCAGCTCCCCTAAGAGCAATTCTGAACAAAGGAGCTGCCTTCAAGCCCCAGCCTGGAAGCCACAGGGTTATTGGTAATCATTAGCAAATGTCAGAAGGTCTAATGATTTAGTCTAGATCCAGGGCTTTCTTTTTGCTATTTCACTAATCAGGTTAGAATTGGTCAGATTTTTTCCCAAGATTTCAGTCATTACCATCTCACAAACCCAATAAAGGCAGGCTGGTTATGAGCCACAATTTGGAAAGATGTGTCTGAAGGAAAAAAAAAAAAGAAGTAAATCCGACTAGTCTGAATGTTTGGGAATCTTGTTTAAATGTGTGTGGCTCTTGGGTATCCAGCCCAGTTTGTTTCCCACTGATTTTACAAGTTTCTAGCCAAGGGCACCATGGCACAAGCAGATCTGGCAGATGCTATGAGCACCGTGGAGTGAAGATGTCACCTGAGGCACTTTCCAGCCAAATTTCTCAGGAAATCTCTGCTCTAGATGAAGTGCCTCTGACCTTTTGTTAATTAATGAATTTACTGGCAGCAGATCTATTCCTAAGACTGCAGAGTATCTCCAAGTCCCATGTGCTGAGGGGATGCATCACCTTCATCTTCATCAGCACGGGTCAGACAGGGGTGCCTGGGACTGCTTCCTTGGGGGTTAGCAAGTTCAAGGCTGGTGTAAAAAAATTTAGGTGAGACGATCTACAGGACACAAAGGACTTGTAAATTTTAAAATTAGCTCTGCAATTAGCAATATCTTGGCCAAATAACTCTATCCTGTGTTTCTGTGCAGGCTTACTGGAGAAAAAAGGGATATGATGCTCAGTCATGTTCTCCATGCTCTCTTCCCCTGGCCAACCTGCCACCCCAACATTTCTCCAGTGCCTCCTGAAATGCAGTGGTCTAACTTTGTGCAATCTTATCAGTTTAAAACTTGACAGTCAGAGCAATGTTCTGCATTAACTGTTTTCCTCACCAGACCTGACTGATTTTAAGGGAGTCTTACTCTTCCTAAGGTCCTGTTCTCCTAAATCCTCTCCTGACCTAAACCAAGCAGATCTGTCTCTACGTTCTCACCCTTAAGAAGCGCCCCAGGGTGGGGAATTTTGAAGGTGACAACACTGCTGTGAAGCTTTTCTCCCCATGTCTTGCTGCTAGAAATAGACACATTCAGCCACTCTCCTTCCACCTACCAGTGTTGATGAGAAAATGAAGTTTTTGGCACCACTACTGAACTGTAAATTGATTACAGGCAAATCTTCTCACACTTTCCTTATCCTTTGTCTAATCTGTCTAGATTTTGAGTTTTTTAGGGCAGAGATTTTGTTGGTATTGGACTGAACATAGCAGAACTATATTAAGCTTAACTATCACTGTGCTGTTCAAAATCAAGTTTCCCTGGCCATCAAATTCAGGACCTTGCCTGGACTATGCCAGCCTTTTGCAGTAAAAAATTATTTGGGACTTGAAAACATCCCCACAGTCACCATATCTCTCCCCTCCAGTCTTTGATATCGGGGTGGTTCCTGTTTGTTTTAGGGTTGCTGGATGGGTCTCCACATTGTGCTTATATTTAATGGAGAGCTTTTCGTCCTTATTCCCTCCATCCCCTCTTCCCCTTTCTTTCTGTCAGCCCCATTCATCAGCCTCCCACCCCAAAGAAGTGCTCACTGAGACCTCGAGTGAATTTGATATATTGAAAAGCAGAAGCAGCAAATCAGGAGGAAAAAAAGGATAGTTTAACAGTGACCACAGGAGGGGTGGAAGTGCTCTGTGTGAAGCCTTTTTAGAGGCATCTTGCTGATGGGCAGGTGCTGAGAGTCAGCTTTGAGGCTTGTTGAGGGAGAGCAAGCCTCTCTCCAGCCATCCCACCCCATCAGGCAGCTGCCACCAGCACCAGCACCGTGGTGGTCCATGCCAGCAGTGGGGGTTCCCTGCTTCAGGCTGCTGCCATGGATGCAATTAGTGCCATTGGATTTCCCTTTCAAAGATGAGCTAATAAAACAAGAGGCTTCTGGGAGAGGAGGTCGAGCAAAGGAAATTTCATGTCCTGCCCAGCAGAGAACCCTCTTGCTTCCCAGAGGGGGCTGCTGTAAAATGAGAACTGCACATATTTATGTGTTTGTGAACGGGGAGGGCAGTTTTCAGCTAGGGCAGACAGTGCTGCCTGTTACCTTTCAGTTCATTCTGCATCACTGACTGCAGACAGTGCTCTGTGTGTCATCCACTCCCCAGCTGGGGGTACTTACCCTGAGTCTGCATTTCCAGCTGTTTGCTGTTCATAGGTATTTGAATTTGGACTTGGAGGATGAGTTTTCCTTGGAGCTGTGAAAATTCCCTCTGGACGGTGGAATATCTACACGTGGTGTATATTCTCTCTGCACCAGAATTCTCTCATTTCCTTCCAGAAAATCACTGGCTGCTTCCTCTGCCTTCTCTGCTTTGTGGTTTTCTTCTTGCACTCATTTCTCTTCTCTTCTCTTCTCTTCTCTTCTCTTCTCTTCTCTTCTCTTCTCTTCTCTTCTCTTCTCTTCTCTTCTCTTCTCTTCTCTTCTCTTCTCCTTTGTCTGACAAAAGCTGTTTTCCTCTTCCTATCACAGTGGGGAGAAGTGGACTTAGGTAAGAATTCAGCCTGGGATTAGCATAGCAGAAAAAAAAATCACTTCAGGCAATTTCTTTCTCCCTACCCAAGATGTTTTCCATGGAGATTTTTTCCTAAATTACATTTATTTTAGGTTGAGCAGTACAGCAGGAGGTTAAACAAAAAGAAATCTCATCTGTGCCTCTTCTGCATCTTGAAATGGCATTTGCCTCTGCAGATGGTGGACTGCTGGGAATGTAAAAGGGCTGCAATCAGGAAATCAAGCAGCACTGAGGGCACCAACATTGTGATCAATTAGCACCGTGTGTGCAGGTCCTCAGCGAAGTCATTACAGGGACAAATCTGTTTTGTTCACCTCTGAGTAATGCTTGGGACATAATCCGCAATTTCTTTAAAAGCAGAGAAACTTCCCCAACTTGGATGGGCCCAAATGTAACGTTTCCAATGGGGGAAGAGGTTCGTGTCTAAAATCATGCCAGCTGGAATCTGTAGGTTTTCAGCTTCCCCCTTTCCAGCCCAAATTGCCAAGCTGGCTTTATCGTTGAAATGAACACACGTCTGATTCATAAAACATTCATGCAGAGTTTCTACTCTCTTGGAAAGAAGGGAGCAGGCTGCTTCCAGGAAGGGAATGTGCTTTTTTGCTTCATGTGATCTTTCTGCCTCCGCTCAAAAATCAGCAGAAGGCTGCTGCTGCCTCCACACTCCAGGAGCAGGCAGACGGATGGAGGACCAAGGTAGCAAGCAAAGGGATGTCCCAGTTTTTGTGCTGTGTCTCCTTGCTGAGCCTATTCCCTGTGCCACAGCCCTGCAGTGAGGCCCAGGAGCACCATTCCAAACCTGCTGCTCAGACTGGCTCAAGCACAGTGGATCATCCAAGTGAAGTCCTTGTCTCATGAGTGAAATAGGAATGAGAAGTGCTTCCTTTTTTCTGTCTATTTATACTGCTGATCTTCAGGGCAGGGACCAGCCTTGTTTGAAGGGTGTGGGCCCACGACACAACTAAACCAACTTGCTGATTGCCACCCAGAAAGTGCTTGGTCTAACCTGACTATGAGCTTTTTAAAGAGGAAAATGCACAGAAAACTTTTCTGCCCTTTTTTCCCCCTTTGCATTTGTTTGCTGCAGGCTGATGCCCCCCAGCTTGATTTTCCACTAGTGATGAGAATTACGGGAGGAGTGCTGGCAGCAGCAGGTTGCTTCGCTCCTTTTGTAGGAATTGGAGATTCTCTTTGCACTACCAAATTTTGCTTTAAAGGTGTTTGGGTGTGGTGGTAAAACGAGTGAGGAACGTGGGCACCCTACCTATGCTGCTGAAACGTCCAAAAATCGCATGAGCCTTAAGGTCAAGGCCTTAGGTCAAAGCCTCAGGACGTACAAATAGCTGAGCATACAATGGAAGGGGGAGGGAGAGGTGGGAAATAGTCAGAAGCAGCGCTTTTGCTGCAGGTAACACAGCTGCCAGTGTACCTGTGCTGGTTTGTGTGGTTTGTGTGTGCAGGAGCTGCAGTCACAGCCCTGCAAACACACCAGGGTGGGCATTCACGGCACGCTCAGGCTGATTTAGAAACTCTCCGCCCATCTGTGCCTCCTCTTTCTCGTCGCTGTCTGGCTCGTTCCTTCTCTGAGAGGGTGCTGACATCTCTCAGGAGGAAGCTCTGCTTATTTAGCAGTGGCCTTTTGTGAAATTCAGGTGTAATGTACCCTGGGGGAAAGGTGGCTGCTGAATCCTGTAGAGTGGTGCTGTGCTCTGCACTGGGCTGCAATCAGCTGAGGCAGTCCCGTGGAGCTACCAAGGGTCAGGGCTCCCTTTCCCTGCTCCCCATTCTCCCACAGTGGCACATTTATGCAAAATGAGCCTGGCTGAACATTAGCCACCATCTCAGGGCTCTTTGGGTTTGCTCCCAGTGCCTGCCATTGAATAGCAGAAATCCCTGTGGGTTCTTTTCCTTGGTTAGGAGCAGTTGGGACCACCCTGTCTTCATGGCAGTGTATTTTGCACTGGTGATACCTCTGGAGATTTAGTGGGGTAAATTGACTCCTAAGATTTTCCGATTTTGCTTGATAAAACAAATGTGGTATAGATGACAACTATAGTGAATAATATGTGGATCCATTCTCAGTGAAATATTATTGACTGAGCTTAACTCCAACAAAATTTTCCTACTGATTTCAGGAGATATTTGGTCATAGTCAGATACAGGTTGCTGTTGTTACAGCAAATGTTTAAAAGGTGGTCAGGAAGATTTGTTTTCTTTCTTGTCTCTCTGATTTGCACCCTGCAGGCATCAGGCCTGATTATTTGGGTCACATTGGGATGAACTCTACATTTTCTGATAAGCAGAGAGTGCATAATTTCTCCTCCTTGCCTGTGGTGGTGGATTTTGGGCAGAGGCCTCTGTGCCCTCTCTCAGGAGGGGATCAGTACAGTGTGGAGATGAACAAACATCTCAAACCAAGTGGGTTTATTTCACAAATGGAGCAAAATATTAGAGCAACTGACTTGAAGAAAACAAGCAGGTGATGAGCATCAGCAATTTACACTTCAGACTTTTGTGATGGATTTTGCTCATCACTGGCAGGAGCAGAACAGTCCCCACTTTTCCAGCATGCAATCTGGAGCCGCAGTCTGATCTCAGTAGGCTGCATCCAGTAGAACATTCCCTTGGAAAAGCTTTTCCCAAAGCCCACTATGCTCATCAGAGCCCTGGATTTGCCAGGGGCCCCAGCTGTGAAGGCTTCCTTTTGTCCCAGACTCTTTTCCTTTTCCACCTGGGCACCCAAGCAGCCTGAGAGCACAGAGCTGCAGAAATCCCATTGTAGCTACACCCTCCAGAGAAATTCCTGCTTTTCCCCTGGGCCACAGGGCTGGTGATGATGGTGAAGCACAGCCAGGCTCCAACACTGGGTCCTGAGCCCTCCAGCCTTCATCACCATCATCAGCTGAGCCAGGAAACTCATGTGGCAGATGCACAACAGCAACGAGAGCAGGTGGCTTCCAAGAGCATTTCAGCCCTTCCTGTCCTCTCTGCAGGTCTCTCAGCCATGTCTCAGCCTTACCTGAGGAGGGAAAGGGCTGGAATCCTGGAATATGTTGTGATTTTCCCTCTGTCATGGGTGACAGCCCTATGCTTTGTTTGCCAATGAACGTCAGGAATGAGAAGCTTCATTTCAGCCTGGCACTGTCACACTGTTTGGAATCCTCCAGTGGTTTTAGTCCTTCCTGTAGCTCATCCTCAGAGCTACATCCACTTTCAAAATGCTCACTGAGACCAATCTTCCTATTTTAGTTACTGGTTAACCATTACAAATGATAATCCCCATTTAGAGTCATTCATTAAATATCTGAATAGTGCCATGACATCTGAATAATGGCATGGTGCTTACATACATTTCCTCTCTTTCTTAGATGTCTTGATTTAATGTTAATTTTTTTTTACCAGCTTGGAAATACATCTTAGATTGCTACCATTTCAATGCCTCTTTCAATTTCCCCAAGATAATTTTTGGGCTACATTTTAATTTTCGGTGTAAAAGAAAAAAAATGAAGAAAAAACAAAAAGCGAAATAAACGGAATAACACAAATAAGCTTACTTTTTAGGTTTTCCCAGAAAAGGAGCTGTCAAGCTCTTCAGAAATCTGTCCTCATGAGATTTCCCAACTTTTTTGACCAGGTTCTGCTAACAGTCCTTTTCCAAATTTGTGCTGAGGTAAGCAGGGCTGGAAAACAGTCCATTGGGAAATCATCTGAGAGTGGGTTCATGTGACAGCTCTTTCTGCGACTTGTCATGCCATGAATAGCAGAGCAACAGCCTTTCAGCACTCACCCATGTCACTGCCTGCCTTGCTTCTGATGGAACTGGGGTGAGCGAGTGCTTGTGCAAACGAGGGAAAACTGAACCAGTGCTTTTAATTTCCGTGAAAGGTCTGCTTTGCGTTCTCATCCAATGTTCCCATAATATCCTGATTTAAATGCCCTCCTGTTGCCGTGCCCTTGCTCCAGGGGCTCTGTGCTGGCACGCAGGGTTTGCACCCAGCACAGCTTTGAGGAGGGCAGTGGGACACGCTCCTGTCAGCCCCAGCGTGGTGCAGAGGGACAGGGACACTCGGCAGCTCCAGCCTCCTGCAGGCCAGAGGTACAAGAGGCAGGAGGGGAACCAGGAGGGGAAGTGTTGTCCAGCTGACGTGTGAGGTTCTGGAGTTGCCAGAAATAGCAGCCCATGCCCCTGACCCATGACCACCGGTTATCCCTAAGATAAATGCCTTTGAGTCATGTGCTGTGCCTAAAGCAGGTTCCTCTGAGTGCAAGCTGGGGGCCAGAGTAGCTGTTTATGGGATTTTCCTGCTGTGGGACCTGCTAGCCTGCAGCACTTGGGAAGGACTGAGTGTAAGGTGCTAAAACTGAACAACACTGAGCTGTTGGAGCAAGGCCAGAAGAGGCCATGAAGGTGATCAGGGGGATGGAGCTCTTCTGCTACAAGGAAAGGCTGAGAGAGTTGGGGCTGTTCAGCCTGGAGAAAAGAAGGCTCTGAAGTGACCATATTGTGACCTTTCAGTACCAAAAAGGACTCCTGGGGAGCTGGAGAGGAATATTTATATGGGCAGAGCATGATAGGACAAGGAGGAATGGCTTCAAACTGAAAGGGGGTAGATTTGGATTAGATGCTAGGGAGGAATTGTTGACTGTGAGGGTGCTGAGGCCCTGGCACAGGTTGCCCAGAGAAGCTGTGGCTGCCCCATCCCTGGAAATGTTCAAGGTCAGGTTAGATGGGGCTTGGAGCAATCTGGTCTAGTGAAAGGTGTCCCTGCCCATGGCAGGGAGGTTGGAACGAGATGTTTTTTGAGGTCCCTTCCAACCCAAACTATTCTTTGATTCTGTGATTTCTGTGTAAACTGTCCTCCAGGTGTCAATCAAGCAGAGCAGACAATTCTCAGGGCTCAGGTCACGGCTCCTCTGCTTCCCTCTGTCACAGCAGAGATGTTTGCCTTGAAATGTCCTTCAGGAAAGCACATTCTTTCTCCCTATCCAGCTGTATCAAAGGCTGTGAAGACACCAGCAATGAATATCTGATGACACAGGGGCCTTTCCTTAGTCAGCTCTTTCATCCCCTCCCTGTTGGGGCCATCCCGTTGACTGGGCCTGAATTTGTGCTTGAAGGTTTTGCATCACACAACTCCTACCAGCTGCTGCCATCCTGCCCCAAGAGGCAAAATCCAAATCTGGACACTTCCTGTGACTAAATCTCTTTGGCTGGCAAGTCCCTTGGTTCTTAGCCAACACAAATCAGTTTGGGAACCAACAAGCCGGCAAATTTTGGGGTTTCAGAAGAGTGGGTTCAAAATGGGCTTGGAATACAAAAAGATCCCAAACTATAGGTGTGAGATCTTCTCAGGTGCACAATCACATCCCACCTTTTCTTCCTTCCAGAGTGTAGAAACCACCTTTACATGTGAGCAGGACGGATCTGGCAGGACAAGCAATTTCCCATAACCGCGAGGTTACTTCTCCCAACAGGCAGCTGCTCACAGCTGCTGTTCCCGCTGTGGATACACACAGCTTTGCTGTTAAGATGCAGGGGGAGAACTTGAGCTTTCAAACCCTAACAGGCTATTTGCTTCTCCTTCTCTCTCTCTCCCCACAGCTGACCTCGGTGTCCAGCCGTGAAGGCATTTTCTGTTTTACGAGTAGCGGTGAGCAGAGTGCCAGCAGGTGAAAGCCCAGCCTCTCCTGCCTCTGTGTAATTAGCAGCCCCAAATACGGAGCAGTGCCTGACCCTGTGACATTTTTTCCTAAGGCTTTTATTAATTTGACACTGGTTTTCATAGCAACTCACCAGGGAGCTGTAAAAAACACTCAGCTGTACCTGACAGAAAATGGGGGGTTTATCTGCTCAAAAGGTTATTCCAAGCGTCAGAGGCCAACTGTGGTTTGGATCCTGGGGAAGTGCTCCAACTGTTTGATGGAAAAAACATGGAGCACTAAAAACATGGAGTTTAAAAACAGGGTTTGTGTCACCTTGAGCTACTGAGCTCTGTTTTTGTGGTCTATCCAAGCTCACACTCTGTGGAACAAGCAGGTAGGGGACTTTTAATACCCTTAATGTCATTGTTCCTGAGGGGACATTGCCTTGTCACCTCCAAAATAATTCAAAATAAAGGTTCTGGTTTTTCATTCGTTAGCTGATGGAGAATTTTTTCATTTTCTGAAGTGGGCTTTTCTGTTATTTCTAAAACAAACCTCTTCTCAGTGCTCTTGTGATCACTTTGGTCCTGCTCTGCCCATTTCTGGTGGGAGCACACTGTTGCACAGTAATTCTTGGACACCTCAAATTGCATGTTACTTTGGGCCAAACACTGTGACAATGGCCACAGTATGTGCAGGTTTTGTTTGGTTTGTTTGTTTTTTCCCAGTGGATCAAACTTTTGGTTTCATGTGGTGTTTTGTCTCAGGGTTCTTTATGCTAATGACATTTGATGGCCATGTTCACCCAGTGTATGCTCTACCTATTCCCTTTCATCCTTTCCTTGACTAACTTGAAGTGCTCTCTTGGAAGAGACTTCTTCATTCCATGGGGTATCTTGAGTTTATCCCAAATTCCATGATTTGGTTGCTACAATCAAGGACTCTGTCATCCCCTTATTCATACATCATTCTCCAGTAATTTACAGTCTATTCTGTCTTTTCTCTTGTTGCCCATCTTGCAGATACTTCCTTCAGCGAGGAAGGGTGTGGTGTTCAACACAAAGACATCATTCAGTGCTCTCTGGTGGCTCAGGGCATGGTTCAGTGGTAACAGGGTGCTGCTGGGTCACCAGTTGGACTCAGTCATCTCAGAGGTCTTTTGCAACCTTAATGATTCTGTGATTATAGAATATTAAGCAATTTGTTTCATCTATCCCTTGCAAGGCTCATTTCTCCCAACATGAAGGTGGCTTTAAAGGTAATCATTGCATTTTCACCTTTTCTTAGCCCATACCTTGGTTCTTCTGCCTAAGAGTTTCCCCTCCAGCATAAATTAAAATCTCTAATTCTTTTAGTGTTAGGCATTGCTCTGGGACATTTATCCTGTGAGTCTTTTGTAAAGTCCAAATTGTTTCTGAATAGATTTGAATGCACTGGACGGTTGAGTGACAGATCAGTCAGCTGTCAGGGTAGAATGAGAATCACAGAAGATGCTGAGTGGGAAGAGATCCATCAGGATGATGGAGTCCAGCTCCTGGCCCTGCACAGGACACCCCAAGAATCACACCCTGTGTCTGAGAGCATTGTGCAAATGCTTCTTGAGCTCTGTCAGACTTGGGCCTGTGACCCTGAGGAGCCTGTCCCAGTGCCCAAGCACCCTGTGGGAGAAAAACTTCTCCCTAAACCTTCCCCATCTCAGGTTCATGCCATTTCCTCTGTGTTTAAGCAGCACTGTAGTTATTAATGCTGCATTCCCCCTCTGCAGATTTAATGGTGGTGGCCTGAGACCTGTACATCCTAAATTTCTATTATTGTAAAACAGATACATCTGATATTCAAATTCCCTTGAAAACTCACTATTTTCTGTCTCAGATTCACTTAAGATCTCAGCAAAGCTTCCATAAAATGTTCGTGGTTTAGACAGGAATTCTTTCCTCTCTTTCCTTGTATGGGGGCAGCATATGTGGTGATGTGTGCCTGTTAACTGCAGGTGGGGTGCTAAATTCACTAACACCTGCTGCTAGTTCTGATGAGTAGGTAAATTGGCCCATGCTGCTGTTCTTCCCTAGCTGCTTCCATCTGCAGTGAGGTGAAATTTGAGGGACTGCACCTTGCATTCCTTTGCAAAGCAAAATCATTCCTAGGTGTAGGCAGTTTTGGGAAGAAGGACAGGACAAAGAACATCCAGACATGATAAAGCAGCAGTCTGTGATCAAAACATACCCCAATGCAGTTTCACAGCTGCCAGCAGAGAGGGGTAGCCAGCCGTGCAGACAACAGCTGTGCTGCCAAGGAACAAAATTACAGAGCCAGATGTTCCTCTTGGAAGAACATTACACTGAACTTGGTAGAGGAGTGCAGGAGCTGCCAAGTGCTCCTCTTATTTGGTCATAGGTAATGATTCCTCTATCAGGGAATGTGGAGGGGAAAGACCACACAGAATATCCTCACCAAAATGCTGTGGTTGAAGCATTAACTTCTCTTGGACCAGAAAGATTTGGGAGCTCCATGGCAACCTTCACATCGTGTTTGAAGGATAATGTTGTTTACTACCAGGCATGAAGTGAGAAACTTACAGCTACTGAAGCCAAATGCTTTCAAGGTATTTGCTACTGAAAGGTGACTAAGAGACAATTTTTATAGCAACCACAGTTGTTTGTGGGCGCTGTTGTAGTTCTCAGCTCAGGCTGCAAGTGAGAAGGAGAGCTGCTGGTTCTGTCTCTAAGGCAAATACCAGCAGGTCGGGTTTCTGAGGACGTGTTGGTGCTGCAGCCACGTTCTCTGTGGGGACCCAGCCTGGGTTTAAAGAAGCTGGGTGTGAGTAGGGGCCGGCCATGGCAGTGCTGAGCACCTTCATCAGCTGTGTCTGTTTTCATGGGAAAATGGTGAAGGCTGCATTTCTGTCTGGGGCTCACACTTCGAGGGTCCATGGTGCTCTGCAAGGCAACATTTTGGCACACAGGCTCAGATTCATGCCAGCAGTTGAATCCACCTCGTAAAAGTGGCTGACTTGGGGCTTCTGGTTGCCAACAGAGAAAGACTGATGATTCTTTAGAGAGATCCACAGACCCCAGGCACCCCTGTAAGTATTTATCTAATGAGAACTTAGATGACTGAATCTTTAGAAGAGGGAATATTGGCATCTCTGAGATAACTGGAGAGATAATTCACATCTTGCATCTCTTCAGTCATCTTTCTTAAACTCTCTGAATCTGATCATTCTCTCCCGGGACTCACAAGTTGCAAAGCCAGTTCTTTTTAAAAGTACCTTCTATTTAATAACCAAAGCAATACAAAATAGTCCAAATTCCTCTGCCAAATAAATCTGTCAGTAAGGAACTCACCCCTAAATATTACTTTGGACCAAGATTTCCTGTACATAATACATAATACATAATACTCCCACACCATCAACAAATTTAAGATCCTCTATCTCAGGGATTGCAACAGAGCCCAGAAAAGCTAGAGATCATAAATGAAACCTGCAGATCATACTGAGATTTTTTTTTTTCTTCTAATCACGTCGACTTCATGGCCCCACTACTCATCTGGGAAGGAAGGGAGAAGGTCAGGTTAAACACTGAGTGTTTGGAGGGAGAGCACACCGTGCTGCCCACGTATTTTCCATGGGATTTAAGGACAATAAGTTTCTCTCCCCACCTAGTGGTCACTAAGAGCCTTTTAACAGAGCATCAGCCTAAACCAGGGTGCTCAGCAGCAGATCCATTTTCTGATTTTTCCACAAAATGGGAAAATTAGAGAGGAGACGGTTGCTCCCTTTGCTGTAGGTTATCTAGCTCAGATGAAAGCAGAGAGGAGGATCCCTGGAGGATTCCCTTTTTTCCCCAATACATTCTTAAATTACGGCAAGGGTAAGGAACTGAACTCACGGTAGGAAGTGACTGTGAGCCAATGACTGGGCTGTGGCCGCTGATTTTTCCTTCCTCTGTAATCCTCCTTCTGTGGGTTTTGTGGTGAGTGAGAGCAACTTTGAAATGTGACAGGCACAGGAACATCTTCATTGCTCACCAGTGTGTTTGGCCTGGCTGTTAATTCTTTCTGCAAATAGCACGGCATTGGGTGAGGGGAGAGGAACGTGACATTAAAATGGATATGGATGTTAAGCAAAGCTGATGCTGACTGGCCTAAATATGAATAAGGAAGTCAGAAGAGTAAGCAGTGAAAGCAAAGTTTGAATTCTTTCCATTCCAATGCCCAAAGGAAAATGTTACCAGGAAAAATATATATGAGGCAAAAATATATGAGGAAAATATATGTGAGGCAAAAACACGGTCCTGGTACACAAGACATTCCACTACCTTCCCTGAGACTACTCATGACACAAATCCTGTGGGAGTGCTCCTTTTGGGGAAAGCAGTGCGCTTTTTTTTTTGCTACCCCTCTTTTAGAGCAGGTCACAAGACGTCACAGAGAGGAGCCCTGGTGGCACTTTGTGCTGACTCTGGGTTACCCAGGGAGGTCTCTCCTGCTGTGTTTCCCAGAACCTTACTGCAACTTTGTTGATCTGTAGCTGTGAAATGAAGGTAATGATATATTTCTTGCTGTGAATAAAACTTCGAAAACGAAAGTTGAAAACTGCAATTAAAGACGGCAGCTATGCCAGAAGTGCTGACAGAGGCTTATTATTTACAGGGCAGCTCGAGTGTCCTTCTCTCCAGCTAGAGAGAAGGGACCCCCTGTCCTGTCCTGTCCTGTCCCAGATGTGGAGGCAGGGCCAAGGCAGGAGTCTGGATCATCAGCTCACACCCCAACAGAGAAACTTCCCAGAATAATTTTGTAGAAAACCCCAGGAACTTAAGGCTGCACTGAGCTCTTTGCCCCTTTCCTCTGAGAGCAGACCCAGGAGATCTATGGGGACCGTGGGCAGAGGAGGGACTCTGAGGTTGCTCCCCCATGGTGCTACTCCACCATCTCACCCTGGGATACCCAATTCACTGCTTGCTGATGAGCTTCCCCCTCCTGCACACTAATAAAGTCTCTTAACTGAGATTTGAACTGCTCTCAGCTCTAGCAAATTGGGACAAGCTTCCCTGGAGAGAAAACAGACATCTCCCCTCAGACTTCCCACCACTTGTCTCAGGTGTCAGACTGACTTTGTATTTAATAAATATCTAAACCAGGAAGAGAATCTGAAAGCCCATGGGAAGGGGTAGAATTATCCTGTGGCTCAGGTGAGGAGGAGAAAAAAGGTCTGGCAGAAGGTTTCCACATGCGACACCACGTTTCTGAAAGGTACGGTGGGATTAGTTTGGGATGAAAGAAGTGCAAGTTAAATTCCTCCTCATCTAAACTCTAGTTATTATTTTCTCCACTTGACTCTACAGAGACCTTCATGCTGTGCCTTACAGTGGTGTAATAAAGCAGATGGAGAGAAATGTGCATCTTCCCTCTAGCTCTCTTATCAATACCTCTGCTGAACAGTAAATAACAGGGAAATGGAGCTCACTTGTCAACGTCCCCAGCTGCCGTCGCTTTCTCTAAACATACAGTCAGATATTTATTGCTAACTCTTCTGAAATATATAACAGCGTGGGACAGGGCTGTGGACACATTGTCTTACTTAAATAAGATGTTACTGACAGCCAGTGTTAGGTATCTTGGGGGTTTTATATTTTTATTTTCAGTAGAAGTTTCCCTTACAGAGGGGGCCAGAGAAGCTGTCAAGGCAGTGAAAGGTAGATTAACTGACTTATTTCAAATTAGGTTAGGTTGACAGCTAACCCTAATTTACACCCTGAAAACCTAAAGGGTGTGTTTGTAGGGCTGTGTGGCTGATGATGCATCGCTGGTGTGGCACAGCTCTGTAAGCACAGAGGGGGACTGCATCCCCTTCCCCACCAGCATCTTGGCCCTGCCTGCTCACACACAGTTCTGGTTTGTCTGTGGGCATGTCCTGCCCCCCTTGGTGGGCAGGACCCTCCTAACTGAGGCCACCTGCACGTTTCTGAAGCTTTACTTTAGGTCATTAACTTGATGAATGGAAATATTGGGTGTAACTGAGCAGGACGGACCACTTCAGGAGCCCAGCAGCAATGTGTGCTCTCAGTCTGAGGACAGATTGTTGGGACACCTTTATGCAAGCCCCTGGAAACCACACTTCCCTTCTTTCTCATCACTGAAATCAAGACATCCAACATCTACCACCTCCTGCTTTCCCACTCATCCTGTCAAAGAGGGAAATGAGTTTGGGTTGGGTACAATGTGTTCTTGACATTCACTCTAGCTTTTTACAAATCACTGTATAGTTCTCCTGGTGATTATAAACAGATTGTTTAATAATTTGTGCTATTCTCTTTCCAGACTGATGGTTTTTTGGTTCCCCAGACCCTCATTTTCTACCTTTAAAAGTGAGAGGTGCTCTGTTTACTCTCCTGGTGTGCAACACAAAACATTTTATGCAAAGAAACAGCAAACTAATATTGCATTGTAGCAACTATTCTGAGTCATCCCGAGGATTAAACAGGAACAACAGCAGTGGTAAGGCCCAAATGTTCAGAGAGATAACAAGGCAGCAGGGAAAGGCTGTGCCAGCAGCAGCGTCCCACCTTTGCAGAGGGTGGGTGGCAGCTGTGGTGGCTCAGGCAGGATGGGCTGCAGGGACAAAGGCATCTGCCAGACAAGAATTGCACATGCTGGAGCATCACCAGAATCCAAACATTTGGTATGTGGCTGCTGGTATTTTGATATTTTGGCAGAGGTGCACTGCTGTCCACCTCCCACGTGGAAAAGCCAAACTTGCCTTTTCCAGAATGCACTGATGGACTGAAAATATTGACAGCCCAAAGTCAGTCATGTAGCTTCTATCATATCCACATTAATCCCTGGTGTTGAAAAAAATGAAAGAACCCTGTAGTTTAATAAAAACTGAATTAAGTTCCCAAACAGTTCATTTAAAAAAAAAGTTTCTTTTTCCCTGGCAATGCTTGATTGACCTATTTTGGTGGATTAGGTACTGGGACATGATGCTTATATAAACTTTCTTAATAAGCTGTGCTAGACAAAAACATCCCTTATGAAAACTATTATCTTCTTGCTGTTGACAACTGCATCCTTTTTATTGTTCAGAACATAACACAAGGCAAAAGTACAGAGAATTCAGAAGACACTTTTATCATTAATAACTTCATAATTTTCCCTTTGCCTGTCTTTTCATTAAGGAAAGTAAATGCTTAAATCCAAGTGTACCATTGCTATCTTGGATCTGTGTTTGTAATTTCTGTTTCTCACATCTTAGAATATGAAAATTTGGGGAAACACCATCATTCAGTCATAATGAATTTCAAACACTCTTGATGTGTATTATCACATGAAATATTTTTTAATTTAACATTTAGGAGGAGCTGTGATGGCATTGCAGTGGTTCCTGGGGATTTCTCTTTACAGTGTAGGATTGTGTCTCAACCTTAGTCCCTTGCTATGAAATGTGAGTCCTTACATGGTCATACAAGTCAACACTGTGAAGGAAGCAAGGGGATGACTGAATTCCTGCAGGTGAGAGAATATTTTAGCCCAAAAATGAACCCATGATTGGTGGTGAGGCCTCACCAATGCCCAGTACTGGGGATCACTTCCCTGGTCCTGCTGGCCACATTATTGCTGATACAGGCCAGGTGCCACTGGCCTCCTTGGCCACCTGGGCACAGCTGGCTCATGATAAAGATTGCCAAATCAGGTCCCTGTTTGAGTTCCACCATTGTGTTCTTTCCTTCACACCACGAATTTTCAGTATATCTTTGCTGATGGCAAGTAGCTTTCTTTTCCCAGCGCCTTTCTGCAGTGCTTTCCCATCTGACAGACAAAATAATTTTAAAGTGATTATTTTTTTTTCTTAATACTAAAGCAGCTGCACCATGTTCCCAAGTCAAATATCCTCATTATTTAAAACAGATCTCTTCTTCATTCCTTGAGTATTTGGTCAGAAGAAATTAAATCAGCAGAAAAAATGGTCACAAAGCCCAGTTGCCAAATGTTTCCATTACAGAGAGCTCAGTCAAGTGTCTGCAGACATAATGAACACTGCAGCCAAGTTCACAGCGTACTGGGGACAATTTAATGGGAAGTTCACAGGTCAGACTGCAGCTCACTTACGTAGGCATACCCCTCCTCTCCCTAAAAATGTGGAAGATTTGACTGTAGGGTCACTAGAAGTAAAAAGCAAAGTCCTTCAGAAAAACCTGTTGGTATATTGTTGTGCAATAAATGGTTGAGATTTAGCTGCAAAGCACTCTCACCTTGGTTCTCAGGGAAGTGACCCAAGGGTTGCTTAGGAAGATGAATCCCTTGCTTTCAGTGAGATCAGAGGTACTGGCTTCAGAACTGGTGTCCTGGTGTTCCCTGGTAATGGAGAAACCTGAGGGACCCCATGGAAGGAAGGACTGTGGTCACAGCAAGATCTATTTTAACTTTTAACAAGCCATAGCTGGGAAGACATCTCACAGGAAAAACAATCACTTTTTTCTTTTCTTTTGTGGCTGACAAAATGGCCATGGCAAAGGAAACAACACCTATTTAGAAGATATCTAAATAAAAGTGAGGTGAAAGTGGGCAGTGACATCAGCCCCGTGGCACTGGCGTGACTGGGTGTTTAGGAATACCCTGGAGGTGTTGAACAGCCTTTGCTGCAAACACTCCTCTATTTTGGTAATAACCTCACTGACTTAGTGGTGCAACACTTCCAAAGCAACTCAGGAGAGCGTCTGTCCCCGTTAATATGAAACATTAAATGAATAAATAGCAGAAATCAACCATGGAGTGTTACTTGAAGATGATGAATTGACACCGACCACCCAGAAAGAGCAGAGCCTGAGCAAATTACACTTTATGAAAGAGGGTGCTGAAAAAGCTGGAATATGTGTAACCTCTTCAAAATGGTAGAGAATCTGGGCCCACATCCTAAGTTAATTAAAGGGACACAAGGAAAAGGAACACATTTTGTTTTCTCCTGGTTAATTGGCTGGTGTGCCCTATCTCATGGAGTCATCTTTTAACATAAAACCTATTTAAGTGATGTTTGAGCAGTCAGGCCATCCATAATGCAGGCTGGCAAGTCGCTGGCCCTCTGAAGCTGGCTCTGAAGGTACAGAGGACGTAGCAGTGACAATCTGCTGAAGAAAAAGGATATTTCTCTTTGGCTTTGGGTAGACAAAGAGATGCATAGCTCCACAATAACCTAAAAAACACATGAAAACTGAAACCTTCTCCTTTGCCAGGGAATGGAAATTCATTTGATACCTCCTGAAGGCAGGCAGCAAGATGTTTGCTAGGATTAAGGTTTTGCTTCATTTCTGCTCCCTCGAAAAGAGCTGATGGTGCTGCAAAGAGCAAGAGAGACTGTTGGATGAAGAAAAAACTAAAAAGAAATTCTAGGATATATTTAAATGTTAAATAATATTTAATGTGTGGTGTCTGAGACAGAATGTGCTTNAAAAAGAAATTCTAGGATATATTTTAATGTTAAATAATGTTTAATGTGTGGTGTCTGAGAATGTGCTTAATTAGGGGAAACAGGAAATCAGTCTAAGAAAATAAATGAGGATTTGAGGGGAGGGGACTGAAGTGACCCAGGGTGTCACATTTGTGTTGCTCTTGGGGTGAGTTTGGCACAAATTGTATAAATGTCAAAAACAGGTAAAAAGATAATTGTTGATGTTATTTTCACTTTGCCTTGCTCATGGTGGTTGCTGTTCACAGCTGAGTCTCCTGAGAGGATTAGTAATACAACTAATGAAGACTAATAATGCAGGTAAATTAGTTTGTATCTGATGTAATGGACTATTTTTGAAACTCTAATGATGTAACTGGGAAATCTGTACTCATTTTCAAGTTCCAGATGGTTTTAGAGCTAAGTCTGATTTTCTGAGAAAATGCCTCGGATGCATCATCTTCAGAACATCTGTATTTAAATTGTCTGCCTTGTCCTGTATGATTAGCAAGGTATGCATTCTCCTCTGCTCTTCCAGGAAATGTGATTTATGGCTTTACACTGTACAGCAAGAATAGCAAAATGTGGCTCCAAATTAAGTCAGGAAGAGGGAAGTTTGGGTGCTGTGCAGGGATGGGGCCCAGATTTGGTTAATTACTTCACACTGAGGGAACGACTATGTAAGAAGTGAAATCTCTGCCCTGCATGTGATTTGGCAACTCTTCTAAAGCACCAGCTCATTCCAGGAACTGAACTCTTGACACTGCCTGTCCACCTATGACAGTGCAGTGGGAGTTTTCCCTCTCAGTCCCTGTATTCCACATGGACATGGTGTTCTTGGCTGGTGTTTGGGGGCTTGGTTAGGCTCAGGCTGAACTTGCTTCCAGCTGAGTTTGGATAATTCTTTCCCCTGGGAATTGAGGGGCAGGCGAGCAGAAGAGATGAGATTGCAGAGCAACACGCCCTCATCTTCCTTCCTTCTTCATACCAAATCTGGGATTTGGTAGCAGGGGTTTGATGTGGGCACAGGGAATACTCCCACATTGTTTTTCAAGAACAGGGTTTTTTCAACACTTTTCGTAGACAGGCACCTCTATCATTTTCTGTAAAAGTAGATTTTAGTGCTCTGATGTTAGTCTTATTCTCTTTCTACCATTTGTGACCCCTTAAAAATGAATCTGCAGGCCTTTGGCAGCAAACTGAAAGCCACCAGCTGGAAGATATCCCATATCACATCTTGATCAGCCAACAGAGTGTCTGCAAGCTTGGCATGTTCTTCCCTCCTCTGAACACCTTGCAGCAGCACAGCAAATAAACCAGCTCTGATGTGTGTTCACATTGCACTCTTGGCTTCTCTTTGGGTAGGAAAAGTGTGGGCAGAGCAGTCTTTTGTTCAGGTGGGTGTTTTTGAGTGTGTGCATGTGAGGTCTTTCTGGAAAACCCTTCTCCAACAGCCAGCAGCGTGTGTGTGTGTGACACACATCCAGGAAAGGACTTGGAGCAGATTTCCTGGGGCTCTTGCTCATGTCACACACCCTTGTACTGAAAGAAGGGTTCTGTGGGAATTCTGCCTTGCAAAATTCTTCAATGCTTTTTTTGCCCTCCTGACTTCTGTTCACAGGAAAGCTTGTTGTGGCCCTCTGTAGCATTGGGAAGTTGTGATGATTAATGAGTTACCTGTGTGCTACCTCTAGCTTATTTTCTATCCCCAGCTGAAAACCAGAACAAATTATTGTAAGGAAACTGGTGAACTCCTGTGGTGTCACAGAACTGCAGCCAGCAGGTCACAGAGCCTTTAAAGCCAAAGTGTGATGATCAGAAGGCAACACCTCGTGTGCAATAACAAGAAAAATTTCTCAGTGGTGTGTTGTAGCTTTGAATAATCCATGTAAGGAGTGCCAGAAGTCCAGTAAAAAGAGTTATTTGATGGGCAAGAGGAACCTTGGTGGGTGAATGGGCACCAGGGACCAGCTGGGTACATGAAGCTGTAACATGGTTTGTGCCCCTTTCTAGTGTGTATGATTTTGTTCATGAACAATGACTACTGAACATCTTAATCTAGCCTTAATTTTGGTTACTGCTAAATGTTTTCTTCTCTATTGTTTCTCCAGGGAAATGTTAAATTATCCTTTTTTTTTTCTTCCCCATCTGTCTACTGGTGTTTATCTCTTCCTGGAAGAAATCCAAGTTTAGTAATTAAGGCACTAGGAGAAGTCAGAGGTTGGATCAGTAGATAAAATGTAATTATAATAGATCTATGAATCTCTCTGCAGTAAATATTTTAACACCTTAGGCCAAATTCTCCATGAACACAAACAGAGTGTTTGGAGATCACACTGTCTTACACCTACTGGGGATCTGGGTAAAACTGCACTCACAGCTCCAGTGCAGTTGTGTGGCAAAACTTTAAAACAAACAAACAAACAAAAACCTTAGGAAGATGATGAGGTGCAATGCCCTGCCCAACAGGCAGTTTGGATGAAATGTGTGATTTTTTTCTCACATCCTGTGATGTATGCTTGCCTATCATTTTCCCTTGGCAGTTTTCGAATACCCTGAAATAGAATTATATCTGTATAGATAAAATCTTCAGTTGCAGTGGTGGGCAGTTGGATTACATATCTTAACAAGACAAGGGCTGTAACTTATTCCCTAATTTGGGTGCTTAGGTGAGGGTTTGTGGTAGAAACATTCCACAGAAAATAATAAAAAGATCAAAATAAAAAGATCATTTTGAAGAACAGAAGCAAATTGCCCAAAAATTTTCCAAATCCCACCATTTCTGGGCATCTTGTTTCCCCTTCTGCTGAAGTCTGGAGCAGGTTCCCGTGCCATAGCTGGTGCCACTCACTATTTCTGTCCTCCCTGACCTCAGAAAAGGCTCTCATGGGACACTGGCCCTGAGCTCTCCCTCAGCTGCGAGCCCTGGGGAAACTGAGGTCAAGTGTGAGCCACTGACCCTGCAAAGTGCCAGATGTTGTTCTGGCACCCCTGGTGCAGACCAAAGTCTGCAGAGGGACATGTGGGAAGGTTGCTGGCCATGGACATGGCAAGAGAAGGACTTCTGAGTGAAAAACAGCCTCCTAGGTGGGCAAAAGTTTTCCTAAAGACTGTATGGATGAACTCTAACAAAAAAAAGAAAAATCAAAAAGAAAGTGAATATTAAAGTGATGGAAGCCTGGTGGCAATTCCTGCTTGCCAAAACAGAGGGGCACAGGTCCTGCAGGAGCAAAGGCAGCAGCAGTGAGATGACAACAGACAGCTTATTGCATAATGAAAGTAATTAATCCCTCAGTGTGTCCCCTTCACAAGCAGAACCAATAACCTCATGTCTTTTAAACGATGACAGCTCCACTAACTCAATAGAGAGTTTGAAGAAAGCATTGAATAGGAATGCAGCATTATTATAATATGAAGGAAAACAGTCTCATTGAAATGTTAGGTACATGCTCCATCCTTTAGCAAACAGAGATTTCAGGGAGCTGAGAGTAAAATTTGAGTCTATAAATCTTCCTGTATTACTGCATAACATTACTTAACATAACACAAAGTGTAACATAATCTAGTGATACAATATAATAATATAAAATTTAGAAGGCGTCTGTTCTTCAAAACCAGGGTCCAAGGCTCATCTGGCCCTTCTGGGTGGCCTCTTCCCTTATGTGGAATTGATATGAAAACTCTTTACCTCAAGCTTGTGTCTGCACTGAGTGTGTGATCAAAGAAAAAACCACAACGATCTTTAAAGCCACCAGAATGTCTATCAGAGACGTATTTCATTATGACTCAGAGATGCCAAAAACATCTTTTTCCTTCAAGGTTTGCCAATTCATTTGAAAGAAGATGTAAAGGATGCATCTGTGCAAGAGCTTGGAGTCACACAGCTGGAAAAGGGGGAAACCAGTTGTTTATCCCTTCAGAAGTCTTGAATTTGCACAAGTAAACACTGCACAGGCTGGGAAGGATGTGCCCCACACCATGTCTGTGTCTAGCTGTGAGTGCTCAGAGAGGAAAAGCCGTGCCTGGCTCTGACCAGGAGCTTTTGGAAGCAATAATGAGCAAAGCTCGTGGCAGCACCAGCACATCTATCAAACCTAGTGACGCTCCCAGAGAAATATGCTATTGTGGTGAAGTACACACCAAGAGAAAATATATCCCATGCAGATTTCTTGGTCAGTTGGTTTCTGGCAGGGGAAGGCAATTAGAAAGAGGAGTTTTCAGGCATAAATCATCTTTGTTTGGGCTGAGCAGCATTTGTGATGTAAGAAATGCAGGCCCCAGCAATGCTCGGCTGTCCTTGGCTCTTTCACTGTAGTTCAGTGTTGAAGTGGCTGTCCCAGCAAGAGTCAGGAGCTGGGGGTTACCTGGGTTTTAGGGAACTACACCAAATTAATTCCTTTTGGGAAAACATGTTTTGCAAACAGCAAATAAAGATCAAAACCCATGAAGTGACATTATCTCTGACAACCTTCATTTCTGTGGGATATTTTTGTCCTCTGAAACAGAACTTGGTAGTGATGATTGAAATAGGGTGCTTTTGTTGTTGCTGTTCTTGAGACTAAAAAAAGCAAATGCTGTCTGCAATTAGAATTTTCAGTAGGGGTGGGTTTTTTGAGTATTTTTTTTCCCAGTAGATTCAAGGATGTATATTGGAAATTAACAGTAGGAGCTACAAAAAATTGTCTCTCTATGTACAACTTGTCCTTTCTATGTGTAAAAGTTAGCTCTTTGAGAAATGCTTGCTGTTTAGGTCTGTTCTTTTTGGTTTTGTCTTCCTGGAATCCAAGTCCATGAATAAAGAATCACAGAGTAGTTTGGGTTGGAAGGGACCTTAAAGACCATTTTGTTCCACCCCTGCCATGGGCAAGAACACCTTCCACTATCCCAGGTTGCTTCAGAGCCCCATCCAGCCTGGCCTTGAACATTCCCAGGGATGAGGCAGCCACAGCTGCTCTCGGCACCCTGTGCCAGGGCCTCTCCACCCTCACAATCAAGAATTTATTCCCAATCCAAACCTGCCCTCAGATTGCCCTGACCCAGGTGCAGGATGTTGCACTTGGCTTTGTTGAATAATAGACCTATGTGGGGTTTATTATACTTTTTGTATGAGGTGTTTTGTTTGTTTTTTTTTCTCAGAATCACTCATGATGGCAGCTGCTCCCCTCAGATTTCCTATTACAAACAAATAAAAAACCCAGAACTTTTGGTTCAGATATTTGTCTCAGTGTTTAAAGAGCAGCTAGATGAACTCATGGAGGAGGAAGTTGCCTGTCAATGTTAAATGCAAAGGAAATATCTCTGCTTAAGAAACTCCTGGAGTGCAAAATATCCATTTTGGAGAGTAACCATGGACTGCACCATCATATGACTGCCAGGTGCTTGTATTCCTTCCCATACACCTGTTCTTAGTCCTGGAAACAGGATAATGGATCTTTCATCTGCAGCAGTATCTCAGGTTTTTGTCCTTCTGTTTTTATTTCATGTCATGAAACCACAATAATTTTCTTGCTTCGACCATGTTTCTCAGCAGCAACAAACCTGATTTTTGGTGCTACTTTGGCTGCACATCACAGCAGAAAACAAACCAAAACCAAACCAGCTTGTTGATATGGAAATCTACATTACAAAGTTTGCATATGAAACAAAAAAAATAGAGTGTATTGAAAGAGAAAGGTGATGCAGTTAGGTGCACTCCAGGTAACTCTGGAAACTGTCACATTTTGAAGGTAACCATTAAAAATTAAAAAGATATGTGACAAAACCTCCTGAAAATCCCTTAAAAGCTCAATACAAACTTCATTAAACAACAATCAGAGCAGTAAACTATTTGTGGTTTGCTCTGGTCACATGAGCTCATTTGTGGCTTGACTTTATGAAATTCTTTGTGAGAGCTGCTCTCAAAGACAGGAAAAACAATGGCTTAGTTTTATGTACCTGATTTAATCAGATTTCCCAAATTATCATTTTTTTTACTGCTGCCAGGGAATCAGAAACAACCTCATATCCTTCTCCTCAGTTCCAGTAATTTATCACCCACAGTGTTTGGACCAGGGAAATGTGAAAGAAACATGCAGTAGCAGCAGTGCAGTGGAAAGTTTCAATAAGTGGTTCAGGCCAATGCAGCACTTACATGGGGTCAGCTGGATGTAGAAATCTTGGAGAACTCGGTGCTAAAAATAATCAGTGACTTTGTGACTTCTCCAGCCCCTTGGTGTAGGCACTGTCAGGACAAAGTGGGAGTTCTTTGATGGGTTAAAAAAGTGCTGAGCTGTGTGTTAGAGAAGAAAAGGCCTCTGCAGATGCCTAAATAATGTGGTTTAGCTGTGCTGAGTGCCTCCTGCCCTCACCTGGGGCCATTTGGATTAGCTCTGGTCACCCTGATGCACCTGGAGGGGTGTATTTGTACCCTGTCTTGTGGTAGCCTGCCTGGAAAATATCCCAGCTGTCAAAAATAAACCTATGCATCATTCCTTTTTGGTTTTTTTTTTTTTTTTTAGTTTTTTCCCCTAAATTTTTGCACTCAAGGCTTCAAGTTTGATGAGTGAAAAAACTATTTAATCAAAACACCTTTCAAAAAAGGAAACCACAAATTAAGAGGACATGTTGCCTTAACAAATGTCTTCAGTTAATTTGAACCAGACAGCTGCTTGAGGAATCCCAGAAGGATGCAACATAAGGCTATGCCTATTTTTCACCAGCAGCCTCCAAGAAAATTTACCAATTTTTTATTATTTATTAAGGTCTTCTGTGTTCTTTTATAGAAATCTGCCCAGAAGGAAGCAGGACTCAGCTTCTGCCTCTGATGGCCCAGACAGAATTGCGTGCTGCGTTTGACATGCTGGTCCTTCAGAGCCTGGAAAACATAGAGAAATATGAGATGTCCTGCAGGAATGTGGAAGACATCATGTGCCTTGCAGCTTGATGAATTTCCAGCAAAATTTACTTTTGCTCCAGATTCATATTAATTCCTCAAAATCTGCCAGCTGAG
This sequence comes from Polioptila caerulea, assembly GCA_013397295.1. NCBI lineage: Eukaryota > Metazoa > Chordata > Aves > Passeriformes > Certhiidae > Polioptila > Polioptila caerulea. The sequence goes on along the minus strand of VYXF01011773.1, from coordinate 951,154 downwards.
ATACTCTTAGCTAAGAAAACTGGAGGAAATTGAAAATCAGGGTGGACCAGAGTCACCCTTGCACACAGGGTTTGAGTTACTTGAAAACAACAGCCTTAGGTATCCCTGTGAACCTGGGGAAAATGTCTCCACAATGCAAAGCAGCTGTGAAAAGCCAAGAACATTATGGAAGCTGTGTTAACAAGGGAATAGGGAGTAATACAGAAAGTCCAGGGGCTTGACAAATTAATCAGAGCTGGGCAGCAGTTTAAGAAACCTCACAAGGACATAAACCAGAGCTGCTCAAATGATTTCCACCAGGAGCTGCTGTATAGATGTAAACACTGCAAGGGGTTGGGTTGTTTCACTTCCAGAGGGATCTCAGGTTGGACAGGAGTGCTGGGAAGAGAGGGTGGGAATTACAGCACCTAGGGGAACCCAGGGGTGATGCTCTGGGGGAGGTGTGTGACACAGAGGTCCTGTGTGCAGGGATGGAGAGGGATTGGATCACGTGGGGAGAAGGACAAGGGGGAATGGCTTGAGATGAAGGAAGATAGATTTATGTTTTATATGAAATTCTTCCCTGTGAGGGTGGTGAGGCCCTGGCACAGGCTGCCCAGAGAAGCTGTGGCTGCCCCATCCCTGGGGGTGTTCAAGGCTGGATAGGGTTTTGAATGACCTGGTCCAGTGGAAGGTGGCCCTGCCCATGGCAGGGGGCTGGAATGAGATGATCTTTAATGTCCCCTCCACCCCAAACCATTCTGTGATTTATGGGGCTGAAACAGGATTCAGAACATAAGGGCAACCTGAAGCTCCAGGACATGAGAAATAAACTAGTAGATAGAGTAAGAAAAAGTATGGAAGATATGAATAAAAGAATTTCAGGCAATATTTTCTACACTGAGTCTCTGTTCAGACTGCACAATATAGGATGATTAAATATTATTCATTAAAAGCAGAATTGTGTTATTTAATTTCCAGTTAATGGGTGTGTTTCAGCCTCCTAGGCAAAGACAACAGAGTAAGTGGAGACAGACCTGCTCATGCTGCAGATCAAATTGCTTTAATCTCTTTTAAGGGTGTTCCTTCCTGACACAGCTCCTTGTTCCTCTGTCTGCTTATGCCAGCTCACAGATCACCACAGTATATTCACATTTCTAAAATACAAAATGCTTTGCCTGAAACCTTCTGAAAACTGGCTATGGGTAAAGATCATCTTCAGATCCTGATCACTATTACTCATTATATGGAACTTGAAAGAGGGAAGTGTTTTTCTCTTTTGCAAAAACATCATATCCTCAGGTAAGTTTGGTGGTTCACTCCATTGCAGTGCTGTTCTCTGAATCCATTGTGTTTATTCCTTCTGAATCTGTTCCACCACTGGAAGAGGCAGGTGGAGGAGGTAAGAGCAAGAAGAGGAGTTTAAGAGGCAAGAGATCAGGGTCATGAAAAGGAGGAAAGTGGAGAGTGGTGAGTAGAAGCATGAAGTGGAGGGAGAAAGAAAAGGCTGCAAAAGTAGGGAAAGGCACAGACACTCATTGAGAGCTGGGAGGATGTGGGAGCCACAGGAGGGGACCCAGCACTGAGCCTGAAATGCAGGGCACAGGGAATCTGCAGAGCCTCTGATTGGAACCATCGAGTGCATCCAACTCTCTGCTGCTCAGCTCGTGGGACTGGGCTTGGGCATCACTGACTGGGCTGAAATCATGGAAACACCTCAGTGTCAGGAATTGGTGTAACCAGGACAAAAGAATGGTTTAGAAGAGGCAGGCAGTTTTGCTTCACAGCATAGATAATTCTGATTGTATTTAGTTTTCTGGTTTTGTTGGCAAAAATCTGACAGCATGAGACAACAAATGACTTTTAACTTACTGTTTTCTCTAAGAAAGCATTATTTTTTAATGATCTTCCCCTTAAATCTGCATATACTTGGAGGCTGAAGAAAACAATATGATGGAGCAAGAGGGAGGAAGGGGATGGAACAGCAGAAAATCTATTTGCTAAGTCCTGCAATGGAGAATATATATTTTAATGTGAAACAGTGATGACAAGGGAAACTTTAGACAGCTTCAAAGCAAAAGCATCCAGGCAGGCAGTCCTGCAGGACTTCAAAACCTTGCATGGAGACAAAGCTTTTTGTACATCAGAGCTTGAAATTCAAATCAAGCAGAGAGCAAGCCAAGCCAACTTAGAGCATTTTGTATTTCACTTGATGTCCTGAAAGGCTGCAAGAGTTCCTTTATCATTTTCTTGCATCACATGCCATTTTAGGCTCTGTTTTGCAGGTGTTTCTTTGCTCCTTTTCTTCCAGTTTCCTTGAGTGGTTACACAGATTAGTAGTGTATCACATGTGTTTTTTAAAGCTTTTGTTCAGCTGGATTCTCCTTCCCTCCCTTCAGCCTCAAAGGCAGATTTACAGGAATCTTTCAGAGATATGACACTGCATTATTTTAAAAGCTTTGCTCTTCTTATCTTCATGGCCTTGGAGGTCACAAAGAACTACATGTGAGGATAAGCATCAGGTCCCCCAGCATGTAATAAAGTCAGACTGGATTGCAAAAGATGCTTTAACACATAAATCCAGATACCCTTTGCAGAGTCTCCCCTCTCTCCTACCACTGATGAGATTTCCTGAATTTATTTTATAAAAGACAGGAGGGGAGAGTGCCAGTATGAACAAAAATATCCCCAAACCTCTATCAAAGGACCTGAATTTACATTTTAATTCCATCCAAATAATGCTGGTTCAAGAATGGCTCAGTAAAAATATTTTATGACAAAAGCAGCAAAGGAATTTTGTTGGCTAACTACTGATAGGGTTTATATTTCATTAGTAAATATCCAAAAAATCATCTAATGTAGAATGTTTTCAAATTAAGGGCAGAGAGGAAATTACATTTGCTTCTGTTGATGGAGCAACTGGATATTGAAAAATTGTTGCAGGCTTTGCTGGATTTGATTCAAAGAAATGCTTACAGCTTGGTTCTCCATTGCCTGTGTTTTACACTGTAATTTCAGCCACGCTGTCTTTCTCCACGTGCTGCTGCAATTAAGGAACCTGAATGTTCCATAACTTACAGTTCTGGCTCAGCTCAGCTGTGCCAGAAATGGGGAACTGGGAGACTTTGGGTATGAAACTTAGATTGGGCCACATCCAGGGACAACTGAGGGGACTGGAGGGGGGGCACCCCAAATCTTGGCTCCCAGGGTGAAATACCAAAACCTGCACCAGCTGCCTCCTGATCTCAGTAGGGTGAGACCCAGGTGGTCAAATTAGCACCAACCCACCCTCTGCCTGGGACAAATAATAAAAACTGGGCAAATAAGCCTGGATTTGCCAGTGACACTTGTTACCCTGCAGGGCACCAAGGGGGTCCTGGGCTCCCATTCTGGGTCCCTGGGGATTTCAGCATCCCTGCAGTGGGTGCCACTTACAGCCTGGCAGGGAGTGAGGAGAGGGGCTTGAGAAAAGCTGTGCCCAGCCAGGTGTGGAGGGTTGAGGCAGGCAGCAAGAAACAGCTCTGCAGTGGTTTAAGCAGGACAAAGGAGCAGTTGCTGGTTTTGGCTGTGCCTGGTGTGGCTGAGGGGGATGAGGTTCATTTGGCCAGCAGTCACAAAATATCTACTCATATTCCCCTGCATTTCAACGTTCTGCCTCTTCATAGAGAGTTCATTTTGTCCCTCTTGCTCCTAACCCTGATATCACTGATGTGGTTTAAATCTGGAGACAGAAATGAGGCTGTTCTACAAAGAGAGGCTACTCCAGGAGCTAAGGTAAGGGAATGAAGTGGGATTTAAGAGGCAATGGTTTCAAACTGAGAGAGGACTGGCTTAGATTAGGAATATTAGGAAGAATTTCTGGACTGTGAGAGTGGTGAGGCCATGGCACAGGTTGCCCAGAGCAGCTGTGGCTGCACCATCCCTGGAAATGTTTAAGGCCAGGCTGGATGGGGCTTGGAGCAACTTGGTCTAGTGGAAGGTGGCCCTGCCCATGGCAGGGGATTGGGAATAGATGATCTTTGAGGTCCCTTCCAACCCAAACCATTCTGTGATTCTGTAACACTGACAGCCACTTTAGCTCTAACAGTTTCTCCATCTGTGTGCTGGACCCCAGCTGTGTCCCTGGGAGGGACTGACACCCAGCCCTGGCCTGCCTTCCTCTGAGGAACCCTGGACCCTGCTGCATCACAGGCTCAGACAAGAGGGGGTGGCACAGGAATCCTCACAAATGTAACAACCTTAATGGTGGCATTTGCAGTGAAATGTGAGAGGATGGTAATTCCTGCTGTGTGCCTCCAATTCTGGTGTTATTTCCAGGTGAGGACAAGAGGCTGATCTTTGCATTTTGCTCTGCTGCATAGATCTGAGCTATTTCTTCCTTCCATAACCTTAAAGGTCATTTCCACTGCAATGGTTCTGTGATTCCACACTGAGTGGTGTCTTTCTGAGGGACAAGGTGTTCAGCCAGCTCTGGAGGATTGGTCCAGCATCTCCTCTGGGGATGTGTCTGCCAGGTAGGAGGGACAGGGAGTGTTCAGCTGTGGCTGGCAGAGGCTCTTGCTGAAAGGCAGAGGTACAGAGTGGAGTACAAGCAGCCTCCTGTCACTCACAGGAGTGATTCCTGCCTCTGAACAGGTTGGCTCTTACTGCTCCTGAGACCACAGGCAGCAGGACTCTCAGCATCTTCTGCTGTGCAGAGCCAGGTGAACCACTGTGCTCAATGTTCACTCAACAGAAAAAGTGCTGCTGGCCAAAGGAATTTTGGTAACAAACCCCTTTGCTTAATTTCGTGTACTTTTGTTTAACTGTTCCTAAGACTTTTTGCAAGGAAGGCTAAATTCCAAATTTAGGTGAAATTGGCTACAGGATACACACCCAGCTGGAGATGCTGTTAGTTTTGGAGGTCTCCTCAGAAACTAGTGACATGTGTTGTGGAAAAGCTAAAAAACCCAAGCAATTTTGGCTTTAAGCACCTGACCCACAATTAGCATTTTGCCTTTTCCTAAGAGGTAACACAGGGGCCCCAGGCTGTGTGACTGCTGGTTGTTCAGACAGAACAGGACACTCAGGGGGGACCTTGCTGCTCTCTACTACTCCCTGAAAGGAGGCTGTAGCCAGGTGGGAGTTGTGGCTCTTCTCCCCAGTAACAAGGGATAGGACAAGTGGAAATGGCCTCAAGCTGTGCCAGGGGAGGTTTAGGATGGATATTAGGAATAGTTTTGTTGCTGAAGGGATGTCAAGCAGTGGAACAGGCTGCCCAGGGCAGTGGTGGAGTCACCATCCCAGAAGGGATTTGAAAGATGTGTAAATGTGGGACTTGGGGACATGGTTTCATGGTGGGCTTGGCAGTGCTGGGTTCACAGCTGGGCTCAGTGATCTTAGAAGTGTTTTTCGACCCTAATGATTCTGTGATTCCATTATTCTGCAATTTCCACGTGCAGTGATTGAGGACAGGACATTGCAGAGCACTCTGATGGTATGGGCTGGCTTTGTAGGTAAAGAAACATCTTATACACCAGAATGTGGCTCTGTGCCCGTGAAGGAGGAGAGAAATGAATTCAGGTGAATCTGGAGCATAATCTCTGTGCCCATGTAAAATCTTAAATGTTCCGTGGGCTGCTTTAGTCAGCAGTAGGAGATGAGGAGTCCCCGTGTGCACAGGCGAGGGTTTAAGCTGTATATAACCAACAGGGGGCATTAGGTTTATGCTTATTAAATGTGTATTTCTATTCCTAGCACAGAAAAATCTCCGAGTAGTTTGATTGAAAACAGCAGGATGTGAATCTTGTACCCTATAAAAGATGCAGGATTCTGTTGGATTTTTTTTTTCCCCAGAAGATTTAGTAACTGTGTAAGTCCGCTTTTCTTTAGGTCTAGCCTGTATCTATCCTGAGACAAAGATAAACGAGATGTAATTAACAGCCAGATGATTTTTGCATGATTTGCAGCTCAAAAAGCACTTGAAAAATATAAGTGTTTCTGGTACAAGTTTGTTTGTATTGATAATTCCCAGTTTTCTAACCAGAAATTAAGGTAAGCCTGCAATTATATCTTTCTGATGGAAATGAGATTCAGCAGTGCACAGTCAACTGCTGCCCTTAATTTTGGAGAAATCCTTGCCCTGAATTATTTGATTATTGAATGAAAGGACTTCAATGAGGAGCTACAGTGCAAACACAAATTGTGGAAATGAAAGTAATATTTATTACAGAGATAATTATTATGGCTACAACCACTCATAAACGTGTACATGGCACTATTCATACACATGTTCCTTTTACACATGTTCCTTTTATATTTATATTTTGTATTCACAGCACTGGTTACACTGACTACAGAACCTTTTTCTCTTCACACATCAAGTGGAAAACTGTAGCCTGCTCTGCACTCCTGCCACACCCCAGCAGCTGGAAAACTGTTTTAGGTCAAGTAGTTAACTTGAGCTGCATTTGGAAACATGGAAATAGATTAGGGAATTAGATCTCAAATACTTAGGTGATACAGCTGTGACCTGCTTTCATAAAGCAATGTCAAAACAAATTATTGTCCCAAATGCTCAGATGCTCTATGTTTCAATAAGTTGATTTAATTACCTGCCTTATGTTAAAATAGGTTTACACCACCTAATAACTTCTTCCAAAGTAAAGTAAAAGTTAGGATTTTGAAATAAAGAAACGATCAACCTCCAGCAGTTGCAGAGTTTTTTTGCTTGGGATACTGTCAGCAACTCTTGTTCCCCCCCTGTCAGAGAAGAGAAATTCTAATGGATCAGGGGCACACAGTAACTCCTTTCCCCTGAGCCCTCTTTAAACCACTGTCACTAAAAAAAAAAAAAGAAAAAAAGGTAGGAGGAGCTTGGTTCATTTTTATCCAGCAAGATGTTATTTGGAGGGAGGGTTGGATCCAATTAATCAGTGGCTTGATTCTCATCCTAACACTTTTTCCACAGTCCAGATGTGCTGCAGGCAGTACAAGGTGTGTAGGCTTCAGGCTGGTCACCCACTGTAAACAGAAAAATTTGTTTTCTCTTACACTGTTTGCCTGGCATGTTTGTAAACACAAGGGAAGGAACCAGATCACCTAGAAAGATTTGTGTGGTTTTTTTTTTTTAAAGTTGCTTGGTCAATGCCCTGGCACATCCTTCCTTCTCATGGAGCAGAATTTAGTGTCCTTCAACAATACTTACCTCAGGCTGAACAGCATTTTAAATGGGATCTCACCTGCTGGGCCAGTTTGTGTTAGTGACGAGTGGTGTTACTCTGTGTATCCAACAGAACAGCAAATTAGGGACACCTTTTCCATGTAATCAATTAGTCACGTAAGATGTTACTGCTTTCCAGAGAAGTGCTGGAGTAGCAGCTGTGTGACTTGTTATGAAAGGTCTGTGTGTCAGCAGATTCTGCCTCTATGTTGTGTTTTTCTGCAGAGCCAGCAGCAAATCCTAATAAAACTTAATGTGAGAAAACATTGCCAGTGAGGTGATAGGTTGAGATTAACTGTACTAAAAAGAGGCAATTCCATGCTTAGTCTTTTTTAACTTCTCTGAAGAGTCACTATTATAAACATACCAATTTAAGGGCTTCTTTCTGCTCCTGTGAAAATCAATATGAAAACTCAGACAGAATTAATCTAAAAAAGAAAAAGCAGCCAGCCAGCCACCACTCATCCTAAACTTCAACAGCTAAACTTTCTGGCTTTCCAGAAACACAAGTTCTAACAAGTATGTTTAAACTCAAAATTAGCCCCATGCTGAGCTCTAATGACAATTTCTAAATAAAAATAATGAAATTGCAGTTAAGGTAAGCTCTGATGCAAGTAATTTCCTTCTCAAAGATAATTTTTATAAACAAGTGTATATAAATAAGTTTAAAATTGGAAAAAAATCCCCAACAACTTGTTCTTAACTCCATCACTGTTATTATAACATATTCCCTCAAATATATAAAACACTTAACTTAGATTGCCTGAGTTAGAAGCAAATGTTGTGTTTAACACCTTTTGCTGGCATTTGGGTTTTTAGGCATATAAGTTCCAGGACAATTTCATGTCACCCACTCATGTCCATCCTTCAGCTGCCAGGAAGTCTGGAGATTTTCTAGTGTGCTTGAGGCCCAAACCCCAGGCTCTCAGAGGTATCCCTGGAATGAAATGTGGTGAACACAGTGGACTTTTACTCCTGGGGAAGGTTTTTTTCTGTAGCTCCTGCTGATTTCAGAAGAGGCTCCAAAACTGGCACGATTCTCACATGGAGAAGGGTCCAGAGGAGGTGTCAGATGTGGGAACAACCTGTACCACCCCTGGGGAGGAAAATGAAATGTCTCACTTTGCCACAGGCACCCGTGATGACTGTCTGCTCTGTCCCCTTTCCTGCCAGTGCAGCCTTCCTGGCTGCTTCCCACATGTGTGTGCTACCACCTGTGGAAGGACAAAAATACTCATCATCCAAAAAAACCCCAGAGCTATGGTCAGAACTAGAGCCCCAGACCCTTGAATCATAGGACTGGGGACTCTCAGCTCGCCTTTCTCTAGCAATGAAAATTTCTTCACTTTGGAACCCCCAGAAAGCCTGGAAACCTGGTCAGACCACAGCCTGTGAAGCAATTCATGTCTTGGAGTCTGCAGGAAGCCTGAAAAACAGCTCTGATGCAGAAAATGCAGGTTCCATTCTCCAGCAGGGTGCTTGCTCTCCTCTCATCTCCCATGCGTGGCCATGGCTCCAGAAGAGTGGGGTTATTTGCTGCTGTTCCTTTCTCACTCCTCCAGTTCCCCTGTGCTGGGATTGTGACCTCTAGGGTGCAAGAAGGGCTGTAATGCTGTCTGGGGCTTCTATCAGACTTAATCCAGACTATTATCTACCCCTGTCTGAAGAAAGATCCCTTTCTGCTTCTAGGATAGCATTTATTTCTGAGTTTCCGTGGTGCCAAGATTTATTGCTGGTTCAAGTAGCCCAAAGACTCCCCAAAATATGGAACCCTAGAGTCAAGAGTAGGGTTTTTTAAGTGCACTGCAAACTGTACCCAGGCAGGGCCTGTGAGCCTGTACAGTCCTTGCCTCTGTCACAGATTTCCTCAGAGCATGCCTGCAGGGATGATTTTGGGGTAAAAATCCAGGATTAGTCAAAAAGGCCAAGAGAAGCAGAATGTGCTTCTGTGACATGTTCTTAGATGGACACTACTTTAAATGCAAAATGCTTCTTCTACGATAAACCAGTGGATTGTTTCCAATTCTGAATCTTTTCTGTGATGATTCAGCTATTGGCAAAAATAAGCTGAAGAGTATGATCTTGAAGCACTGTTATCCCATCTTCACATGATTGTTATTTCAGTTATTACCTGTTAAGGGTAAAAATATATTTCCCTTAAAAAAACAAAAAAACCCCAAACCAACAGAAAAAAACCACAACAAACCGACAAAAACAAACAAAAAACTCCCAAACCAATGAAAGAACAAAACAAAAAAAACCCCAAAACAACAGCTAGAAAAAAAGGGCATGACTCCATTTTTTTGGTCCTCTGTAATTAATACAGTGATTTATCTCTGTAAAGCCTGCCAATAAATTATTGGTTGCTATCAACTTATTTCTCAGGATGAAACCCTGGGAGAAGAAGTTGCCATGGACTCCTCATAGCCCCCAGTGATTAATATGGGTGCTGATATTCACTGTCCTTATGATGGAAGAACATTTCCTCCCCTTATTCCACAAACCCTTTTGGCTACTGAACACCAACTGCTTTTCACATCTGATTCTGACTGTAATTTACCCTTGTCCCAAACATTGCAAGCTTCCATCCTGTGGGACTGGTCACGCTGGGATTTGGGGTTAAATCTGAGGACTCTTCTCTCCTTTCCAAGTAGGAGTTTGGGATTTTTCACCTCTTCTCTCCTGAAAGGTCTTGAAGACATGAAAACTTTCACTCTTATCACTGTATGCTTCCCTACCCACAAATGTGCTGCAGAACGTGTCAGGATTTCCTTTCAGGGTTAAATTATGAGCTCTGTACCATTGAAAATGAGGGATTTCCCTTTTTCCAGGGAGAAATTACACGAGTTTAGGTTTGGACCTTGCAGCCCCTGCCTGATGCTGTGATAATGGACTTTGAAAGTTTTGATGCTGTTCAATTCAAGGTGTTATTTTAGGTCACTTCAGAAGCTTTAATGGCTCCCTGTAACTGCACAGCTGGACTCATGATAACTGAAGCACACACCTTGCAGGTGAAGGAAAATGAAAAACAACATTAATAAAATGGTAATGTTTTAAAGGCTCTTTTCCCAAGTGTCTCGTTCTGGCTTAAGAAAAGGCTGTGGAAAAGAAAAACTGGGTTTCTAGGTTCTCCAAATGGAGGCAATGCCCACATAATGGCTGGGTTGCCTCTGCCCTTATGTCTGTACATTGCAACGCTGTCTGCAGTTACAGCCCCCACAAAATTTCGTGTGTGTGTGTATAAACCTCCCCCACTGACTTCTTCTGACTTGGGTGTGACTTTGGCCTGTGATAGCTTTGGTGTCCCTGCTAGAGAAAATGAAAGCTATGAAATAATAAGGCAAGGGCTATAAGAAGCATCATGTTAAAAGTATGCAAGAGCTGTTATTGTTAAATCTCCTGTTAACCAGGGACCTTCCTTGAAACTGTAAGTCTTTCAAACCTAGGGTGTCCCACTGCCCATTCTTCCTACATTTTTCATAAGCTCATGGGGAATGCAGATGTTGTGATCTGGAGAAGTGCTTTGCTCTCACAGCTGTAACCAAAGCCTCCAGATACTGAATGCATAAACTCCTGCTGAACTGGGACTCCTCTGCCTAAGGATCCTGGATGTCTCAAGTTGGACACTGTGATTTCCCTGACCATTTTGACCTTAATCTCCCTGTGCCCCAGTTTCCAGTCTGATCCCAGTACAATGAGGTAAAATGCAGAAGATATTCAATGGTGCCTACAAAGCACCAGCAGATTAGTGATGAGCACCACGCAAAAAGTAAAATTAATCATGCCATACTTGAGTAGAGGTTGGCTGGGGTCCCGGGAATGTGGCACAGGGCCATGTTGAATGAGAAGTGTAAAAGGGAAAGGCTTTGCCATTATCCATGCACTGAGCTATCCTCAGTGCAGCCCAGGTGCAGGATACACAGGGAGCCTTAATTCTTCCTAACTCCTGTGTGCTTGACTCAGCTGAATGCTGTTGCCTCCCATAAGTTCTGCATTCCTTGCTTTGTACTGCCAGAGGGACTGAGGGACAGGAGAGCCATAACCTCCAGGTCTAGTTGTCCAGACTTAACTTATCCAATACAACAGAGAATAAAGAATTCTCATCGGTGCCAAATTAGAACCCAGTGAGTACTTCAGGTCTGAGGTTTCATCAATACTTTCAATCAATTTTTATACCAAAAGCAGCAACTTTTGTCAAGTTTTTATTGATTTCCTGCCTGCCAAAGTGCTTTTTCAAATTTGTAATGGGGTAAGAAGCAAAACCCCCCAAAACAGGGAAGGAAAGAAACAGCAATTTTTTATTTTTAGGAAAGAAACAGCAATTTATTTCCTTCCTCTCTCTATTTTTTGTCACCCAAGTATTTTTTCTGGTATTAGCTGCTGCTATAGCAGAGGAATTTCCTCCTTTCTGAAGGCTACTGCATGAAGACAATGCAGAAATGCAGATCTAATGCCATCCCCTCAACAACTTTCAGACTCAGATTCCACCTTGATGGTGGGCTCAGAGATGCTGCTCTGCTTCCTGCAGATTTCTGACAAACCCTCCCCCTCCTCCAGTTCTGGAGCAGTGTTTTTGGAGACAGTAAAAAAACCCCTGACCTTATAGTCCTCCCTTTTGAGGAGAAAAAGTTGCAGTATGAGCTCCCCTGTTGTCCCACTGCAGTATCTGAGAACAGATGTACTTTATTCATAAAGAAAGATTTATTTAGAGTCTCATGCCTCTTAGCAGAAAAGTCTCTTCTGTCACATTCTTTGGTGCAGATTCTTTGGCCCTCAAGGAGAAAACTGTACCTGCTTTCCCACCATTTAACATCCTTCAAATGTCTCTCTGACATCTGTTTCCCACTTGAGCTGTTGTTACAGTAATACCTGTAGGTCACTGGAAATCAAATATTGCTAATTTGGAGTTCATATGTACAAATCACATTATTTTTAACAAAATCCCACAGTCACCTTGTGATGGTTTTTAGAATGGGAAGACTTCTCTGTGCACCTGGGGTTGAAAACATCCCTGAGCCTTGCCAAGGGTATCCCAGGACTCAGTTCTGCTCATGATATTTTTAGACCTACGCAGGTGAGTCTCTCTGGGTCCCCAGGGTGGTCCCAGGGAACCTGACTCACCTTGTTACACACAGCACTGAGAGCAAAGGAAACGTGGATCTGTTCAGCAGCTCGGATGTTCCACTGACACAGGCCATTGGATTGGATCAGTGCCTGACCTGTTTATGCTGGTCTGTGTCTCCCTCCTCTTCTAGGAGCCCTGGGAGTGATGATTCTTCAATTCATACATTCATGGAAGACACATTTAAAGTCCTGTGCTGTGAATAAGAACCAGTTCTGAAATGTTTAATAGTCCCTGAAGTAAAATAACCCTCTCCTGTAGGTTTAGATTCCAAGGGTCAGCTCTTCACCACATGCAGCTGAACTTCGTAGTGTGTGCTGTCTCCACTTGCTGTGGGAGCTCAGTGCTTGCCCACTGCTGGGTGGATTTGGGTAATTGTGCCTTTTGTAGAAATACCAGAAAAGAGGTAAATCACCCTGAGCAGCTGCTGCAAATTTCAGAAGAAAAGAAATGGTGAAGCAGAAGAGGAAAGGATCATGATTACTTTCACTCTGGTATAGCGATGTGCTCATTCCCTTTTTCCCTTTTTCCTTTTAGGAAAGGAAAAATAGTTTCTTCCCTTAAAGAAATAAAGTTTGCAAGCCAGGAAGAGAGAAGAACAAGAATGCTCTGATCATCCACCAGAAATGTTGTTACATTTAACTTAGACTTTTTTTTCTTTTCTTTTTAATGTTTTAACAATTAATTTCTTAAAATTGAAACTGTTTTGACTTACTTATTCTGGGGAAGGAAAAAAAAAGTATTTTGAGTCACAGTGGGTTTCCTGCCACACTTAAGAACAGCTGGTTGAGACTAGGGTATTTTTGATGTGGAAAGAAGCTGCCGAGATGTCTTTTTCCTACTTACACTGACTTCAAACCTTTCTGACAATTTCCTGCATGGTGGCTCGATGCTGTTTCCAAGAACAATTCGAAGATTCCCAAAAGAAGACGAGAGTCTCTTTGCAGTTCCCAGTTTGCTTTCTTTGTCAGACTCTTCTTTTCAAGGTTATCTTTAGCCTCATCCAGCATTCCAGGGAAAGAAAGAAGTGTCCTCTGGAGTTTTTTGCAGCCTTGGAATAGAAACATCTCACCACGTCTTGCCATTTCTATCTGATGTCTGTGACATTTTAAAGATATGTTTTTGGAGCTTGTCCCTCTCCATAACCTATTGTTTAATTAGTGCCACTGGAAATACAGCAACCGAACTTAAACGAGGGCTCTGAAGTTGAGGAGATGGAGCAGGGAGGATGGAGTGACTCTTGGGCATGGCTGCCCCATCAGAACAGAAAAGTTTAGTGCAAAGGGTGAACAAGAAGGGGTTTGATGAAAAGGGGCGTGTGAGGGCAAGTGGCAAGTCTAAGTTTCAAAATGAGGTTGGGAAAGGAGTAGAAAAATTCGGATTGGTTGAGAGAGGGAATTGGGGAGCAGAGGTCCTGGCAGCACTGTCCAGACAGATCAGCCACACAGTACTCGCCTGTGCACAGCTGGGTTAGGTGAGCTCACTTGAAACAAAGGTGTTGCCCTCAATCCTCCAATTACCAGGAGCAAAATTTCCCTGTACCTCGGGGCAGCGCTCAGCAGGAGCATCTTTTAAACCACACCACTCTAAGGAAAGCCCTGAAGATGCCAGACCGGAGGGGAAAACAATGAACGTTTGACAAATCAGGTGTGGTTCACACCTCAAACTTGTTTTCTGTCTGCATTCCCAAGCTGATTCTAATTGAGCTGCTCCTGATTTGCATTTGTTTAAATGAAAGGAAAAAACAGACTTTTTCCAGGGACAGCAGTACTGGCACCCAGGAAAGAGTTGCTCTGACAAGAGCTCCTGGTGTGGTTGAGATTTTAAACTTTAAGCCGTGGAGTGCAGGTGACCTCAATGTGACTTGCTGATATAAGACTCAAGCACAGGAAGGAGCAGGTACTTCAAGCAGGATGAAAAAATAAATAAATTGATTTTTCCACAGTGGGATGATGTCCTCTGGGAGAAGCACTGCTGCTTGTGCCAACCAGGGCAGGAGCGTGTGGCACACCGGGATGTGCTCTGCAGAGAACGCTCCTGCTCTGGACAAACACTGGTTTTCCATGTCTTAGCTCCTTCTACGATCCTTTCCTGAAGCAGCACGCAAAATTAGCAAAGGCAGAAGCAGTAGGTGGAGAAATTCCTTCCAGGATTTTACTGTCCATAGCTTTAATAAATGCTGTCCTAGTCAAGAAACGGCGGGAGGGAGGGCGGCGGCTGGGGCAGGAGCGGGCAAAGCGCGCCCGGGAGCTCGGGTGTGGCTTCTCAAGGCACTGGCTCACCTGCTCCTCTGGGGCTCCGGCGCAGCAGAGCCGGCTCCCTGAGTACGAGGAGAAAAGAGGTTTCCAGCCCTAAATCCGCCTCCCGTTGCCTCGCACGGAGAGAGGGAGAGTCCTCCAAGAGATATCTTGATGGCTTCAGGCGAGGCTAGTGGCATTTAACCCGTTACGCTGCACTTTGAGTTTATCTTTTGCGGGCACAGCGTG
>VYXF01011773.1:864384-921355 GCA_013397295.1 Polioptila caerulea | reverse complement strand
AAAAAAAAAAAGAGGCAGAAAAAGACAGAGTGATTGACTAAAAAAGTAGGAGTCCCTCCATGTGTACAAAATAGGACAGACTAAATTAAATTAAACTTGTGATAAGCAAAAGTCTTATATAACTTGTGCAGTGAAAGGCTCTGAGGCTCCTTTGGTGCTGTTAAAAATTGCCTTCTGAAAAATGTTTTTATTGTTCCAGAAGCCTTTAAAATGTCTCTTTATGTGTGAATATAATATGAGATTTGAGCATTATAGGTTTACTGCAACAATAAGCTGCCATAATTTAAAACATAAAGTTGATTGATCGTGTTCTCCAGCACGAGCTGGTATCGTCCACCTCTCATCATTGAGTAGGATTTGTCATTTTAACACTAATTAATGATGACTTTCTGTATTATAAGTCATGTAAAATGAAGTACTTCAACAAAATCTTGCTATTTTTTCCTTCAGGACTATGAAAAACATTGTTTTAAGTCTCAAGAAAACAAAAAAGAGATGCATCAGAGCATTAAAAAAGGCACAGATTTAAAAAATAATTTAAAAAATCAAACTCTTTTTGTTGTCTTCTCATGTATAAATGTATAAAGGGTTATCAGGTGAAATGAGGAGAGGAAGGCAGGTCATTTGCCTCTCTAGGACATGTGTTCTGCATGTCCTAGAGCAGGCTGTGCATGTTAATGATGATCAGGACATGAGTGAAGCCTCATGCCTGGGTAAAACCATTTCCTGCCAGCTGCTGTCGGGGCATCTCCTTTGCTGTCCCAAAGGTGACAGTTTTGCCATGCCATTTCTAGAATCACAGAATCATTTGGGTTGGGAGAGACCTCTGAGACCATGGAGACCTGCCACGACCCCAGCATTGCCACCTTCAGCACGAAGCCACGTTCCCAAGGGCCACATCCTCACATTTCCTAAACCCTTCCAGGACTGGTGACTGCCCAGCATTCCTGGGCAGCCTCTTCCAGTGCCTGACCACTCTTTCAGTGATATTTGTCCTAATGCCCAATCTAACCAGTGTCTGTGCCTGTGTTGCCAGTGAAGAGGCAACTGTAGTGACACCCAGATGTTGCAGCCACTGTGATGCTTTCATCAGCCAGACCAGGCATCCCCCCCTGTTGTGGGAGCAGCTCCAGTGCTTCCCTGGGCTGGCTGTGGAAAGAAAAGATTCATGGTCTGGCCTTCATTGAGTACTTTAATGCTTGCTGAGCCTCTAACCACTGTGTTGTTTTATTGTTTCTTTCAGAGCAGTAGACATAAAATAAATGTTTATTGAACCTTTGGAGGTCTGTTGATCAATAAGAGAAGCTGCACTGAAACAGTAGAGGCACTGATAGCTTTTCCTTTTCATATTCTCAGGCTTGTCTGTTGTAGTTTTCAGCTGAGCCTCAAACTGTTTGTGAGCAAAGAGAATGGGGGGGAAAAAAAAGTCTGATCAATTAAAAATATATTCATCCAAGTGTCTGAAAGCTTTTATCTGATGTTCCATTTTCTTTCAGTTCTGTAATTGGGAATTTGCACAGAGCAGCCTTCACTTATTTTGTATCCAGGGGAGAATGACAATGAAATCCTGGCTGTTTCCTTACAAAGGCTGTCAAAAGTAAGGTCAGGGCGTTGGGTTTGCTTACACCAGCTGGAGGTCTGACCTGGAAAAGAATGCAAAGATGAGATGGTTAAGTGGCAAGAAATAGCAGAGTTAAAATTACATTTTTATATTCTCAGCTTGGAGAGGGATGAGTCTCCAAAAGCTTTTCAGTATTTTCTACTAACTATTAAAGAAATGCAGTATACAGTAAGGAAAATGAAGATGAATTTGGTTATTTGGTAGTAGTGCAGACATAGCTACACATTGCAGTCATTGCTCCTCACTGTTTAAGTCGTACATCTATTTGTATTGGTATTTAGAAAAGGAATTCCAATTATCTTATTGTCCCAGATGCATCTTGATAAGATTAGATTTGTAGCCATTGGTTCAGCCAACAGCCTTACCTGTAGTAGCTTACATCCCTCCTCCAGAAGGATTTTCAGGAGGATTGAAGAAAATTTGGGAGATTTTAGAGGTTTTGTTCAGTTTTCTCTGTTTTGACAGCAATGCTGCCATGGCCTGCAGCTGTGGTGATAATGGTTTCATAAGCTGTCAGCTCTTTCTCTAACCATATATCCTTAAAGATATACTCAGTAAAGCACTTAATGAAGCATTATGTTGGATTTATTTGCAGTCATTTACAGTAAGAAGGTGGTCATGGTTACTCACTATTGTAGGTGTCCTTGTGACACTCTAAATATTTAAATGGAATGTAAATCATAAATAAACCTTGATAAATGACAGTTCACAGCATCTTCAATGCTTTTGCTATTTAAGGTGACTGTAACAATGTTGTTGCTTGTCTAGAAATGAAGAGAAATATTTTTTTTTTCAGTTTTATGTATGGTGAACTGACAGATAAGAAGACCATCGAAAAAGTCAGACAGACTTTCGACAACTATGAGTCAAACTGCTTTGAAATTCTCCTCTACAAGAAAAACAGTATGTATATACTTGTGTGGGGTGCTGGGAGTGATAAAGCATATTTAAAGCACGTAATAGACTGAAGGAAATTTTCATTTTGACATATGGGTAAATTTGGGGCAAGATTTGGAGAAGAAACAGGTATTTTGGTTGCCACAGCTCAGGATGAGAGCTCTCTTTTCAGGCCAAGCATTCAGATTGCCAAGAATAGCAGTAGTTTCCTGCTGTCTCTAGTCTGACTCCTTCTTTCAAAAATATATTTAGTTTTGAGGATTGTTTCCCTGAAGGGAAACTGACTGGGTTAAGTGAACAGAAATGCTGAATGAGGTTCCCCCACATCCCTCAGGAAACTCCCCCATGTCTCCACAAGTGAGAACCCCGGCCCTGGTTGGCGCGTGGCTGCTCCCGGCGCTGTGGAGGTGCCTCTGTGCTGTGTAAACCAACACGGACGGGCTCTGGGGAGAGTACTAAGGCTGGCACACAGCCCAGGGATGGCTTAGAAAAACAGGGACTTCCACAGCTTAATGAGATCCAGGGCCTGTGCTCCTTCTTGGTGGCATTGGGTTTGCAGGAAGTTGCCAGAAGTGGAGATTTTCTTCATTTTGTCTTAACCACATTTTGTGTCCTGGGCAGTGCTGGCTTGTCGACCTTAGAGCACACTCTGAGCACAGCCCATGCTGTTGTGTGGCCTCATGCTGGATTTTTGCCTGGTGGACAGATCTGCTGACCTGGTGGTTGTGGTTCCTGTTGTTGTCAGAGGACATGAACGGCCTCCTTCACTAGCACAGACCATCTTCCCGAGATGAAATACCAAAACTCAGGTTCAGTGTGCCCCAGAAAAGCTGGTTCCTCTACTCTGCTCAGAACTAGTCCAGCTGACTGGGTTGGTGGCCGAGAGCAGTCCAACACCAATCCTGATGGAGACATTCTCTTCAGTTTGGCTCTCAGTGCCCTGTACAGGGTGCAGGTGCTGTGGGGTTGGAGATCTTTCCCCCTGGTTCACCTGCCTGGAGCCCAGAATCTGAGGCTGTGCGTCCCCTGGGTGGGCTTTGATGCTGGCATGGGATTAACAGGGATTTCCCTGCATGCTGTGGCTGAGGGAAGGGAATGTTGTGCCTCAGGACAGAGCTCCCTGTTCCTGACTGTCCCATTTCACTGCAAACTCACCTAAACCTTTCATGACATTGAAGGGAGCATCCTGGACACCTCCTCTTATGCTTTACCTCTGTTTTCTGTTTTTAGACTAAATCTTCCTGTGTGGGCACTAAAATAGCAGGAAATGCCTGTAGAATTCCCCAGTTCTGCCTGCATCAAGGCATTTTAGCCAACATGTTCATTAAGGAGAGAAGCCAGAGCAGCTCTGAAGTCCAGCTGTTCCTGCAGGTGCCCAGGGGAGCCCTCCAAATGACCTCTTTTTGGCTCCTGAACATACGGATGTGTCTGTTCCACAGATTTTCTGCTTCTCTTCCTGTTTGCTGTGCAGGTTACCTGGGTGCCCCCTCACATCAGGGGAATTTCCTGGGACAGTCTCCTCTTGGGTGTCTTTGCCAGTGGTGGTGCCCAGCACTGCCATGCCTTGTGTCCAGGTGATTTCCAAAGTGGATCCCAGAGATGCTGTGCTCTCCCCAACCCTGGCTTCTCTCAGTAAATGCTGGAGCAGCTCTTGCTCTACGATGGGCCTGAATTAAATTCCTTCCTATTTATGGATAAAAACAGAAAAGCCTTCTCTTCTTGTCTTTCCTGTAACAAGGCAGATGCTTTTTGCTTTGGGTTGTGGATTGTCTGCTGGAGCTTGATGCTGCTGCAGAGACTTATTCAGCTGCAGTTGCCTTAATAAAATCTTCACCTTTGCCCAGATCTCCAAGCCTACACTTTCCATAAATTATGCAGAATTACAGAAGGACTTTATGGAAAATTACTCAGTATTCCTCTCTGGGCTTGAGTCACTTCCCATCTGTAACATCTGTTGTCAGCTTTCTCCTCCATCACCCGAAGCCCAGACCCTCAAGCTCTCACTAATGCTGACAGGCTCACCTCTTGGCTCCAGCTCATCAGCTGGTGTGCTTAGGGTTTGTTTCCATTTGTCATTCTCTGAGCCTTGTGGAGGATGTTCCTTCAAGACATTGCCTGCTTATCCTCCAGGCTGAAAATTGGAGCAGAGAAGGAAATAAAGATCAGTTATCTGCTGGTATTAATGTAGTTCTGCAGAGTGTAGGTGGTTACTCTGTGGAAGGGCTTGTGTTTACCACCTACATGAGGCTTGCAGTGCCTTCAGAGCACCCTCCCACCTACGTTTTCAAACTGTAGGTCCAGGTGTGCTGTGTATTTTTTGATAATGTGGCACAATGTGGGTTGTTTGTTTTTGGGTTTTTTTTCCTTTACTCATTCTTTTTTGCTTTTGGCAGAGGGAGATTTTGAGCTTTTCAGGTTGTTTTCCAGTCCTTCTCTGCTGTGTTAGAGATGATCTTTAAGGGCTGATGTTCTCTGGCAGCACCTGTTTGGCTGCTGCCTTCACACTCCCCTTGGTGTTCTAACCCAGCTTGCAGGTTCCAGCTTCAAGACTTGAAAGCTTGCTACAACTCTTTTCTGCTTTTCTGCAATTCCCTTATTATACAGTCCTTACATCTGCCCACACAACTACTCACCAACCACATGAGGCATGCCTGTAAATACATATATATATATATATATGAATATGCAT
This sequence comes from Polioptila caerulea, assembly GCA_013397295.1. Lineage (NCBI taxonomy): Eukaryota > Metazoa > Chordata > Aves > Passeriformes > Certhiidae > Polioptila > Polioptila caerulea. The sequence goes on along the minus strand of VYXF01011773.1, from coordinate 916,148 downwards.
GCCTCTCTCTATGTATATCTATATAGTAATGCTCAGGGAACTTCTTTACCTGCTTTTCCTCATTTTGCTGCTTCTATACCAGTAGCCACCTTGCCTCTGTCTTTGATTTTTGTCAGCACCCTTTACAGGGTGTTTTGCCTACTTGCTTTCATCTCAAAGGGTACCAATGGATTCCCAGGTATAAGTGCAAGTTATTTCTCCAGAAAGCTGCAGCACTCTGTTTTAGTAGTTACGAAAAGTCTTTTGTCTTGGGTTAGCAACTGGGAATTAAGATAATCAAGTAATTAGCATAATGGCTTTGGAATTATGACAAAAAGCAGTCCCACATCTCTCCCACTTCTCCAGTTTACTGGTAGTGAGTTACTGGTTTAATCCCGGATGAATTTCAATAAACCCTCGTGGGTTTAACCTTCCCCACAGTAGTCCTGGCCCAAATGGTTTTCTCTGCCCTCTGGGATCTATGCTGCAGTTCCTGGCACAGCTCCCAGACCTGGTGCATCAGAGGAGATTTGGGGGGGCCAGCAGTGCCCGTGTGGGATAATAGTGGGCAAGAGGCTTGTGTCAATGTGTCAGCTCTCAGGCAGCTCAGGAGAAAAGCCATTCTGCCAGCTGGCTGAAAGCACATCAAATCCCGGAGGTAATTAGCTGCCTGTGAAGGCATTTATGGTGCAGCGTGTGTGGGTGCTCGTTTGGGAGGGAGGGACACGGAGCTTTGCTGGATGGAGAACACCTGACATTCCCAGCCCTGCAGGGGAGCAAGGAGTTTCTAAGGAAATTGCTGCAGTGTTCTAGGATTTCACTCCTGCTGGAGCACACCTGCTTGTGTGCAGGGGGCTGCCACGTGTGTGTCAGCCTGGAAGAGCTTCAGCTCCTGAGCACCTGCAGGAGCCCTCTGCAAACTGGGGGGATTTACCAAAAGCCAAGCTGACCACTCCAAAACCAAGAGCTGTTTTTTGGCTCTTTATTTGATGCATGGTAGGATTTTAAAAGCCCTTGGTTTCATTTCAGAAGTTAAGTAGAGCTGTGCTGGGAGAACGCTGCACTGGGCAGGGCAGTGAGGAGGTGGAGGTGTGATCTGAAACACAAAAAAGAAATCAAATCTCATTTCTCCTGACAGGACATTGAGAGTCCAACTCAGGTCCTCTTAAATAATGTAGTCATGTAAAATTTGGAGCACTTTACAGTATAGTCCATCATATTTGGATTTGATAGCTCCATATTATGTAAAGAGGGAATCAAAAATGCCATCCACCTGTTTTTTTCTCACCTTTCTACCTTTCAGACCTAAGTTTGTGTGACATGCTGGGAAAAAACAACAGCAAGAGGGGAAGAACTATGTATTTTATTTCAGAATGAATTTTTATATAGCCTCCTGTCTCTGTTTATCATCTAGTTAGATATATGAAGCTGTAAAATGGGAATATGTCATTTTCCTTGGAGGAAGTAAAAAACTCTGGAAGATGCAGAAATATTGAGATACACATCTGAACTACATGTGTATTTGGATAATGTGCAAATGTTATAGGTTGGGGGTAGTTTGTGCTATACCACATTCCAATGTCACTTTTTTCTCTGCTTCAGGAACCCCAGTTTGGTTCTACATGCAAATTGCACCTATAAGAAATGAGCATGAAAAAGTGGTTTTGTTCTTGTGCACCTTTAAGGATATCACTTTATTCAAACAACCGATCGAAGATGATTCAACAAAAGGTAAATATGAAATACATTATTATTTTTTGTGAAGGATAGAAGTAAATGCTTGAGCTCAGATCTGTCACAGGGATGTGTCATGTCTGTGATCTGTGTCTTGAACTGAGGAAATGTTGTGTGACTTGTCAGAGTTTCAATGCCACTCTCCTAAAAAAAAAAAAAAAAAGGATAAATCACCATGAGTGGAAATTCCCTTCCAATGTTTTTCTAGAGTCACAAGGCTTCCTTTTTCTTCGTAATACACTTCATCACTACAGCTCTAATTTTCTAAAAATTACCCAGTTTGGAGTCGTTTGAATGCTGGGCTGTTTTGGGACATCTTTCTGTTATGGGACAGGTGTCATCTTTTCAGGAAAAAAATAATTCTGGCTCCTTGAGATGAGATGCTGATATTTCTCCCCATTCTCCCTCTTGGAGGTAAAATGTGAAAGAAACAGCCTGATTGAGTCATTTATTCCTGCTCAGGAGTGATGACTGCATGGCAGTGGGCATCGTGCTTGTTACTTATCAGCTGCAGGGCAGGATTTTGTTGGAATGCTCTTGTCACTGAGCAGCTCCTGGCCAGGCCTGCAGGAGAAACTGATGGGGAAAGGTACAGAGGATCTGGCAGCATCATCCTCTGCTTTAATTACAAAACACGTGTCTTGTGTCAGGTTTACATGTGTGTTGCTTTGGGTGAAACTCTTACATAAAAAAAGACATTATCCACGTCTCTTGGAAGTTGCCTCCTGGTGATTAATTCTTGACTATATTTTTTTCCTTCATGCTTGAAGAAGGCTTGATGTCTCATTTGGATCTGGTGTGCTCTAACCCATCTTCTTTAGGATAAAGCTGGTGCCATTTGAATGCAAACAGTGTTTAAAGTAATTTATTAATATCTAGACAGCACTTATTACAAGTGTTTGGATAACTGAAAAGTCAGTTTATAAAGGCAGACTTAAAACGAAGGGCTCCCCTCCAAGCTAACACTAAATATGACATTTTTTTTTTGTCTAGAGAGTTTTATCCATAAAATTATAAGATCCTGATATAGGAATACCTTCTCAGCCATCATAAACTTTATTGCCTCTACAATTTAGGTAGCAACCTGCAAATGTTCTTTATTTCACTTCTAGCTCCATAATGTGGAATTCTTCTGCCTGGAAATAACCTGAGTTTTTTAGGGTAAATGCCAGTTAATTAAAAGGACTTTATAGGTATCTGAAGGCATGGGACTGGCTCCTTGCTGCAGTGTATGTAATACATAGTGTGAGCTCATCACGGAAAAACCCAGTCTTTGCAAGAATCCTCTTGTAAGGTTTCCTATTTGATGATTTCTAGGGGAACCAAGATGCATCTCACATGGAAGCAGCTCCCAAATCCCCCCTTTTTCACAGCTCTGCCCCGCTTCCCACAGGACTGAGTCGCACTGAGAAGTGCTGGACTGCAGCAGGACAGAGAAAACATACTGAAGGTGGCTCTCAAATGCAGAAATGATGAATGTTCCCTCCTTTGGATTCTCAGCCTGGGAGATTCAAACTGTGCTGCCTTCCCTGGGGAGGCAGGGATGTGCTCCAGGGGCTGAGCTCTCCCCCTCCCCATCTTGTGGCTGAGGGAGGAGTAGAACCCATGGGGCATCCAGAGCAGGGATGCATGTTCCTGTGGGAAGGAGCAATAGCAGTGAAATGCATGACTTGTGTGCTGCTGCTGTGCTCCAAGGGCACTGTTCGTTAAAATGCCAGGTATTAATGATGGACATCACAAACTATTGCCCTCAGCAAAGCAAAGAGGTTTGGCTATGTGTCTGAAGAGCCCTTACTTCTGTCAAAGTCATGCTCTAAAAGCCCCAAAACTCAAACAGAACATCGCAGAGGCAGTGCAGCCTCATCTCCCAAGTACCTTTAAAGCTTAGGATTGGAGCCTTAAGAATCTGCACAGGGTGCTTTGATTAGAGCACTGAAGAGCATTGATCAGTGCCTCCAACAAACCTCATCATTACAAACCACTGACCAGATTTTTCTTCTGCTGTTGTATAAATTAAAGCTTGTCTTTTGCATCCTTGATATAAGGAAAACATATTCAAATATTTGCAGCACTTTACTACAGGGGTGAAAAAACAGCCCTGTTGCATTACCCTGTGTGTGTCAGCTGTGTGGGTCTCTGGGATCCCAGGGCTCTGGGATCATAGTGTTTTTGTGTCAGACATGGTGATATGAGAGATACATAATTCATTGTCCCTGCAGATAACATTACAATGTGCTTAGAAGCTGCCAGGCCACTTTCTTTTTGAATTATGAGATTGGTAAACATATACGTTAAAATTTAGTGGAGAATTTGTAAAGTCTCGTGGAAAAGGGTTTCAATAAAATACTGCTGTTGAGTGCTGGGATTTGCCATTGAAAGGGCTATTTTTTTTTTTTTTCCTTTTTAAAAGAAGGATATTTCTTAAGAAATTCTGCCAGGACCATGCAATACATAATACATAAGTAACTATGGTGCAGATGAGTTACTGTGTGTTACTTATGGGAGCAGTAAATTTGAGATAAAATATTCAGCAGGAATAAAATATTGATGCCATTATGCAATAATCTCTCCATACCAAAACGTTCTGCACTGTTCAAAGGTGTGTTGCTTTGTTGTGAAGCTTCAGTATATCACGCTTCTGTGAGGTATTTAAATCATGCCACTGCTGTATCTACACTGCAGAGTGTCTGTGTGTCCCCACTCCTGGAAATATCTGGCTGGGTGGGACAGATCTGTTTGCAGTGGGGCATCTCCTGGAGACCTGGCCAAGGAACAGCAGGTTTGGGGGACAGGGAGTGGTGCTGAGGATGCAGATCTGCCCAAAAGTGTCGAGCAGCTTGTTGGGTTTGTGAAAACAGGACAGACAAATGAAACAGTTGTCTCACTACAAAGCACATTGCCAGGGTGGGGTGGGATTTTTTTTTTCCTGGTGTGGGTTTGGAAACTTGTTTGTTGGGTGCACAAAATGCAGTTGACTTCCCGGGGACAAGCCCCGTGTGAGCAGAGGAGTCAGAGAGGTCTGGGACACTGTGACAGATGGTGTGTCTGTGCTTACCTGTGTGCTCACCACTTGCTCTGTTGATGCTGAAAGGAGGAGGAGGAGGAGGAGGAGGAAGAAGGGAGCTTTGCTTGCCAGAGGGAGTAAAAGTAATGAAATTTTTCCCGGGCTCACCCAGGAGGCTGTGAATTTGCTGCAGACCAGAAAGCTATTGAAACTTACTGGACTGTAAGCAAGACTGGAGAAAAGGGATATTTAAAAGCCACCTTCCTCTCATAAAATACAGTGACAGAGATCAAAACCCTTGTTTTCCTAGAGGGTACAGGCAGTCAACACTAAAGATTGGAGTGACTTGTTTTCTTGTTACTTGTGCTCCAATCTATTATTGCTGGGTGATGCGTGGGAGACCTACGATGTATGGCAATGTAACAGCCACCAAAAAGTGCTGTAAAGCCATTCCTTGTAAACAGAAAATTACTTTAAAAAGTGACTAACCTGTCAAAAGTGTCAAAACCCCCCAGCAACTCCAGCAGAAGCAGCAAAAATGATAATGGAAGGAAGGAAGGATCATTCTCCTGGTTGATGTGTTCCCTCTTAGGTGAAGGTGCCACCGACAGCTGTGGAGGTCTGGAGGACAAAGAGAACACCCTCCATTGGTTTGGTTTTTGATTTATAGTGCCCCAGCTCCTGAGCTGTGGATGGGGGCAGTGTGGAAGAAGAAGAGGTATGAGGAAGGAGGTGATGGCTGCACTTGGTGGTCACTGGGCCAGTGCCTTATTTTCTGGTTAAGGGGCTGTGCTGTGTTTGTCTGATCTCTCCTTGCTTTCTCCTGCTTCTCTTTGCTAATAGGAATATTTGTCTGATCTGGATTCAGTGGCAAGCAGCAGGTCCCACCTGTGGTGGCAGAGGGCCAGATCCCCAGGTGTCCTGGCTCGAGGCTGTGCACAGCAGAGGTGGAAGGCCATTACAAGCATATGAAAGATCCTATTATGTATTTTCTTTAAGCGAATGAAACCCAAAGAATCTTTTTTTTTTCATGTTTGTACCATTGTCAGGTCACAGCTGGATGCTTTTATCAGCTTGCTGAGCTTTTATTCTGTCTTTACCCAATGGCCTTTTAAAAATATCTGAAGATTTTCAACTCATCCAAAGACACACAGTAGTAATAATCTTCTGTTTATTTGTCAGGAAAAAAATGAAGCCATTTTTCTGGGCCCTAACTATTAGAAGGGTGAATGGGGCCGCTCAAAATGTTAAGACCATTTGAAGCCAGGAGTGCTGTAGATTCTATTGAACAGAAAGTTTAAGTATAGAAAAGAAAAAAAAGACCAGCATTTTTGGTTATTAGTGGAGTTTCACCTAGTTTTGCAGTGGTTTTATTCCCTTTGTTATCACCAGTGAAGAAAAAACATGGCTTCTATGTATACTTTGAATTTTTTTTAATTTTTTTTTGCTAGGATTCTCACTGGTTATCTGGAGTCTCTGTGGAGTGAAATATCAGGCTTGTCACATCTGTAGTGATGGGGAAGTTCTAGTGAATAATGGTAGGATGTTGAATCAGGATGCAAAGTTGTATTAAAGAGCCCCCTACAACTCAGGATGGTGTGCTGTTAACAGATGGGGTCAGGAAATGGCACAGCAGGATCCTGAAGTTGCTTTAAGTTGCCTTTTTTTTTTTTTTTTCCCCTTTTCTTTTCACTTGATCGAGCCAGACTCCAATAATCAAGTCTGTCTGGGACAATGCTGTAATGCTTCCAGTGATATAACTCTTTATGGTTATATAACTCTATATAATGATACAACTCTATCTCAGAGTGTGACAGGGCTATAAAAAGTGTAGTAGTTGCAGAAATATGCACTTATGGCTTGCTAATCCTTGCTAAGCCTATAATTCTGATCCTTTTTTATCTTTAATATGTGCAAGTTATTAAGCATATATAACTAGTTGCACATGGGAACCTTTTTTTCCTTGAGGGGATATCAATCCTGGTGATAATAGAAGAAGTGGGTGGAGGGATTAGAGCAAGAAAATAAGGATTCTACCTTTAGCTGAAGCACAGTGTACCCTGTTGAGTACATCACCTTGACAGTAATCCATCACAGTAATTTAGTAGGTTACAATTTGGATATCCTTAACATGTTTTCATTGCATTTTTCTGTGGCTATAATAACAAGGGTCACCATAGAGATCCACTTGCTCTCATGCTGCTTCCTTTTGCTGTTTCTGTCCCTTCCAGGCAGCAAGGAGAGCACCTCCAGTTCTCCATTCTCCCCTGGGTCTAGAGTGCAGCATCCATGGGCTCCTGGGCTGGGAGAAAGGACTTTGGTGGGTGGGTTGACAAGAATGGGCATTTGTCAGGACATCAGGGGGGCTTTCAGTGCCAAGAGCAGACAACTCAGTGCAGTGATGCTGAGTGCTGAGAGATAAATCTCCTTTAGTATTTAGATAGTTAGATAATACTTAGATAAAGCACTATTTGAGATGGTGTTTTAAACCATCAATTTGGGATAGGCACAGATTGCCAGTAACCTGGAAGACCTTCCAAGGTCGCTTTTCTCCTGTTCCTGCATCCCTGTTCCTCATCCCTGTTCTCTCTTCAGTGACGTGCTGCTGGCACTTTCTACAGACACTGCACAGGCTGAACAGTCACAGAGAGAGTTGTTTCCTCACTTTCAGGAATGATGCTCCAAGGCCAGATTTTCATTCCCCCTTCTCCCTCTGTATCCTTTTTTCTTTACTGCTGCTGGGGACCTAGCGTGATGAAGAGAGAATTTCCATATCCAGGGTTGTCTAGTTTCTTTCACAGAAATTAAACACTTTTTTTCTGAATCTGATACAGCCTTTGGAGCCCTTTGTGTGCTCCATCAGCAACCCACCAATGCACATTAACTGTCTGCAAATTTCTGCAAGTTTAATGTGCAATGAAAACGAAATCCCGTTGAAATCAAATCCAACCCTATGAGAGACTGAATTAAACTGGAAGCTGATCTTTGAAGCAGAAGCTGCTTTTAGATGAATACTTTGTATGCAGAAAACTGAAAACTCATCATTAGCCAAATCTAAAATAATAAGTGTAAATGTAGTGGAGTTTAAAAGTCTGATCTGTGTAACACAGGGCATTCCACTTCACTAAGTTGCTCCTTTGCTGAACCCATGGATTGTGTGTAACTAAATCATCCCCTCCAGGGAGGCATCCAGTATTGATTTAGAAGAGACTGAGCATCCACTACATTGCTTAATATTTTTTGTGCTTCTCCATTACGCTTTTGGCATTAAAGAAGTGTCAAATTAGCCTGGCTTTGGCTTCTTGCAGTGGCATCTCCTTATGTCTTTTTTTTCCACTATATTAAGAAAGTCCCACTAAGGCATTTACACAGATAATCAGCTCATCACTGCGCCTTCATTTGATAAAGTAAATGAGTTCAGCTCCTTAAGCCTCTGTCTAGACTGAATTTGGAGGCCTGGTGATGGCAAATACATGGATGCTTTAGCTGCCCTTTAATCCAGCTTATTGGCAGCAGTAGGGATGAAGCTGTGGTGGCCTGGATTTCAGCCTCCCAGGTTCCCCAGTGAGTTCCTGCAGCAATTATTGTGGCCGGGTGGGTTTCCAGCTAATTCCTCTTTATTGCCTGTTGCTCAGCCTCCGAGCCCAGTTCTTGCTGTTACATATCCACGGAGCAGGTGACTTTTTGCCAAAGCCAATTATATGCTGAATTGCTTATCTACCAAGACCTTTGGATCCTTTTCAGAACTGTTCTTTGCTTGGGACATTTCCCCCTCCTGTGCTGGGGTTACACTTTTCATTGCTTTTCTCTGGATGACTGTTTTCCATTTAAAACAAGTTTTAATGGTACGTGCCCAGTCATCAAGCACATCATCCTGTTTGACTTAGTGCTGTTTAACATTCCTCTGATCCTCCTGTCATTTGACACTCCTATCAGTCATTTCATAAGGACTTTCAAAGCCTGGAGACCAGCACTGAATAGGATGCCTGGCCACTGGTGTCTGGAAGGCTCCCAGTAATAAATTTTTACTATTTTCCTTGTTTTATACTTGCCAAGTAACAAGTTCTTCACCATTTAACCTGTTATTTACTGAACTGAGTCTCAATAGCTCATTGAGAGTGTCACACAAAGGTCAATTTTGTGAAGATTGCTGTGCAAGAGGCTTTGGCCACTCTGTGTCTCTGGGATTATTCAAATGCAGAACCAGGATGAGGTGATCTGTTGGGATGAGCACTTTGCTATCTGACCAACTCCTAAAAGCCAGCTGACTGACATTTACAGTATTTTCTTTTCTTCCCCTTCTTCTTCCCAAAATTTGCACCTGCTTTTATACACTTTTGGGAAGTAATTCCCCAGTGGCCCTGTGTTTGTGTACAAAGTTCAACCTTTTTTGCAGAAAAGAGAAATGTAAAAAGTACAAAAAGTAAAAATGGGCACTGTACATTTAAGGCTATTTGAGATTTAAATTACAAAATAGATTGTAATTTTCAAATGTATGCCTAGTGTAGTCTAGAGTTATATAAATCTTAGCTCTTCTTATCAGTAGATCTCAAAATGGCTTGCAAATTAGGTAATTAGCATTATCTTCATTTTAAGGAGGAGAAACTGAAGCTCAGAGAGGTAAAATGATATGCCCAAGATTACCCATTAGTTCTTCATCCATATTGAGCTCCCAGCAGTTGCAGTGGGTGGATGGTAACTGGGAAGGCAACACTGAGCAAGAAGGGAGATTGGATGTAAAAATTATCCCAGGAGTGCAGCACATTATCACACAGTGGAACACACAGGGTTTCAATTCCAGAAATTTATCCCAATATTTTGAATTTCATTTTAATAAACTCTAAGTCCAGAAATATTTTTACTGCACCAAGGGAATGATTGAACATTGTTTGACTATTAATCTGTTTATTCAGGAATCCTGTTTATTCCTCTCTCTCTCTAAAAACCCAATACTGGAATTATTAAGTTTTTCAAAGAGACAGTGAACTCTTTCAGACATACTTTGCCTGCAGTAAAGAGCAAACAGCCAACCATGCCATGATTTTACTGCTTGAAAGTCTAGAAATAGTTGGGATTTATACATTCTAACTATTTATGCCAAAGGATGATCCATGTTACCAATTGCATTCCACACTTCCTAACTCTGAGCAGTGCTAGCTCTTTGTTCTGGTGGGTAAGTGGTATATAAATATTATATATTTATAATATATAAATTATAAATTTATATATATTTATATATATATAAATTATATATTATTTAAGCATTCTGCAGTTAACTGTTTCGTGCTTCACAATGAGCTCAGAAGAATCTTTCCATGGTTGGGATCTGTTCCCTGTGCTCCTGCAGGCAGGAATCAGCACAAGCACTGCTGGAATTATCCTCTGCAATTGTTTCTTCCTCACACAGAATATAATTCTTAACCCAAGTGTATTCCCTGCAGTCTTAGGTAGGGGATAGTTCCCTGTTAAACTGATTTAAAGTCATCATTATTTAAGACCAGACAAACCCTGACAAAAAGGTTAATTGCAACCCAGTAAAGCTACACTAATGCTTTATTAGGGGGAGCAAGTCGTGTCTAGGTTTTTCAGAGCAAGTGCACCATAAAGGACATGAACATTTCACCTTGAGATTTTAAACTCTCTATAAACTGTGATGTATGAATTTAGCTTTAAAATAACACAACATAGTGTATGAACTAAATATTTTTTTTCAGTGTGGCTGCTAGCTGGGTGGTTAGATCTGCATTTAAAACTACACAAAACCAGTCAGAGACTGCAAATTTTCAACTCCTAATTAAATTGTGGTGAGAGTTCTAAAGGTTTTATCACTTGCATTTAGTTACATTTGAAAATATTTTCTGTTTTGTGAGCTTTGCGAGCTTGGAAATCCTTCTGATTCCAAGGTTTTGTCTCCACATAACCTTTAGGAAAGAGTTGTTGGTGTCTTTTCCAACCTAGATGATTCAATGATTCTGTCTCATCCATTCCAGCATCACTTCTGCTTGGGGAAGCCTCCCTTGCTGCACTTTCCTTGTACAGATTTTACTCTGGTTCTCTTTATGCTCTGCCATACACCACAACAACACCTTGGACGTGGCTGGGGTTTCTCCTTACCCAGGGAAGGCAGCAGGGATGAGGAGGAGCGTTGGGATGGCCGGGGGTGTTTGTGTGCTGGATCCTTTGCAGGGATGTTGCTGGGAAGCAGGCTGGTGACCAGAAGGGCAGAGACAGGTCCCTGTGGCAGTGCAAGGCTGCAGCTGGCAGAAATGAGAAAATGTGAAGTCTCTAAATGAGTCTGGAAGGGATTTTGCCCACGGAGAAAGCAGCGAGCGTGGCAGTGGAGGGGAGTTTTGTGGAGAGAAGCTGCCACAGAGCTGTGCCCATCCCAGCTGTCCAGTGTAAAACAGAATGATGGATTTGGGATGTCAGGGAGAAAGATGTGTGGGCATAACATTGCTCGTGTTGGAGGAGTAGCTGATGGAAAGGCACGAGCTGTAGTGGGTGAGATAGTTTGGACTTTCTGGTGGTGGAGGGCCAAAAGGATCGAGTTCTAACCTTGAAATACAATTTCCCCCCCAGGTGACATGTAGTTTCTGTAGTAGTGTATGAGTTTATACATTCATAACACCACTGAGTGGCTAAATGAGCTCCTCAGACCCTTCTGGAAAGCTTTTCCCCCTCTGGGGAGGTTTTTGGGTGCTGTCTGCTTCACCTGACTATTGCCTACATCCCACCCATGCTCCTGCACTCCCCCAGCTTCAAGCAGTGTCACAGCATCTAAGGTTTGGAAAAATCCCTTAATTAAAATTAATTTGGTATTCCTGTTTTTATTTCTCTCCAGAGAAACCTCTGGCTCAGCTGCTGTGTGAAGGACGTCACAAAGTCACCTCTGTCTCAGTTAGACCCACAGTCAGAGGGCTGTCAAATTGGCAGTCCTGTTTAGGGCAAGAGACATGGAGAATAGTGGATGTAAAATATTTAATTGTGTCTAAGATGCATGGAGGTAGAAGGAAGTTGCCTGTTTGGAAGGGCAGCATTACAGAAAGCAGAGACTAGTTTAGCCCATGTCTGTCAGCATGCTTGCCTTCTTCATGTCCTGTTTTTGTAACTGTTAAACCTCCAGTTTACTGAGAATGCAGTAATTTTACTTTGAATAGTGGATAAAAACAGGCAAATATTTTGCTAGGTTCCTGTTTAAGGGATCATTGTTTTGGATCCTGAGAATGAATGCAGATCATGAGGGGTTTTTTTTTAAAGCAGGGGAACAAACACTTCTTATTTTGTCTCGGGATAAGAAACTAGTTAAAGAGAACCAGGGGAAACAATCATTTTATTCATGTGCTAGTCCAGAATTTTCCATTTGAGGTGGTTCATGTCTTTGTGTGGAACACTCAGTTTAACTGCTTGTAAGGAGAAGCAGCTGCTGGCCTGACCTGGTGTTTGATCTGATGATGATGCTTTTTCCCCAAGAATCTGAGTGCAGTGGTGCAAGTTTAGGGTGCTATTTTTCAGGCAGTGCTGTGGAAGAAAGATGCAATCCAGCTGATCTGAAGAGAGCATCAAAAGCGTTGCATTTTCTCATGAGTACGTTTTTGGTTTTGCCCCTCTTGCACCTGCTATTTGTGCATCTCCTTTACTCCTTCCAGACTGAAAATATCTGTGAGGACAGGCGGTCACTAATACTTGGGATAAAATTACCATTCTTTTCAAGTGTCTGTCTATAGAGGAAAAGAAAAGAGAGAATCGTTTGAAGAAACATTGACAGCAGTAGGCAGCTATGCAAATTTTCCCTGGTCTATTTAAACATACACATTGGTTTTAAATATAATTCTGAACTTGTCTAGTCTACAACAAGGTCAAGAAAGAGAGAAATGTACCCTATGCAGATTATTTCAGACACAAGGCAGCCTGTATATATTTTCACCTTCCCACTCATAACCCAGCATCTTGCTGTGTTTTTAATTCTTTTGGGTTGTAAATAGGAAACAAAAGAACCTGGTACTTTTTTCACATTGTTCCAGATGGATAGATTGGAGCAGGTGAAATAATGCTGGACTTGGTGCTGAATTGGAGAAAAAAGTCATGTTAGTGTACTCTGTGCTTCCAGTGTCCACAATCATGGGCTTCACAGGGCTGAAAAAATGTGAAAATGTCTCTAAATGAGGCTGAAGGTCTTGCAGAAGTTTTGCAGAAGGTCTGCTCTGGCACAAAGCAAAGGTTTGGTCTTGGTGGAGAAAGGACACTATGAAATGGTTTGTCTGTAAGAAGAAGAGGCCAGAGCAGATGAGCAGAGTGGTAACCTTGAATGCTAAAATGTGTGGCTTCTTTCTTTCACATGACATTGATGATCTCATGTGGTGATAAAGAAGAACTTGGAAAAAATTGTAGTTTTTCCTTTATTTTTATGGCAAAAGGGTAGCTGTTGTCTGGTACGCAGTTTACTGTTCCATCTTCCCTAGCTTCCCCAAGAATTCTGCATTTGTGGTAAATGCAGGACAGATGCTTTTCTTACCTAAAACAGTGACAAGGGATTTCTTACCAGTTCTGCTTTTATAAGAGAGGCATTTTAAACCTCGTATTTTTATGAGTGGGATCTCTCAGCCTGCAAAGCACCATGACAAAGGGTTTCTGGAGAGTACATGAAGCCATCTCCTGTCATTGCCAGCCTCTGATTCTTTTCCAAATCCTCCTAACTGGACACAGTGCTGCAGGAACTGGCCTCACCAGTGAGGAGGAGATGGGAGGGATCACCCTCCTGGGCCTGCTGCAGTTCTGTGTCTCATTCAGCCACGGAGTTCCACCACAGGCACCTTCAGCTCTGGGAATCCCAAACCATTTTCTGCCAAACCACTTTTTTTAAGCAGCATGCCTTAGGTAGAGGGTTTTTCACTTCTCCCTGCTGGATATCCTCGTGTTCCTGTCAGGAGCTGGAGTAGCTGACAGCTCTGAGATGTGACCAGAGAGAGCGACTGGGACTGTGTCCTGCAGTTTGTCTGTGGTGGTTTTGTTTTTGCTGAGCACTTTTCCATCACTCTCATATCAGCTGTGAGGCAGGATGACAAAATTAAGATTGTGGACTGGCCCCTATTTGTCCTTATGGACCAGAGGGAAATATTTTTCCAGGGGAAGAGGACCAGGACTGAGTAAATGAATGTGTGAGTACCTGCCCAGGTCTGGAAGGGGGTGAACACCTTCCTGGAAGAGAGCTGCTCTTTTTCCCTGGTTCTTGCTGTGTGTTTGCAGTGACCCAGAATAAATAACCTGGGTGCATTGTGGCCTCCAGCAATTACTAGAAATGCTGGAGCAGAGCTGTCACAATGCTGTTACCAGGCTCACTTGGTCTTTGAAATTGCTGGTTTAGAAAAATAAAGAACAGTTCTGACTTCTGTCTTAAAGCTGTCTCCTTCCTGCAGTTTTATAGACAATTAGGAAAAGGAAAAGTGCAAGGTTTTTTTTCTAGAAATTAATAGTTTATAGATCACTGTAATCTGCCTTGACCTTGTTTAATAAAGAAAGTGCATATTCCTAATTGAATATCCCTGTAAGTTCCAGAAGCATGAGAGCTCACATTTAAAGTTTACATTTGAAAAGTTAATAAAATGCTTCTATTTTTTACCTTTTCCCGGTGAATTTTTTATGTGCGTTTTTGAGGTCATGTAAAAATAGCCAGACACAAATGTTTGTGCAGTGCTGGTGGCATGTCATGATATTTTAAGCTGTTCTGATTGTTAAATGATGAACAATAGGTTTACATTTGTGTGAATGCGATATGTATGTGGTGAATGGCAAAGCCAAGTTTGTACATCATATTTTTCTTGAAGTTTTACTGTCTTTTATGTTCCCTGCTCGTTACTTTGTCTCCCTCAGGGCTTCTCTTAACATTCTAAATCCCTGACTCCTATCAGCAAAAGACATTTAAAAATAAACCTAGCACTGGCACAGGTTGCCCAGAGTAGCTGTGGCTGCCTCATCCCTGGGAGTGTTCCAGGCCAGGTTGGGGCTTGGAGCAACCTGATCTGGTGGAAGATGTCCCTGTCTATGGCAGGAGGTTGGAATGAGATGATCTTTAAGGTCCCTTCCAACCCGAACGATTCTGTGATTCTGTGATGATTCTAGAAATGCTCTGTTTCCTTTCTCAGATAGGAATATTTTTCCCTAATTTTCACCTACTCAGCATTCAAATTAAATGCAAGTTAAACCTTCTCCCGAACCCCTTTCCTTCTCTGTAACTTCTTCGATATTTTATCTACAACTCTGGTAAAAAATTGATATTAAGCCTGGCTAAACTGAATGTTCAGCATCTCCTTCCTTGTCCTTGGTAATATCTTTCCTTCCTAAAGATACTTGGATTTTCAGTTTTCCTGCTCAATACTGAGGTGCTACACTGCTGAAAATCCTGTCAGTAACAAACTGCTCCTTGCTGGGTGCTGCAGGAAAATGCTCCTCGGGGCAGCTCAGTGTGTGGATCCCAGGCTACAATTAAAGCAGCTGTTTATCATTAGTATAATAGCTAAATGTATTTCCTAATGCCATTTAAAATCAAGTATTTAATCTGATTTTAAATGCATAATGATTTTTTTTTTTTTTTTAGTTTGAAGCATTGCTGCTGGTGTAGTTTTTTTTAATTTTTTTTTTCCAGTATATTTTTGTCCCTGAAGTTTATCTGGGGCAAAAACCAGTTAAGATTTAAGGATCAGATTTCTGGGGCTGCTCCAGTGGTCCTGAATCAGCAGGAGCCTTTCTGTAGCTGGGAAGGATTTTCCTTCAGCAGGATTTGCAGACTTGGGAAGCCTTTGTATGAACTTCAGTGGCTTATAATTGGATTTCAGCAGCAGGGTATGTCCCCAGAAAGCTGAAAACAGGATGTCGTCCCTCTAACACAATGTCTCCAGAAGGCAGAAGAAAGGAAGCTGTGATTCCTTCCACATTTACCTGTGTTGCCTCGAAGGAGAAGTATTTTTCCTCTTTGGCAAAGTCTTTAAACCCAGAGCCTGAATCTGCTCTGTGTGACAATTTAGAGAAACCACTCAGGTCTGAGACTGAATATCGTGGAGTAGAAAGGAGATTTACTAGAACTGGCTGAGGCCTGAGTAGCTCTGATGTGATCTCTGACACGGTTTCCTTCTTTTCCTGCAGGCTGGACCAAGTTTGCCCGGCTGACGCGGGCGCTGACCAACAGCCGCAGCGTCCTGCAGCAGCTGACGCCGATGAACAAGGCTGAGGTGGTGCACAAGCACTCCCGCTTGGCCGAGGTAAGTGGGGGGGACACCAGCCTCCTCCCTTCCTAGGGCAGGGGGGGCAAGAAAACCCACCCTAATTCCCACTGGGAAAGGATAGTCTTAGAGGAAAATATTTCCCGACTCTGATTTTTTCAGCCTCGCCTCTACTCGTCCTAAAGCGGCGCCACGTGGCAAGCACACATTTTTAGGACAGTTCACAAAAGCACTCTCTGTAGGTTACTTTTACTTAAATGACCCTATTTCTGTGCACACAGTCCTGGCTGTTCCTTAACTTGGGGGGCACAGCGTGCTTCTCTGCTGTGCTGTCTCACAGTGACATGGAACGAGGATTGATGTCCTTGAGTCCCCCTCCAAGGAAAATGGGATTGTTTGAGAAGCCTGTTTGGAAGCATCCCTGTCTGGGTCCCCACGGACTGCATATATACCCTGATCCTGACTTTCTTGCAAATCCATTCCTACAATATTTCCCTCATCACTTTTATCTTCAGAACTGATGAAAATGAGCCCTTTGGCAGGCTGCAAATATCTCCTTAGCAGTGCAGGTGGTGCAACAAGTGAATACCTTCAGGTTAACTTATGAAGCAGAGGTACTGCTTTCATCTTCATGTCCACTGGTAATGAAAAATAAATGGGTCAAAAATACAGGGTCAAAATATATGAGCTACTGAAAAAGACAGCCAGAGTACTTATCCCATAGAACTGATAACAGCTTTAAATGTTGGGGGTTTTTTTTTGTTTTTCTTTGTTTTCATTACCTTTCTGGTTTTAGTGAACTTTGATGATAAAAACCTCAAATTATCAGAATGGAAACCCACAGTTTTCAAGTGTTGGCAGTGTGGTGTTTTCCCTTGAATGATCCCATACCAATAGCTTAAATAAATGCTGGACTATTGACACCTCTTGCTTTTCAAATTCATGATGTTTCAATGTCCTGTAAGTTCAGTTATATCCATTCTTAGTTCAGTCTGGAGAAGGGAAGACTGGAGAAGATATGGTAACAATATTCAAAAGAATCCAAAGCAGCTGCATAGAATAGGGGAGGAAATTGTTCATCAGGACCACTACAGCTAGGGGAAAAAAAATGGCATTAGGACACAGCAAAGGAGATTTGGATCAGGCAGCAGCAAAACCTCAGGGAAGGGAGTAGGTGTGCTCAGGAATAGGTGGGATAAGGTTGTACTCAGACTTGCTCCTTGCAGAGTGTGCAATCTCCTTTTTACAATTAGTTTACGGCTGGAAAGTGCTTTGTAGACAAAGTGCTGTGAGGAAGGCAGACTGAGGGAAGATTCACCCTTGCTGTACAGGCCCCATTTTCCATATTTCTGTATCTGAGGAAGAGCATTATCTTCATAGCTCATCCCTTGCAGAATGTACTACTCACCTTATCAGACTTAACAGTTATCAGTCATTTTCTTTAGCTGTACACAGGAATAATTCAGACAGTCTGTGGCAAATGCAGCTGACTAACAAGATACTGTGTATTCTTTGGTGATCTAAAATTAAAAATCCATGCAGCATGAAAGAAATAATCATTATAGTTCAGTGGTCTCCACAGCCACTTGCCACCCACTCACCATGTCAAACTCAGCATGATATTATGTTAATAATAATTATGCTTTTACAGTATCGTGGGAGCTCCCAAGCACTCCAGCACCAGAGGCACAGGGAACTATCAAGCATATATTAATGGCATTCTGCTTGAGCCCTAAGTAGCTTATTTTTCCAGCTCTAGTGAGGACATTTCCAGCTCCTGCCCCAGTGAACAAGGCAGGGAACAAACAGGCCTGAAGAAGCCGGGGAAAGAAGTCCCACTGCTGATTTATCAGCCAAGTGTCCAGAGAGATATCTGGAGATAAAAACCAAATTATGAGGCAAGGCCAAAATCGTGTGTTATGTGCAGGTGAAAATTTACACTTTGAAAGAAACTTTCACAAGGCTGCTATGAGAAAATGATTGTGCTGATCATTGCTTTAATTCCGGGGAAAACCCCATGGATCAGCAAGTTCAATGTGCTGCAGTGGTTATAGGAGTGTAAAGTGCTGCTAGTGAGTCTGTCCTGGGCACTGGGGGAGGGACACCTGGAGTTTGATGTTTTTATAGGTCTCACCAGTGGTTTGGCATTTGTGGTTGTCTCTGACAAGTGCCATTGGGGCCACACCACCCTACAGAGAGCTTTGTGTTGCACTTGCTGCTGGCAAGGGCTCCTGGAGGTCGCTCCTGGAGGTGTCTGCTGCTCTCTCACTGCTGCCTCTGTAGTGGGTCCAGTGTTTTTCTGGCCGTGGCATAACTCTGTGCAATTCTACTGACCCTGTAGAAGAGAAATGGCTAATTAATGTAACAAGTCAAATTTTTGTTGTGTCAGCTCAACTGACTTTCCTCACAGGTCGTGATTGCTAAGTGTGACCTCAGGAAGGATGGGACCAGGTAGGCAGAAGCAGGTTTGCATCTCTTCAGCCTGACATTGGCCCAGATTTGACACCTTGGGAAGCCACATCCCCCATCACAGAATGAGGGAGGCTGCTGCTCTTGTCCCTTGGTGATTCCTGGAGAAAAGATTTTCAGCAGAGCCAGATTTTTACTGTCTGAGCTGTAACAGCTTTCTCTTAAAAAAATCTAAAAGGCAGGACCGCGAAGAATTAATGGAGACTCCCTATCTGTGGTGCTTGAGTTCATGTTCTTAGTTATTATACAGTCTATTTTACTCCTCTCTATTGAGGAAGCATCCTGTGTTTGATCAGTTTTACACATCTGAGGCTGCTGTTTTCAATCCAGCTGTCCCTGGAAATATGGTGCATTAGCCCCAGTATGGGGCAGGTGTAGGGTTGAAATGAGTTTTAAAGTTGTTGTAATTATTTATTTTATCCCATACAGATTTCAGATCCCCAAATGTATCCCCAAATGGATCTTTCAGTTGTCAGTGCAATAAATTGCCACGTGTGCGTTCCTTTGTGCCTTTGTTTCTTGTGTTGGACTGAGATAAGAAGTAATTAGATTAGCTGGGAATGCCTTCAGTGAATTTGGCTTGGTTTTTGCAGTGTTTCCA
Source organism: Polioptila caerulea (assembly GCA_013397295.1). NCBI lineage: Eukaryota > Metazoa > Chordata > Aves > Passeriformes > Certhiidae > Polioptila > Polioptila caerulea. The sequence goes on along the minus strand of VYXF01011773.1, from coordinate 897,148 downwards.
GTTCCACAATTTTACCACAGTGAGCGTGTAGGAGATTACAGTCCTATGCAAAAAAAAAAAAAAAAAAAAGAAGTAATTACAAGAAATAAAAGAGAACCCACTGGTGAGATTGAGCTTGTGGGAGCAACAACTTTTTGAAGAAAATACAAAATAAAGTGTGATATTGGCAGGGTTTTAGGTGGAAGTTGTGCACACGATGCCTCATTTTAGGAGGTCAGCCAGCAAGGCTGGGCTCTGTTTCACCTTTGATAGGGTGTTGCTCTGGCTCAGCACTGATTTAAAAAAGAGGTCAGGCACAAAGAATTAGTCTTGTAATTATTACAAATCTGAACGAGTGTTCATGTTTAGATTACGTGTTAGGAAGAAACTCCTTACTGTGAGGATGGTGAGGCCCTGGCACAGGTTGCCAGAGAAGCTGTGGCTGCCCCACCCCTGAAAGTGTTCAAGGCCAGGTTGTATAGGGCTTGGAACCTGATCTAATGGAAGATTCCCATCCCATGGCAGGAGGGTTGGAGATAGATCATCCTTTAGGTCCCTTCCGACCTAAGCCACTCTATGATTCTGTGTTCATAAATGCAAAGCATAAGCTGGTGTGGCAGTACCCAAAACCTCTGTATGGAGCCTCTCTTCCCTTGCTGTTGGCATGGTTTCCCCTCAGTCCTTCTGCAAAGACCTCCCTTTTTGCAGGAATATCCTCAGATGCCATGCTGCTCCCATTCACTGAGCGATAGCTGACTCCAGACATCCTAAATAAATCAGATTATTTAGAAACTGTGGATTGCCTTGCAATGCCCAACGAGCACAGTCCCATCTCTGCTGCTCCTCAGAGAAATCTGTAAGACCCCTTGTTGGATCCTATTCACTGAAAACATCAACATTTGCCTCTCTGCCTCTTACAGGTTCTCCAGCTGGGATCTGATATCCTTCCTCAGTACAAGCAAGAAGCTCCAAAGACTCCACCACACATTATACTCCACTATTGTGCTTTTAAGACCACCTGGGACTGGGTCATCTTAATCCTAACCTTCTACACAGCAATCATGGTTCCATACAACGTGTCCTTCAAGACAAAGCAGAACAACATCGCCTGGCTCGTGCTGGACAGCGTCGTGGACGTTATTTTTCTGGTGGACATTGTTTTGAACTTTCACACGACCTTTGTTGGCCCTGGGGGAGAGGTTATATCTGATCCCAAGCTCATACGGATGAACTACCTGAAGACGTGGTTTGTGATTGACCTCCTGTCCTGTTTACCATATGACATCATCAATGCCTTTGAGAATGTGGACGAGGTAAGTGGTTGTAGTCTGTCTCAAGTGGATTATTTTAACTGAGGATTAATTTAGAAGCTTGTTCCCAGTGAGGCAAATACAGGGGAGTGGCCTTGAGCTGCTGGGATTAACCAACAAGAAATTCCTGTGCTGGTGGAGAGGAGTCTTAGGGTTCCAGTACCATGTGCAGATGTTTATTTTAGTGGTGGGGGTTTTAGAGTGGCTTGAATGTCATCCAAAAGCATTGGTGCAAGTCCCTGCCAAAGTGGGCTGGGCCAGTTGGGATGTCCCCTGTCACAGCCTTCCTTTCCAGCTCAGTCTTTGGGCAGTTCTAACCCATTGCAGGGCTTGTTTACAGTTCTCTGTTTGCTCTGGCTGAAGCTGGTGACAAATTTGCCACTTATATGAAAGTAGGGAATGGCTCTGAATAAACATTTTTTTAAATCCTGCCCTGGGGCTACCTTTTGAACCAGGCTGTAATTTCTCTTTTTTTTTTTTTTTTTAATACCATTTTAAATGTTTGATTGAGAGGAAGATCTATTTCCACTTTTTTTTTGGCACAATTCTTCACCTACAGATAAAATTGGAGAAACTGTTTGAGGAGAGAAAACATAAATATCATAGATGGATGCTGAATTAAAGTGTTTTAATTGCTAAGTCTGTTAACATTTATGCAGTCAAGCTTGTGGCCTAAGCTAATACAGAAAACAAACAATAACTACAACAAATAATGCATGCACGAGTCAGTATACGGAAATTCATTATTAAAATGGAACTGTAATGGCTTTAGCACTTGTTTTAATTTTTCTCTAGAGCTTTTTATCTTCAGGGCCATAAACAGATGAAAAAGCCTCTGTTAATTTTTGAATATTTTAACAGTTTTTTTCTTAGAACACCGTTTAGTGGGGTTGGTTGTTTGTTTTTTAATTGTCTATTCTGCACTTCTATATTCTCACTATATAAAACATACATTCTTTTTTTTTTTTTTTAATGCAGGCTTTGCTGCAAATTTTGTAGAGCTCCTTTAAAATTCCATCCCTGCCTCTGTGTGCTGAGTAGCATCTTTTGACATGGTTCAATTTTATTTATAGCAAATATGACAGAAGTGATAATACTTGCAACTTAAATCCAAGATCCTGTGAGGGCTGCCCATCTGAAACCAGGTTGTACAGTCAGGCTGTGTAAGAAAGTGATATTAGTAAGGTTGTAGATGTAATACAACTTTTTAAGATAACCAGTTTCAGGTTCAGAGGAATTTTATAAAAAATGCAGCATTATCTCCAGATTTTTGTGCTTTAATATGTAAAACAAACAGAAATTTCCTGTGCCCTAGGACAGATTTAAAGGATGAGATTAACCTCTTTCTCTAACATATTCATGGGGAAGTAAGCCATCTGCAATATTTGTGACAGGGAAGAGAATCTTGACACAGCGTGTTATAATTCAGATACACCTAAAGTGACAAAATTTAATCAAAATATAATACCAGTAGCAAGGTATCATGAACTCCAATGATGCTAGAGCAGCTGTCATTTACTTTCAAACAAATGAAACATAAATTCCTTTCTAATAAGGGAGCCAACAGTAAGATTCCCTTGTCATGAAGTGCTGTGTTATGGTTCTAGAGCCTCCAGCAGATACTAGTTTATATTTCATTGATTTCCCTCCCCTCCAACTCCAGCTTTCCCTAGTGTCTGAAAAGAATTGAAGTGATTTTGAAAACAGGTTTGTAAACAGTCAGCCTTTCCCCCCTAGGTCTGCATTTTCTCTTTGCCCTGTCCTTCAGGGGAGATGTTTTCATTTTTTTGGGATGTGTCTTCATTTGTGACACTTAAGTCTTTTGAGCTGGTCACTGTGTTCTGGGTGGTTGCAGTTATTAATGCTCTTTATCTTCATTTGGTTTTTAACATTTATTTTAACTGGTGCTTATTGTCTGGGATTTATCTTTTTGCCTCTCCCAGCAGCAGGGTGTTCAAACTCTGTTCATAGGTGAAGAATAAGTAAATCCATAATCTTAACTTGGGAGAGATACTCTGAATTAAAAGCAATGTTTCTCATTATAAAGTGGGTGTTTCCTTTTTAAGGCAAGTTTTTAAGGAGAGAGAAGAGTTCTTTTAGCTCTTGATTCTGCTCAGTTTTAGCTCTCTGTCTTGGCCCTGAGTTTTGGATAAAAGTGTTAAAGTTGATGATTGTGGCATTTCAGATAAATGTGCAGAAAATGAGCTTAGCAGTAAAGACCTTGGGTGCAGGTCCTGGTGCTCTTTGAGTTTTTGGTATGATGGTGAGGGATGGACCCAAATCAGAGTGAACAGCCCTAAAAGCCAGCTGAGTGAGAGGTGACTTTACACATTTCCCTTGTTTTCCCCACATCTGACCCTTGTTGTCCCACATAAAGCATCAAATGCTTTTTTGCTAGTTGTTAAGGAGCTGGATGAGAGGGGGAATACTATTGGAGGGAGTTTCTTTTCCTCCCTATGGGCAGATCTCTCATTCATGAAGCAGGATGTGGCCAAGGAGGTTTGAGCTGGATGAGCTTTGTTGTATGTGTAGACTGATCTATGTGATACAGGTGCTGGAAATGAATTCAGATGCCTTAAGCACTAGAGTGCTATTTATAATGCCAAAATTAGAGAGATAAATTGAAAGATTAAAAAAAAGAAAAAAAGTTGAAAGAAAGGAAATGTGTGTTTTCTTACCAAGGGTTGTAGTTCTTCAAATGCAGCCAGTCTTGGCCAGAAAAGGAACAGTGTCATTTCCCTCATACAACATTAGGTTCCCACATGGAGTTCCCACCTGAGGCAAACATGACTGCAAATCAAAGTTCTTTTGCTGTTGAGTACCTGTAGAGCCTTGGTAGAAGGATTTGGTGGAGAGGATTATGACACACAAATTGAGAACTGGGGGGGTTTAAGATGACTTGAGGCAGAATTAGAGGTGTAGATTTCCAAGCCTGGCTACAGAGCCAGGCTGTTGGAGTCTGCTCAGGGGGATTGGGATGTGTGAGAGGGAGGGGGAAAGGTGACATAATGAGGGATGCCTTGCACAGCACAGAGTGATCTAAGCTGATGTGATGGATGAGGAATTAAGTGGCTAAGTGGTATTGAAAGGGTAGGAAAACAAGGTAAAAAAAGCTGGAGAAAAATGAACTAATGGAGAGGAAAGTGGAATCCTTAGTGGGATATTCTATTTAGGAAGCTTGGTAGGATGATAGTCCCAGAAAATCAGAAAAATGTGTGACATCTTTTCTAATCAGACACTGCACTGAAACATGTTCTGGCTAAACCAAAACCATACAGAAAACCTTTCCTATACAGAAGTGTGACAGGGGACAGCATAGTACATTCTCGGGAATCCAGGCAGTTTTCAAGGAACAAACCAGAACAGACTGTATGTGCTCAGAGTCTCTGAAACTTGGTTGATTTTTTTAGTATAAGAGCTCTCTGAAACTTCATATTTAGTCTAAAAGTGTGTGCCTATCTCTTCTTTAACATTATGGAAAAAAAAATGACACAAAATTTTAGGTAGGGTGTTTNGACTTAGCCTTTATATGTGTTCTGCCTATGAGAGGGATAAATATCTGACCTCTCTCAGTCTGGGCTACCAAAAAGTTGTTTGTAGCCATTTATTCCACACAAGTGGAATTATCAGACTCGTATGGTGATGAAATTGTCAACAAATTTGGAGGTGCCCAAGGATGCTGATCAGGTATGATGAAAGCATGCTAAAATCTCCCTTTGGGACCAAATACATCAACTGGCATCCCAGGACACCAGGATGTTGGGCAGGTATTTGGCTCTTGTCTTCACATGCATTTGAGCCTCTGCAAATAAGTGTTTTGAGTAAATATTCCCCAAACTAGATGGATGGACAGGCTTTTGACCAAATGGAAAATGCTTCCACAAATTAAATTCAGCTGAAAAACCCTCTTACTGTTTTGAAAAATATGAGGGTTTTTTTTCCTGGGAATCTTAACTGAGATTCATGAATTTCTGGGTTTGTCACGAAATAAAACCTAGAAGCTGGATCTCCTCTCTGCCAGAAACCTGGCCCTGAAATGGCATGGCACAGGCTGTGAAGAGAGGGGCACAGAGTCAGGGTGGTATCCAGATGGCTTTCAGATGAGTTGTATAAATATCATCCTTTCTGCAGAAATTAATTTTTGCAAGCCAATGGCTGGAAGTGAAAGCAGAAAAATTTAAGTGACCTAACCCAAAGTTCTGTTGCTTAATAATGTAAGACTACATGGCATCACTTTAAAATTTAGTGATCTATGCAGGGCATAATAAAGCATGGGCTCCTTGTAATTGTAATTTTCTTTTAATTACTATTATTGATCTATTTCAGCCCTGTCTGAAACTTCTTTGTATCACTGCAATTAATAGAAACGAAAATTGCAATGTCTGTAAATTTAAAGCAAATAAAAGCTGACTAAGCTGGTGTAGCCATGTTCTCACCTGCAGAGCTTTACTGCAAACCCTCCCTTGGTGGGAGGTATTTGAAGGAGTGGTGTATGCAAGGTGAAGATAAATTGGTGTGTTTCAAGAGTGTGACTTTGGCTCTGAAAGTCTATGGCTGGGTACATTTTTTAAATCTAGGTGGCTGACCTGGAGAAAATAATTCCCAGAACAAAATCCTGGCTGCAGCCAACTACGATGCAAATTCCTAGCAAGTAATGACAGCAGCACTAACCCTGGGACCTGGCATTTCCCCCTTGTTATGCACTCAGAAGACAATTAAGTATGAGGAATGCTGTCATTCTCTTGTAGTGTGTGAAAACCCACAGTAGAATAATACAGTGGCATGAGTATGGTATTAAGTTATTAATGTATCCACTGTAGGCATATATTTTGTAGATTTTCAACCATTTTCACCCCTTTCACTTATTCACCTCTGTCTGCTCGTTGGACTGACTTGCAGAATTGCACCTCTTCTCTTTGGCTTTTATTCTAAGGTTTTATTAAAGTTCTGCCATTGTTTAATTCATCAGCTTTTGATTTTTTTTTCCTTAATTAATTAACCAGGTACTTTAATGCTGTACAAGGTCTGGGATGTGTCTGCAGGTTTCCCTGAGGGATCACCTGGATGTCTCCATGATGTGAGGGGCAACTTGTGAAAGGAAGGAGCTGAGCCAGAGCCAGTGCAGGGGGTGGTGGGTGACCTGATAGCCCCTTACCCCTCTCTGATGTGGGTTATGGCATTCTGAATTGTGATTAGATGTCCCAGTGGCCTTTTTTAATTCCTTTTTTAGATTTTATTTTAATGCGATATATATATTACTGGGAAGCAGATGTTGGGTACAAGCCATTTAAATCAAATCTTCAGTCACAGCCATATAAACTGAAACAGAGTCCAGCAGAGGAAATTGTTTGTGGAGCACTTTCAAGGGAAGTTTGGAGTCCTGTGTGATCCCTTTTGCTCACAAAGGAAGGGAAGGCTTACAAAGGAGATGAGGAAAAGAAATAATCTGATCAGATGTCCACTGAAGGGATGCTGATGGGAGTAGCACAAATTCCCATTTTGTCCTCCACCCACCTTCCCTACATGAGTGAAAATTATTGTATTTCATGATTTTTCCTTTTTTTGGGGCACACTGATGCACTAACAAATAAATAACGCAAGATGCTGCATCCCCCTTCTCTTGCATGTAGAAGAAATATTTTGAAATCACCCTTCTCTTTATAACCTCAGTTATTTACTGTTCGAAATGTACTGCACTGTAGAGTTGTGCCATAAACAGTTCACTGGCAGTTTATTTACAGTGTTACAGCTTATTGACATTTGTGTTAGAGGAGAAAAAAGGAAAGTCTCTCCATCCCCCTGGTAAAAAAACAGAAGATAAATCCCAATCAATACATTTAGGTTTAGTTTCAGAAAATGCATGAAGAAACCTACTTGCTTACATTTTGCTAATGTAAGACTACTTTTTGCTCACTGAAGTCACTACTCCCATTGATTCCAGTGGTGCAGGCCAAGTATTAATTGGGCTCTGCTCATATCTGGACCTGGGATGTTGATAGCTGGTGCAGAAGAAGCAAAGCCCTTTGCTCCTGTGTGTATCTACATAATTGAATACAACTCTAAATTCTGCTCTTGAAGTGGTGATAAATCAGAAATATTGCTGTTTTATTTTTGTCATTTGCCCATTTTGATTTGTAACTATGCAACTTTATTATATTAATTGTTTACTGAGAAATAAAGATTTCTGATACATGTTGGAAGATTTATTTTACCATTAACTCCAGTAAAGCAGCATTAAGGAGCTAACCAGGGATTTTAGAGCTAAGCTCTATTTAAGTAGCTAAGCTCAAAAATTTCTTTTGAGAATGATTTGCTGGTTGCATTTCAAACAGCCTTTACCTCCTCCAGGATACTCCCCCTGCACTGCACAGAATAGAACTTTTTGGTTGTGTGCCTGCAGGCTCACCTGCTCGTGTTGGCAGGGCTCACCATTCCAGTCATTCCCAAAATCTGTAGGCACTTTGTTTTCTCTTACATTTTGTGCCATCGTGCAACAACTGTTTGGTGGAGATTGCCCAAGGTTTACAAAAATCCTGCCTCTTTCACTGCTTCAATACTAAACTACACAGAGTCAGCTGTGTGATTTATTTGGGTGATGTTTTTGTTTTTGTAATTACTTCTGGGGAGAGAAAGGTAAGGAAAATTTTGCCTGTGCATCTTTAAATAAAGTATTTGGACTGGACATTTCAAAATGTCCTAAGCATGGGATTCACCTGATGAAACATGGGTGCCAGACATTGTCTACAATGAGGTCCAGGCACATTTTGGGGCATGGCTCCTCATGTTCTGAGATGCACCTGCAGAGTAGGTCTGAGGAGTCATTGTGCCCTAAAACTTCTATTTCTCATGCCTGAATGTAGTGACACTAGTGTAACTAGCTCAGATGCAAACTCCTCTGTGGTCTAGTTTAGGATGGGGTGAAATATATTCCCCCTTGAGACTGTATTTGCCCCACTTTGATTTTTCAAAGGATAAAAGCAAAGGCAGAAAAAAAAGTGTAAAACTCAGGGGTCCTTGTGTGTGTCTGAGTCATCAGTTTTGGTGAGCAGGTTCATTGTATCACCCATCCTATAAACTGGTCAAAATCCCCCTTTCCTCATGATGTCTTAGTAAATCTCTCTTGATCTGCAGTCTGTGCATTGCTCCCTGTGCCAGCCACCTTGGTTGAATATTTCTTTTCCCTCCTTCATGTTTATCCCCTCGATGTGCTTAGAAAGAAGAGTCATCTCTCCCCTGCATAAACACACCTATTTTCCTTTCCTGGGTTTAAACAAACTGATCTTGTCTAGACACCTCATTTATGAAATTTTATGAACCTTTTTGTGGCTGATTCAACTGCCTCCCTCTGCAGGAAGTGAAGTTTAAATACATCTCTTTAGGGCAGAGCTTTACAGATTACTCCAGGTGGAGAATTCATCCTCACTTGGCAACTGGGGTTTGGCTTTTCCTGCTGATGGTGGAAACACTCAGCTGATGTGTCCTGGAGCTGGATTTACCTGTTCTGAGAGTGCAGCTCACTGATTGCTCTGAGTCATGTGGGATGGGTTTGTGGGATTAACCCATATACCCAAATATTTCTTTTTCTCTGTGATCTTCAGTTGAAGATCCTTGTAGATATTTTTGTTAATTTGCACTGTAATGGATGCCTTGGGACTCTATATTGTCAAGCTTTATCACATTTTCTTTTATTCCCACATGGTTATTCTCTGTACCTGACAGTGTGTTCCAAAGCAGATTCTGTGACCATATCCTATTTCTGTTTATGCCACTAAGAAACCAGCAAAATTACTGAGAGTCACCACTTGTGACCTCTGCTAGACTCCCTTTTTATGATTTCCATTTTTCCACCCTGTCCACAAGTTCTTCAGTCACCCTGGTATCCCAGTGGTGGTCCCTGTTTTCCCTGTGTTTCATAATAATTTCACCTTTTATGTTACTGAAGTACTGCATTTCTTTTATTTATAAAACGGGCTGTGTTATCAGAGAAAGCTATCAGGAAACCTTGGATAGATCCCAGCTAGCCTAAGCTTAGCTAACCTACTGCTCCACTGATTGCATTTTGATTTATCTCAAAGTTTCTAATTACTCTTTCCCTTAACATTTGTTCAGGTAATGTATCTGTTTATTTCCTTCTTGATACATTAGATTTTCTGGGAAACATCAACATCATTTTTGGAAACTAAAGCTCAGGATTAATTTAATTTTTAGCCCAAGCCTGGATTATTTTTACTTCATTGCAGCTCAATCACTTTAGTTGTTCTTTTTTTGGTTTGTTTGTTTGGTTTTTTTCAGTTTTGACTGTGAAGGATCTTTGGGTGTTTGTTTTAGTATTCTTTGCAAGGAAAAGTTCAACCTGGCATTTGGCAATTCTTATTTATCTCTACTTCCTCTCTAAGGTGTAGTTTTCTGTTGATCAATTTTTTATTTCTTATTTATTGTTAGTTCTCTGTTTCTGTTTTCTTCCTCTAGATGATTAATTACTTATTTATAACTGATGCCCAGCTTTACAAGGTTTTTCCCCTTCTTTGAGTCACAACCTTTTGTACCTTTTGATGTAAGGGCATTCCAGGTGTCCTCTGCTGCCAGGTCTGACTCCCCTACCTCTCACAGTCCAGCTGTCTTCACTTATTACTATCTGTAGTTCAATATTTATAATTTACCAGCTCTTGCCCTTTTGAGAGCAAGAACCCCAGTCCAGTTTATTTGTGATTGTTCACTCTTTTATGAACTGATTCAATTCCTTCTTCAAACCAGTGGGGACTTCTGCAAAACCCTACAAGAACCGAAGGTAGTGCAGCATCACATTATGTGAAGTAATTGGCTGTTGAATGAAGAAATAAGCAGGCTGTTGCATCTGCAGAGCATCTCAGCCTCCTGTTATTAATAGCATTATTCCCCAAGCTCTTCTGGAGCAGGATCAGTCTCACACTGGCAGGCAGGGCTGTGTAGTGTCTGTTTCTCTGATAACACAGTGCAGGTTGTGCTGCCGTGCAGATCCAGCCCTCCGCGTTTCTGAGCACGGGTTTGGGTTTGGGTTTGGGTTTGGTTTCTCCTCCCAGCAGCTTTGTGAGCCATAGTGATTCATCCCCTCGCTGGCTGTTGGAGATGGATGGGGTGAATCCCTCCCCTGACCTGCCCACTCCTCACCAGCAGGGAGGGAGGATGGGCTGTGCACACGGACAGGGTGCTTTGCCATCAGCCTGCGCCATCCTGCGGGACCCAGAGTCTGCTTGGAGCTCAGCCCGTGCTGTGGCCACACAAAACCATTTTGCTCTTGCACAGAGGTGAGCCCTGGCTGCAAAATCCTCCGAGGATTTGATCACTTTTATGGAAGTTTTGCTGTAGTTGCTTGTGTCCAGCATAAGGATATCAGTTTAAATTCAGTTTAATATCTGTAAATGGTGCAGTCACCCTTTGACTGCAGTGGCAGTTCTACCAACATTTCATAGCTCTGGCTCTTGGCCACCCCATAAATTCTTCAAAACCACAGTGTGCTAAACATTAAAATTCAGTGAAAAGTTCTTCTTTTTTTCCTCTGACCTTTTCTGAGACAGTGTTTTCTATTAAATGATGCAGTACTGATCCCCATTTTCAAAGCTTGGAGTATTTCAGTTTTAGAACACATTTAAAATGTGTATTTCGGGGTTTTTTTTGTTGCTGCTGTTGCGTGTGTACCCACAGCTAACAACAAATAAATAAAAAATCATGGAGTGAAATCTAATTGAAAAAGTGCCTAGAGTTAAAAACACATTGTTCCCTAGTAGAAAGAAAAAGCTATGCATGATTTACCATTTCAGTATACTGGGATTTAATTTCGAAGTTTAAGCAGAATTTTGTATATTTAGATGGTTGAAACTAATGGCTGATTTTATTTTTATTTTACTTTTATAAAAAGCATTTATGCAATAATTTCCACCTTCAGGAAAGATTAATTAGACTAGCAAGTAACCAGCTATTATTTTTCAGATTTTACAAACACGCAGCTCTGCTATTCTGCTGCTCCTTTGGTGTAGAACAGACTCCACTCTTTCTTCCCTGGTTTTAGGTAGAGTCACTGTGGACTCAGATGATTTCCTGCCCTTGTTAGCCTTCATTTTCCTTTGTGACAATGTTCTCTTCATCCTCTTGCATGTTTGACCCCTGTATAGCACAACTTCATCAGCTTCATCCTTCCTATTGTCTGACTTTTCAGGGGTTCATTAAGTGCCAGAGATCTTTGCTCCCTGTCCTTGCCAGAGGTGCAGAGATCTGTTCCCACAGCATGCATGGCAATCCTGGGAAACATCTGCCTCAGTTCTGTGGCTGGAAAAGCTCAGCTGGATGCAGACACACAGCTTAGACACTTCTTTTGTCCTGGAAGATGGCAGTTTGACAGTGTGGTAACATCTAGGGTCTGAAATGGCACGAGTCAGGTGGTTTTAAAAGGAAGGATTGGTCCCTCTGCATGTCAGACTGAGTGCTTTTATCAGGTGCGCCTCCACTATCAAATTTAATTTCCCTTCTTAGTGTATCAAGAGAATTTGAGAACACAGACTTTGCAAGGTGCTTGTGTCAAGTAACTTGGGCTTTGTTTAATCATGAATGTCTCATTTAATTCCAAAGTTAAATATCCATCCCTCACAGATATCTTTCTGGATAAATTTGACAGCGTCTACATCCTTTGTACGGCTTCAGCTGTCTCCTAAATTGAAATGGGGGTACAAAAATGGCTGGTTCAGAGCCATTCCTCCTGTCCTCTCCTGATCCAATGGCCTTAGACATCCCTGGGAAGGACTCCTGTGACTCACATTTGGAATAGTTAAATCAATGATGTGTGTCAGATGGGAATTTGGTTCCAAACCTGACGCCCAAAACGCAGCTTTGGAGGAGGTGGTTTTTCAGTGGAAAGATTTCTGCAGCTGAGATGATTGATGATGAGCAAGCTGAGTGTCCTCATCTGATTAGGATGTGATAAAATACATCAGCCAAAAGCCCAAGGGGCTGGATTGGATGGTTGATAACATAAGGAGATATTCTCAGTTAGAGAACACAGCCCAGCAGCTGTTACAGACAGTTGGCCCAGTCGAAATGGCAGTGGAGTCACAAATGCTCCTCCCAGAAGGTTGGATCTCCAATATCCACCATGTGCTTTATTTACACAATGCCAGTGCCAAACTGGATTATGTGCCTCATTCACAATTTCTAATCACCTCTCTGTTCCTTGAGTGCTGAAGTTACTTCTGTCAGAGCAGATGCTCATCCTGGAGTAGAAGAGTTTCCAAAGTATTCATTACAGTGCATAAATACCATTGAAAGAAAAACGAAATTAAAGGCAGCCTGCAATCAATTGAGTTTAGAAAACTGAATTTCTTAATAGCCCAAATGTAATTCAAGGCAGTTAGTCTTTCATGTAACTTCTACCAAAGACATTGTTACTGAATCTGAGGCAGAACTTTACATATTAACAATTGTACATCAATTGTTGGCAATTTTATAAGTATGAAGGTACCAGCTTGACTCAACCAGTAGTTAGTGCATATGTGATTGATATATATATGAGATACACTCTATATGTGATATATTACATACTCATTTTGTATTTGTTTATTGCTCTTTCCTATATAGTGCTTTATGGAAGAGGCTTTTGAAGCTTCCAGTATTGTCCTTCTATTTTGGAAGATTAGACATGAAATGTGAATGTTCAATATACATCTTGATTTTTTGGCCTTAAGTAAGGGGTCAAACTGAACTGGCTTTAAGATTTACAGTGAAACTTGCTTAAATGAATTACTCTTTGGAAATAATACATTTCAATGTCAGCTAAAATGAAATATTTCTCTTTGTTTTATACATAAGAGATGTGATTGTTACCTATGCTAAGGGAAAAAAACCCGACAGCACAAACTTTCTCCCAGACTTTGAAATAAATGCTGTATTTTCATATTACTTGTACAACTGCTAAATTGTCCATGTAGCTTAGAGAAGATGAAGTGTGGGTGGGGGGATGGAGGTCACACTGTGAACTCTTCTGGTTCAAGGGTTCTTTGTGTAGTAAAAAGTGCAGGGTAAGCTGTGCCACTGGGCCAGACTTCAACTACTGGGTGTAAAAAAGGGCCCCCCAAGTTTGAATTCCAGGTTTCTAACTCCTTCCCTAGTGTTAATCCTGGTAATGAATGGTGACTCTTTAATTGAAACAGAAATAATGCTTCTCTGATCAATGCAACAGGACTTGGTCCTACAAGAAAAAAAAACACCCTGCTGTTTTCTCCCTCTTTTGAAAGTTGTAAGCTTTCAAAATCAAGGTTAACTCAGTGAAACATACTGCAGAATAACTATGAAACTACTCTGAAGTTCTTTTTTTTTTTTTTTTTTTTTTTTTTTTTTTTTAATGTAGATATTATTTCTGTGGGGTAGGACCCTCATTCAGTAGTCCATTGGCCACAGTCCATTGTGTCAGGAATATTGAAAGGGACTTCCCAGTTTACTGGAAAAGTTGGCTGCTCAGAGTGTCTCCCAGTCATATATCCTAAAGAAAATAAGCAGATACGCATTTAGATGGAAATAAGGATGATAAACTAGATCTCTGTCTTGTGTAAATGCAAAATTCAGAAATCAAAATGGGAAAATTCCATTTCCTTCTGTGGTATTAGTCATCATGAGAGCATGAATACAAATATAGAGCTTCAATTTATTAAGGATTTGGGGATCTGAGACACATTCCAACAGGATTTGAAAAGCATACAAGAACTGTGCCAAACAGATTACATCTAGAAATATCAGATGTATGTTACCCTTCAAATGTTGGGAAAAGGGAAAGAAGGTGGTAAAGAAGAAGAAACAGAGGTGCAAAAGAGACAAATGTTTTTCTGGTATGGAAAACTCCAGAAACTCCAGTCTTGTACTGTTTGATAATATAATTAGCCCGTGTTTTGACTAGACTGATTTGATAATGATGCATAGAAAAGGGCAATTTAATCTTGGCACAGTAACTAGGAGTGTTTGCCTCATTGCTTTCTATGTCTTAATTTCTACTTTAAATTAAATGTCTTCAGCTTCTGAATGTTTTATATTAGAAACCTTCCTTTACAAACCTTCTATTTTGAGCCACTAATTAATGTAATGCACAAGTTAGCTATATCACGGGATTGCAGTAGATCAAGAGCACATTTTTGTTCTCTTTCTGCATTGAGAAGGACATACCCATTTCTTACCTCCTCTCAGATGTTTCTATTAACTTTCTGATGGTCCTTGTGCTCTTATTCCCTAAATATTTGTATTTCCATTTATTTATATGTCATCCATCTTGCGTGACAGGAAAAAAAGCAACACTGCACCAAAACTTGCTTTAGGAAAATATCTGTAGATTGGGAAGGAAATTAACCCTGTATGCAAAGGCATGTGCCTTGTGGTCTGCATTTCCCTTGCTCAGGAAGGGGATGTGTCCGCAGTTGTTTAATTCCTTGTTCAGTCAGTGAGACTTCTTATAAATAACAAAAAATCCAGAGTTATATTTGAAGGATAATGAGAGGTGGAGAGTATTGTACTAGAGGAAGTAACTCAGCTCCTGTTTGGTGGATGAGAGTAACAATAGGCAGGTTTCTCTGAGTTTCCCACTGCGATTTTGTTCTGATGTTTCTCTCGAGCATCTCTTAATGTTGAGGGTTGTTGAGGTAGGTGTGCCCCCGTTTTGGCCAGAATAACAATCCTCTGCTTGGATTTAATAGAATGCTGTTCTCTTGGAAACTTCAGGAAGACTCCACAGGGTTGGTGTAGTTCCATCTGTGACTCTTCTTCCACCTTCTTTTATCTTCCTGAGGTCAAAGCAGAGTCTCCAATTTACTTCAAACTGCTGAAGCATTGAACCACTCCCTTTTGTAATAAACTTGCTGTTTCCACTTTGGATTCTACAGAACCCTTCTGTTGCTTTGAAAAACTGAGTTTGAACAAAGTAATTTATTCACCTAGTGAGTGCCAAACTCAATTTAGCCTGATGAGGACAAAAGCACTGGAGGGGGAGCGGGGTTTGATCTTGTATTCTGTTATCCGAGGCCTGAAAAATTACATAGAAAGATTTTAAGCAGATGCCGGAATCGCTGTACAGCCTTCTGTGCTAACTAGCAGGATATTTGAGATCAAATAATGATTTTTATTCCTTTCCAGGGAATCAGTAGCCTCTTCAGCTCCTTAAAAGTGGTGCGCCTTCTGCGGCTGGGCCGGGTGGCCAGGAAGCTGGACCATTACCTGGAGTACGGGGCTGCCGTGCTGGTGCTGTTGGTGTGTGTGTTTGGGCTGGTGGCCCACTGGCTGGCCTGCATCTGGTACAGCATTGGGGACTACGAAGTCATAGATGAGCTGACCAACACCATCAAGACAGACAGCTGGCTCTACCAGCTGGCCCTGAGCATCGGGACCCCGTACCGCTACAACAGCACGGGCTCGGGCCAGTGGGAAGGAGGGCCCAGCAAAGACTCCTTGTACATATCCTCTCTCTACTTTACCATGACAAGCCTTACAACCATAGGATTTGGGAACATAGCACCGACCACTGACGGGGAGAAGATTTTTTCGGTGGCCATGATGATGGTTGGCTGTGAGTAAAATCCGATTTTCTTGTGTTTCAGGCGTGTTCTGTGGCCAGTGCTGTGCTTGTATAGTGCACTTACTCTGAGCTTTCTTGGCAGCCTAAAAAAACCTGTGGTACCTGTAGATAATCATGACATGAACCTTGAAAACAGGTTTTGAAATTAAGTAGTTGCTGTACCTTTTAAATTGCTTGCAAGGCTAAGTGGTCTGGGTACACACGTGTGCCCAATGGCAAGTTTATACTTGTGGCCTCATCTTTACACTTTAAAGATGGCTTTTATCATGTTTGTAAGGTCTTTGCTAGAGTTTGGTTAAAAGTTACAAATTTGAATTCGGGTAGACTGAGTTTTGCTTATAAATTTACACAAGCCTGGAATAGTTTGATGTGGTTTTATCCAATTCTTGAAACATTTAGTGATTCCATAAATGGATTGTTTATTTTATGGCACTGCTTTGAGATAAAAATCCTGATTTTATCTTCTGAATGTGGCGGCCTTTGTCACCAGCAAAGCTAGAAGTGAAGGAAATGATGAGACAATATTTTTCTGCTACCTGCTGTTTCACAGCTCTGCTGAAATAGTCCAAAATCAGGAGTTGTAAGGCACAACTCTCATTTCATGTACTGCCAAGGTTGCATCACTGAGAGGCTCTACAGATAACCAGAAACCTTTAAAATATAGTAGAGACAACTTAAAATGTTAATACCATTTGGGAGAATTATTTTTCTATTAAATTAATAATTCTTGGTATTTCTCTGGTGCTTTCTATTTTCTGAGCACCATGCAAACACTAAGCAATTATGTAACAAGAGAGCAAACAAAACCTTTTGATAATAAGAGCTGCATAATCTTTCTGGTAATTATCGCAGCTAACACTTTGAGCTTATCTCTGAGAAATACTGAACTATAAAAAGGAAGTTTTCTTGCCACAGTCTTTCTAGATCTTTAGAAGATTAAAGCCACTTTTTTTGAGATTTTTAAAATGCTTTTTAAAAAGAGAGGTTGCACCTTTAGGACTCTTGCAGTGTGGTGCAATGAGATTTCTGCTGAACACCATTTTTACATGATGGGTTGATGTGTTGCAGAACATTTCCAAGTCCATAAAAAGTAAATCCCCAAGCCGGAGCATTAGTGAGCTATTGCAGATAGGTCACCAAAAGTCCATAGGAGCTGAGATGCTGTTTGTTGACACTGATTTGTGGTATTTACAGAACCAGGGGATTTGGAGAATACAGTAGATACAGAACATTTTTTATACATTGTAATATTTGCTTCCCTTGTTTTGTTTTGTTTTGTTTTGTTGTGGGGATTTCTGTTGTCCTGTTGAGGGGGATTTGACAGAAAAAACTTAAGTGGTAAATGACTTAGGGTGTGATGAGAGCCATAAAAACATAATTAATGCCACTACTACTCTTTATAATGATAACAACAACAAAAAACGCATGCACGGCCTCAAGCAGGTGGAAAGGAAGGGGAGATTGTAACCTGCTTTGTGTCTGTTCTAGGTGGGTTGTTTCCCTCCTTTTTCATCTCTGAAACTCATATTAAAGATGGGGAATACAGGATCAAAATTGACACTCACAACAGCCTGTGTACGTGGCACTGGCGAATAATTTCCATAAGTGTTACCTGCAAAATTACTAAATGTTCACATCAAATTTATAAGTGGCAACTGTGAGCTTAGCAGTTGGGAAACTGTGTGTAGGATTGTAGGCTTTTAGACAAAGCCAAAAGTAGAATCTAAAATTTAAGAAATGTGGCAAAAGGACTACTGAGTTGCTTATTGCAGCAAAAAAACCCCACCAAAATAAATGTGCCTTCTCTTGCGAGTGAGGGGAAGAGCACTGGGGCAGGCAGGAAGGCTACAGAAAGGAGAAACCTTTTTGTACAATTTAAAAGTAAAATTTACAAGAAAAATACTCAATTATCATCAAATAATGAATCTTTTCCAATGACATCAGTGCAGATTTGAAGATTTCTAATCCATGCACATCAGTGTGATGAGTGCTCCTGACTGAAATCCAAACCTTGATTATCTTTTTCCACTAGTTAGAAAATAAAACAGCTTTGGAGCAGGCACTGGTCACGGGCTTAGTATTTGCAATACTTGTGCAGAGAGCTCAGACCTGCAGGGTTGTATAGACATGCTTTGCAGAATGAGCTGCTGAAAGCCTGGCACTCTGAGCTCCAAAATGAAACAGGAAGGCACAAGAAATAGTTGATGGAAAACGCAATTTCCCAGGCATTCAGAGTGTCCACTGAGCTCAGGAGAAGGATTTGGCCTCATGAAAAGGTGTAGCTAAGAACGGAGGGATTTTCAAACCAAGATGTTTTAGTTTCTCTTTTGAAGCAGTGTTTTGAGATAAACATTCAATAAAATTCAATTACACCTCAGTCAATAAATATGTCTGGTCCACAAACACGCTCCTGTTACAAGCAGAGAGAGGCTGTGAGATACCTTTGGTAGTTCTCCTGAAGAAGTTTGTTAATACCAATAGCTGATCTGGCAGTGGGGTTTTTTTTTCCAACAGACTATGCCAAATAAATGTTTTAAACTTAGCACTGGAATCAGAGATAGTAATTCATCACAATCCCAGCTGCCTACTCATGCAAACTGCAGATAGGAAAGGAAATCTTCCCTGCCTTGTCAGCGAGCTGCAGCTTGTTCTGAAAGCCCCAAGTTTCCTATTCATGCTGGCAAAGTTATCAGGACCTGGGAGGAGTATTTGGAGAGATTTGCAAATCCTTCTGGTGGGCAGGATTGCAGGATGGTGTTCTTGTTAAAAATAGGCAGATTCAGATTCTGTAGGTGCTGATGAAGCGCTGCTTGGTGCGGGGCAGGGGCGGGGGAAGCCCTGATGGATGGGGAGCTTTTCACTTGGATTGGCAGCTTGTCACTTGCTCGTTCCCTGAGGACAGATCGAGTGGGGTATTTAAGCTGAAATACATCACCTGTCTTGCAGGAAAGAGAGCTTTGAATAACTTAACCACATCTGGTGGAGCTTGCTTCAGATTTCTTTTTGCCTCACTTGTTTTATCTTGGTGTCCAGTTGTTCAGCGATATTTTTTTCTGTTGCTTCTTGATGCTTGAAAAGCGAAAAATAGCAGACAAAGCATCCTATGACAAGGGAGCAAGGTTTTTACAAGGGTTATTGTTTAAATACCTATTGTGCATGTGCTGCCTAGAGTTGCTGAATATGCATTGAAAATCTGATTTTTATAGCGCCTTTTGTGTTGATCTAGGTCATTTCATCCCCTCTCTGTGCAGAGCAGAACAAATAGGTGGGTCTGACAGGTCCTTCGAACACACCAGGAATCGTTTATCATTCAGGAAGGACCTTTGTTGCAAACCTCCCGTTATCTTCTGTCAGCTCAGAGCCTCCAAACAAAATCTCAGCCTGTGCTGCTGCGTGTTGCTCTACTTCTGTCCACAAGCAGCTTTAAGGCTCCTGCAGCAAAGCCATAGATGCAGATGTAAAACTGACTGGGTTTGTGTCTTTCACAAAAAAAATAAATTAAAAAAAGAAGTAATATATCAAGAAAGAGAACAGAAAGAAATTTTGGTTCATACACCACCATCACTATCTTGCAACTCAGCGTAGGCAGGTGAGCAGAAAATAAAAGGGGAAAAACATTTTTGGGGAAGGTGGCAGTGTGGTGGGGTGAAACAGCTTGAAAAATTCAGGAGAGATGGGGTTTTTTGAAGGAACAAGTGTGAATGTTTGAACAACAAGAGTAGAGTCACATGCTTTCTTCCTTCCTGTACTTTNTCATACACCACCATCACTATCTTGCAACTCAGCGTAGGCAGGTGAGCAGAAAATAAAAGGGGAAAAACATTTTTGGGGAAGGTGGCAGTGTGGTGGGGTGAAACAGCTTGAAAAATTCAGGAGAGATGGGGTTTTTTGAAGGAACAAGTGTGAATGTTTGAACATGAGTAGAGTCACATGCTTTCTTCCTTCCTGTACTTTCACTGTGAGAACAGCAGCCAGCTTCCCAAAGTCCTTGTTTAGGCAGGAATAGAGTTCATTTCCTTCCCAATAGCTGGTGCAGTGCCTTGTGTTGGATTTGGAATGAGGATAATGCTGATAAAACACTGAGGTTTTGGCTGTTGCTGGGCAGTGCTTGCATGAAGTCAAGGACTTTTCAGCTCCTCATTCCCTGCCAGCGAGCAGGCTGGGGGCACAGGGGGCCATGAGGGGACACAGCTGGGACAGCTGACCCAAACTGGCCAAAGGGACATTACACACCATATGGCATCATGCTGAACAACAAAACTGGGGGGGCTGGAGGGTGACTGGTCAGCAGGTAGTGAGCAACAGCACTGTGCATTGCTTTTTTTGGTATTCTTTTATCATTATTATTTTTTTTTCCACTTCCTTTTCTGTCCTGTGAAGCTGTGCTTGTTGCAGCCCATGAGTTTTTGCCTTTTTTTAATTCTTTCCCCTATTCCAGTGGGGCAGAGGGAGGGAGCAGGTGGCTAGGGGAGTTTTAGCTGTGTGCTGGGTTAAAGAACAGTGCCCAGCCTGGGGCTCAGATGGTCTCTGAGACATTTCATGCTTCTGGTGTAACCTGGAGGAATGGGTTTGCCCCTGTCCATGTGCAACACTGAAATGGCTCTGTATGGCACAGGGCAGATTGCAGCATCAGTCTGGCCCCATAAATACAGCAATTACAGGAGTTTATTTGTCCAGCTGAGTGGCCCTGGCATGTACATCCAGGCAGCTGGAGAGACCCAGTATATTCCACCAGTCACTGAAATGCTCCAATGATCCGTGCAGCAAGGGAAGGTCAAAATGAGATACTGAAGGCAGGAGTTTTTGCCAACATGGAATAATTCACTGTTTCTCAGGCTGTGAAAAGCTCAGAAGAATCTCTTAGTTATCCATTGGTCCACAGAATTGCTGAGCAAAGGGTGCTTTGTTGCTCTCCCTTCAGGGAAATACTTTTTATCTATATACATAATTACTTTGGCTTCTATTTACTCCAGTTTTATGGGGAGATGGTTGTGGGAGGGATGATATTTTTCAGTGACTGGTTTTGAATTATGGTGAAAACAGGCCTGGCAATTCACACTGGTTTTGCATATGAGCAGAAGAATTTGTTGTAGTGGTTGTACAGGATACCTTCTCTGGAAATGGGAGTGATTTTTAGACTCCTCTTTCCAAGAGTTTCTAGTTTAATGGCTCAAATTTCCAACTTCTTGTTTTCCTCTTAAAATACCCAGGTTCATGATTTTCAGCTTTGAAAAGGAGACAAATGTAATTGCTGTCACTTTGACCCCAAGTTACTATTGTTCAGGGGAGAGATGAAGGAGAGTGGGTGAGAGTGAGTGGGGTCCTCTTGATATCACAGAATCACAGAATCACAGAATCACAGAATGCTTTGGGCTGGAAGGGACATTAAAGATCATCCAGTACCAGCCCTCCTGCCATGGGCTGAGACATATTTCACCAGAAGACATCTGCTAGACGCATAAATATAGATATCATTGATATCTTAGTTAACTATACTAAGCACATAGATGTCCTGCCCTCCTTCTAATTTTATTAAACAGAGAGAGAGCGGGACCTGCTCTTTCCTTTTTAGAACCGGTGAGACGCTCTCATCTGAGCCACCTCTGGCCCTAAACTCTCCTGCACTTGGCAAACAATGCTGAAATGCTGCTGATGGCTCATGGCACCCCCCCTTGCTACTGCTCAGCTCTTCCAGAGCTGTGACGTGGGGTGCCGGGGGCTGTCAGTCAAGCCTCCATTGATCTGTCAAACCTAATTCATTATTTAAGTGGGTTCTTTCATTGTTCGAGCAGCAATCGTCAGTTCCCTGCCAATATATGGTAGTTAGCCACTTGAATGCTGTTTGGATGAATCATGGAAGTTTATCTAGCAAATTTGTTAAGCAGTGGCTGAGCCCACGCGCTGACACAACAGTGTATCATGGCAGGAAAGCGCCTGTCTGGCAGGCTCCCAGACAAGCAATCCCAAGAGCCCAGATAGGATTTAATTTTTGATCCTGAGGAAAGTGTATGTGTGTGAGATTGCACCTTCCAGCAGAAATCACTGCCAGCAATGTAGATTAAATCGTGTTTTTCCTAGCAACAGATACTAATATGAGAAGGTTTTACATCTGTAGGAATTCATAGGCTGGAGTGTTTAGCTATGGTTGAAATCCAGCTCTGCCCCTAAGGGTGTTCCCACCAGAGTCAGTTCTGTGGAAGGGCAGTTTCTTTTCCTGAAGAGGTCTGGGAGGTGGGAGAGACGTGGCTCTGCATCAAGGAGCAGCAGAAAGGTTGGTTTGATATTTTCAGTAGTAAAGGACTGATGCCAGTTTTTGTGCTGCTCTTAAAGTTTCTTTAAAAGGGGGCCACTGAGGGGAATATCTCTTCCAACAACAATACCACCCTGCTAGCAAGCTCTTAATTGTTTCTCAGACNAACAACAATACCACCCTGCTAGCAAGCTTTTAATTGTTTCTCAGAATCACAACATGATTTGGGTTGGAAGGGAGCCTAAAGATCATCAGGTTGCAAACCCCTGCCATTGGCAGGGGCCCCTTCTACCAGGTTGCTCAGGGTCCCATCCCCGGCCTTGAACACTTCCAGGAATGGGACATCCACAATTTCACTGTGCAACTTGTTTTGCTACAAACAGATGTAATCCTCAAGCAGTGAGAAAGGTGATAAGTTCTTCAACATCCAAATCAGGAGAGAGTAGATCTGTTAATTCATATTTACCCATAAGTGCAAAAAGAAGAAAGTGGCACAGAAAGTTACAAGAAGTTGCCTTGCAAGTGAAAATTTCCCCTCTTGAGTGCCATTGAAAAAGCATTTTGACACTTTTGGATTGCTGAACCATAGCCCAAGTGCACTTCCCTCTACAAAGAAAGGATATCAGGATCTTTCTGTGGTATCTTTTAGCTGTTACTAATCTTACCTTTGTCTCACAGCTGGGGCAGATGAAGTATTTTGAGCCAGGTTATTGGTGTCAGTGCAGCAGTGGAACTTGGCAACCTCAATATTCTCTGAGCAGCTGCATGGAAAAGCTCTAAGAGTATAATCTCATCTCAGTAGCCTATAGTAAAAAACCCAAATTACTCTTAGGGAGTAAAGATGTAGCATCATCCACTTTTTAATGGAACTGTATTGTAAAGAGTGGGATTGTAAAATCATTGTTTAAGTTGGAAAAGACTTGTAACATCGTTGAGCTGAACCATTACTCCGCCACTGCCAAGCCCACCACTAAACCACGTCCTTGAGTACCACATCTACAAAGCTTTTAAATATCTCNAGCATCATCCACTTTTTAATGGAACTGTATTGTAAAGAGTGGGATTGTAAAATCATTGTTTAAGTTGGAAAAGACTTGTAACATCATTGAGCTGAACCATTACTCCGCCACTGCCAAGCCCACCACTAAACCATGTCCCTGAGTACCACATCTACACATCTTTTAAATATCTCCAGGAATCTCCACCACTGCCCTGGGCAGCCTGTGCCAAGGCTTCACACCCTTTCTATGAAGAACTTGTTCCTAATATCCAATCTAAACCTCCCCTGGTGCAAACTGAGGCTGATTCCTCTTGTCCTGTCGCTTGCTACCTGGGAGAAGATCCTACCACCCTCTGGTTACACTCTCCCTTTGGGGAGTTGTGGAGAGCAATGAGATCCCTCCCGGCCTTCTTTTCTCCAGGATAAACACCCCCAGCTCCCTCACCTTCTCCCCATAATATTTGTGCTCCAGAGCCTTCCCCAGCTCTGTTTCGCTTCTCAGGACATGCTCCAGCACTTGGTGTATCCACCAGATTGAGGCCATATGTGCCTTGTTTTGCTGTAATTCTGTCAGAGCAGAAGATTTTTTAGATATTCAGGTTCTAGTTTATATCAAAAACATGTGTCTTTATAGAAAGAGCTTTAAAACTGTAAAACAGCCTCTTTGGGAAGCTTTATGTGATTTTTTTTGTCAAGGTTATAGCTAGCATGTGTTTATATAAGGTTTACTTTTATTGTCATTGGCTTGATGTGTTTAAAGGAAATTATGGTATCAAGAGAGATAGGACAGTGAGTGGGAGAGGTAACAATGAAGAGGGAAATGTTATTTCATGCTGTTGAGCCATATTATTTAAAACAACTGAAAATTGTTATTGAATAAATGATACATAAGTGTTGAAAATGAACCTTTATGCTGACACACAGAGTGCAGGCAATCACCTGAGATGGTCCCAGAGGGATTATCAGGTAGTCCTGGATTACTCACAACAACTGTATCTCTCAGGAAGCAGAAAGTTTTAATTAGCCCAGCTAGCTCAGCAAATGTATCTGACTGGCTAAGAACACAACACAGCTCAGTTTTATAGCAAACTGTGCTAGGGGGATAAACAAATCTGACATAAAAGATAACCCCCAAGGTGTGATGCCACTTGGATGGAAGGAGCTCAGGAGATCCTTTATGTTTGCCTGTTCTGAAGTTTCAGAGAGCCAAGTGAGTGATCTATGTCTGCACAGAGATCCTTGGTCAATTTTGTGTACCCAGGAGATAATACCTGTGTGAGTTTGGCATTTAAAAGGGACTGTTACCCAAGTGAGCCAGGCCAGGTTACTGGTAAGTCCTGCCTGACATCAGTGGAGATGTGCTCCTCACTGAGCCCTGCTTTCAGTTGGAAAAACAGGTATTTTCTGTTAAATCTCATTAATATTGGCCCAAAACTGCTGTGTTTTATCATTGGGAGTGGAAGTTAGGATGGGCAGTTCAACGAGGAGACAAGTTGTTTTAGCAGGTGTCCTGTTGTAGAAAATCTGAATCATACCGCTGAATCAGGCCTTAAAATACTATTTTTCATGTCCAGCAAGAGATTTCCATGCTTAAATTTTGTTAGGTTGACTTTCAGGACTGAAAAACTGTGTGACATTTTCGCACATCCAGAGACACTGACAGAGCTGGGGGTTTTGTGTTGTTTTTGTAAGATATATATAAAAAGCCCCAATGTCTGTGAGGTTTCATTATCACAGTACTGCCAGTGGTGCTGTAACACATTTGATGGTGCTTGGGGATATCAGGTAATTGGATGAACGATGACAGATACCAGTTCTTGGTTTCTTGTTTCTTCCCTCTGTGGGTCTGCAGTAGTACAATGTCATGTTCCTCTGGAACGTTCTGAGAGCACTGAGGACTCAGCCTGTGTGTCTCTCATCCTTGTTCATCTTTCCTCTGGCTTTTTCTGCAAGAACTTTGGTAGAACTGGGAAGCATTTTCCGCTGGTGGAAGCATGCTCTGTGTGGGAGTATGACTGCATGTTCCTCCCTGAAAGAGCTTTACCCCTTTCCCTTCCATTTCGGAGGAGGAACAGGAGAGCATCCAAACTGGCATCTCTCCACTGGGTACCTGCTGTGCACCCCTGCTTGTGCTGAGTCAAATCCAGTTGTGTTTCAGTAGGAATATTTTGGTCATGAATGATTAAGACTAGTTTTCTTCCACTGGCCGGCAGCCAGCATGGATTTGTCAAGATGAGTTCATGGCAAATCAATCTGATTTCTCTCTTTGACAAGATAACTGCCTAGAGAATCAACGGAATTGAGCAGATACAATATATCTGAACTTTTTAGAAGTCTTCTGGCAGTTTTTTTACTTAGTGGCCTCGCAGCAAATGAGTGAAAGATGATCTCAACGCAGTCATAACGAAGTTGGTGATAACTGATTGAACAATCTCTCTCAAGATATAATCAAGGGCTTCGCTGTCAAACTTGGAGGGGATTGCCAGTGAGATTTTTGCCCTGCGTGCGATTCTGTTCAACGCTTTCATTAGCAGAGATGAGTGGCAGAACAGAGAGAGCACGTTGGGAGAGTTCTGGGAAGGGTTGCAAGTAGTTTAGATGACAGCATCAGAATCCATAATGATCCCAATAAATTGGAAAGGCATCCCCAAATCAGCAAGGTGAGTGTCAAGAGAGGGACACGCTGTGCACCACGTGCAGAGGGCAAATCAAATGCCCATAAGCACAGTCTATGGAATAACTGGGTCTGCTGCAAGGCTGGAGAGGATTTTGGAGGATATTGGAGCAGGAAAGGGATAGGTGACTGCAGACTGAGTGAAGCAACAGAGAAGTGGGGTAAAACCTGTAAATTTTGCTCCAGAAAGTATCAGGAGCAATGCTACAAACAAGCTGAAAATGTATTCTGCTGGGGCTAGGACTGGGTAGTCACCTTTTTCCTTTCTTTTTTAGATACAGCACTTTAAGGAAGCTGTAGACCAGCTGGAGGGAGAGGAGATCATAAAAATATGTCTCATGGCAGGATCTCAAGGGAACAGTTGGAAGACCTGACTTTGGCTTAAGCTGATGGAAGCTTAAGGGGAACACAAAGATTGACTTCAACCATGGAAAGAGTGTGCTTGAAAGGGAAAAAATACTGATCTCCTGTGTTTCCTGGAGAGCTGTCAGGTCATTTAAGAGGGAACAGGGATTTCTAACACTAGTCCACCAAAATTTTTCAGCTTGGGCAAAACTTTGGAGATTGTGGGCAGAGGCAGCACCAGATTTGTAGACTCCAGTTCATTGATGAGCATTGCTAGAGGCATCCTGCTCATCCCTCAGGATTGCACTTCCTCCAGCTCCCTCCCAAGCCTACAACTCTCTGATGCTGGAGGGGGAGTAAGGTACAGCTACAAATCCCTGTTATGTCTTTTAGTGAGGCCAAGCTGGCAAAGCTCACTTTCTCTAGGTGGTTGACCATCCCAAAACATCTAGTGATTAATTTCAGTACAGGAGTTCTGACTTTTTTTGGCTTTAAAAATTTTTGTAACTGAAATACAGTTCTGAGCTAAAGGTTCTTGCCCCTGGGTTTTCATAATGACTTTCTCATTAATAAAGATTTACACTAAAGAAAGAAGAAAAATTATATAAGACATTTTGGTTCCCCTCCCACCTCCCTTTTCCCCCCCTTGTCTTTACTTCTTTAAAGTTGTTTTTTTGGTTTTTTTTGGGGTTTTGTTTGTTTGTTTGTTTGTTTTTTGATGCATCTTTTGGTATAACATACTGGAAGTATAGTAGAAGGAGGGAAGTAAAATTTTCCTTAAAGACTGAGGAAAAAAGAGAAATTAGGGAGCAATTTTCTTACTTTCAGCCATTTCTCTCTTTTTCCAGGGGAAACTAAGCAAGCAGGTAAAAAGAAGAAGACCATCAGATAGAAAAAGATATTTTTTAAAAGTTGAAAGACTAGTAAGCTTTTAACTCACTTTGTCTACATTTTTGTTGCATAACAACATGAAGGATTTTCTAATAGAGCAGAATATTTAATTTCTTCTAAAGTATCTCATGAAAATTAAAGCACATTTCAAAGTTCCATTGTGAAGTGTAATCAGAATTGAAATAGGATGAAGTTGATGGAAAAGGGTTTATAAATATCTGCTGCTGATTTCTGCATGGTGATTTGGCAGTAGGAGATGGAGAGGAGGCTGCATTGCTCTGCAGGAAAAGCCCAGCTCTGTAGGAATGGCATCGTGTTGGGAGAGTTGTGTCAATTTTTCCCCAGTGGAACATGGTCAGTTCTGAGGTAAAAGCCCCTCTAATTGGATTTTTCCTGAAGCTGGAACACTGGGATGAGCAGTCATATCCACGGCCCTACAAAATTTGTGGGTTTGCATGTACATTCCAACAGTAATGGTGGCAGCTACAGAAAAATTGGGATCCTTACATGGTGTTGGCAAGGCTGAACAGCCTGAACTCAGCATCAGTGTCACATGAGCAAACACTGTCACCCTCTGAGTGGGTGCTGCATCCCTTAGGTCTCATCTCTCTTACCTCATATGTGATCAAATGATGTTAAGTTAAAGGCTAGGAGGGCAGAATGAGATGTGATGAATTCCTGTCTATTTTTAAAATGCATTTTACCAGTCCTTCAGTGCTTCCTGAACTGGGAACTTTAAACTCATGGTGTGTTTTTGAGCAGTGGAATAGTCCCACTGACCTCATTGTTGCTTAATGAGACCTTACCTTTAAGTGTTCTCTGGCCACAAAACATGATGAGGGGAATATTTCTGACATTTCAGCTTTTTTGGTGGATCTCCCAGGTATGGACAAGAGGGAATTAGAGGGGTAAGTCCCATTTGAAGGTCTGTAGGGCTCATGCCTAAAATTCATGTAGGTGTGTTGTAAAAACCTCAGCATCCATTTCAATGAGGTCCCATGCATGGAAATAATTTCTTTTACATGATATATTTGAATGGCACCTGATTGGTAAAGACTTGGGAACAAATCATCATTCCTGTATATGGTGAGAGGATTTGCCCTTCTTGATTTGCCCTTCTTCCTCCTTGACCAGGAACATTTCAAAGCACAAAATCTGATGCCTGCTTCCACTCCCTTATTTTTGAATAGGAGATTGAGGCATAAAGAAGGTTACTGCTGAGCTTCATTAATGCAGGCATTTCCTGATGAAATTGATAGTCCACCTTACCTAAAGGAAATGTAACTTTCTAGTTAATCAAACACAATCTTTCTACATTAGCACTTGAAAGAAAAAAAAAAGGCACATCAATAAGGAAAGAAAGAAGTTCCGAATAAAGCTGAACATCAGTACTGAATCAGAAACCATTTAATGGCTGAGAGTCTGAAATAACCAAGTGTGGGTGAAGATTGGTCATGCAAGAAGGATCTTGTAATCAAATCTTCTTGTCTGAAGATGAATGAAGGAGGAGACAAGGGGAGGACAGGTGTGTGAGATCCCTACAAAACCTGTGGCACGGAACCGTGGAGGTTCTTGGGCAGCCCTCCCTTGCCCCGTGTGTGAGGTGATTTTGGCAGGGCCCTGAGCAGTGAGGGTGTGTGATTCCATGGCAGGGCTGCTGTGCTGAGCCCCATCAGTGTTTCACTTTCTGTCTCTTCTGGGAACTCAAGGGGGGGCACTGGCTCTTAAATGAGATGTAAATTGGCAGAATTGGAAAGATTTATCTGAAATGTTACTCTTTTTGAAAAGAATAAATCTTCATTGGCTGAACTTCCTTAGTATTTTTCAGCGGTTGCAACAGATACACCTTATTTGTGTGTGTGTTGAGAGCTTTTGAGCAGGGTTACAATTTTACTTCGTAGATCCCACGGGCTGCTTTGGATGTTTTTGAAGAAAACATTTTTTTTTTCCAAGCTTCTGAGCGGGGCCCAGCACAGCAGCTCTTTTTTTATCTTCCACCAACTGCTAAGGGAGCAAAGCAAATGGAGGCACAAGCTTAGAACAAGTTTCTGTTTACCCTGTTAAAAACCCAAACAAGCCCAGGAATAGCAGAAAGTATTAATGAATTAAATCCTAAGTGTTTTGCTAAACAGAGGACTTAATGATAAATGTTGGGGCCCTCCCACTTCTTCCTGTCTTAGGAGCAACTGAGATTTAAACTCCCCTGCATTACAGACAAAATAGCGAGAAAATTATTCATATGGTTTAAACATGGGTGTGCTCTTGTTTAAATGCTTCTTATAAGCCTTTAAACAAATGTTTCTAAATGTTTGCAATATTACACAGGGTGATTAGAGGCTTTGAAAGGAGTTTAATGGAAGCTGTTCCAGTACTGAACACCCACACAAACACCCAGAACAGGAGGGACAGGAAGCTGAGCTGAGCAGATTTGATCCAGCCTAATTAGTCAGGTTGTTGTTGTTTTTACAGTCTATTATTGATACACAAACATGCTGTTGAAGAATTAGTAATCTACAACACTGCAGTTCATTAGAGTTTTTAGTGGTGCTCTAATAGCCACGCTCCATCTGGATGATAATAAGAAATAATGGGCCATAGAGAAGTTATGCATCCTCACCTTCTAATCCATTTTCAGCCAGCTGAGAGGGCAACAAAGAGGATGTTTGCTGAAATATTATAAATTCAAAGGGAACAGAGTCCTCTGTTCTTTATCTCTACAAAAGGCGTTTATCCCTTTCTTCCTTTGTGTGCTGCTCTCCTGTTTCTAACCAAATTTCTGCTGTGGATAAAGGCAGATCATCGTGTCAATATGACACAGACATCTCTGCAGTGGCACGATATCTTTAGTGGTTTTTGTGTCACTACAATGAGAGTGTCAGAATTAATCAAACTGTCTTGTGAGTTTATTCTATCAGGTTATAATTTTAGCAGCAGAGCATGGTCAGGTGTAATGGCAACACACAGAGGTTGTTTACTGAGGTGTTTTCACCTGTACCTGAAAAGAAGGACTCAGCTGTGGCTGCTTTTAACTGGCAGTGTTTAATATTGAAACAAGAGCTTTTGGGTAGAGATGTTTGAAGGTTGAGGCTTTCATCTAGGAAAGTGAAACTTTTTGGTTTCGTTTCCAGATCTGACATTTGGTAGAATCATGAACTTTGGCATTTGATAAATATTGTGATGCTTTATTCCTCTCCAAACACATGCCTGATTTGTTGGTTTAAATGTTAAATAGTTGGGGACTGGAACTCCACATGTTTTTGTAAAGTGCCTACCAAGCCATTTTCCAAATTACAGGGAACAAAGAAAAACAAATTACAATATTCCAGGAATCAAGAGAAAAAAATAAAAGTAAAAAATAAAGTTTGACTGCACTGAATTAATCTGAATTTCTGTAGCTGACTCCACATAACTGGTTCAGACCTTGGGTTAAATTCAAAGAGTGCAGGAGACATTTAGTTTTTGCCCATCTATGGCTTAAAAGCAGAGGTGAAGGCAGAGGTAAAGTAGGATTCTGTGCATTGCTCTGGCTGGTCTAATTGTCTGCAGTCAGGATATTCCATGATAGCCAAGAGCTCACGTGGGCCTGGGCTGTAGCATTTGTGGAAATAAATCAGGTGAACCCTGTAGTTCATCCTAATTTAAAAAATAATAAAATACATACATTGTTTTGCTTCAGTGGATGGAGCTTAACAAGTAGGGCTGGAGGCAATTCTTTCTACCAGGAGCTGCGTGTTCCATGGTAAATAGTTCCAGGATTAATATAGCCAGGGTAGATGGGAACAGTACAGATTTGTGCTGAAATTAGTCCCTGTCTCATGCTTCTCAGACAAATGTGATGAACATATGTAGGCATAAAGGCAATGGTCTGATACATCCTGATCTTTTAAATTGATAGAGTAGCGTGTTTAAGGCAGAGCCAATAATATTTAGTAGAATGCCAAGAAATACCTGGCTGACACTGCAAAGCCACAACAGGTATCTGCTATAAATATGCAGAAGTCTCATTATTGACCCTGGAAGTGGGAGTTGTATAGGATAATATGCAAATATTGAAAACACCAACACAGCTTTGGGAGGTTTTATGTCCCATTCACTGTCAGAGAGATCTTGGCTTTACCATCATGTTCCTGTTTTCTGTAAGCCTTTTTCCCATTGCAATCAACATAGAACATTTCAAACTGGGTTAGGATCTGCTCCCTGCTCTCCTTTTGCTCTCCAAAACAACACAGAAATATTAGTCACAAAAAGGAAATGTGAAATAATAGCAAGGTTAAGATAAGCCATCAAGCTACCACTCAGAGGCCCCAGCCTCTGAGCATTGAGGTCTTGGAGTGCTGAGCCTTGGGAGTAAATTAATATTAGACTTTTTTTTTTGTTTGTTTCATGAAGAACAGGAAACCAATTCCCAGACCCACTGGTTTTGATTTTTATATTGCTTTGCATTTTCTGCATTAGATTTTCTTGGTTTTTTGTTCTTTCAACCTGTTTCTGTCTGAAACATTTTGGATGAAGCTTAAAAAACCCACAATAAATCCAGTTCTTCTGTAGATTAACAAATGTTGGTTTTGAATGCTTTTCATATTAGAAGGATATTTTCAAAGTTTTTATGTGCATTTTATCTAATGTGATCAATAATTGCATTGAATTTGAGGTGTGTGCCAGTAGGTGCTTAGACATACTTCCAAAAATTAATGAAAAAGTCTATATTTTTAACGTAGAGCTACAAGAGATGAAAACCAGCCAAAATAATTTTCCCTCAAATTTCCTGGGAACATTCACCTTGATGTTGGAAAATATCAGGCCAAAACAAATTAGTCTGACGAAAGGAAGGAAGTTTAGAGTGGGAGGTGAAACTGTCTCAGCTGGGGAATGCAGTGTTCAGTCTGCAGATGATAGTTTAACTTTCTTACTTTTTAATTAAAAAACCCCCAATGCTAAATATGCTTTTGTGAGACATAGTGTTACCTTACTTCCATTTCCTGCCCCAAATGAAATTTGGCAATCAGTTTTGTATTTGAAATATCTTCTTTCCTTTGTTTTATAGTAGTTTCACATTCAAGACACCTGAATAAAAATATCAAGAAAATTAATAGTCCACTCAGAAGATCTGGTTGAGAGTATCACAAAATTAAGGCAAATGTAACTTTTGACAAACCCATTTCTTAGGTTTTGATCCTGTTAGTTCATTTCAGAACCCAGTACTAAACAATGGACTTTACTCAATTCCATTTAAGCAGTCTGGGTGTCTCACAGATCAGATTGAGATGTTTTGTCAATTATTCTGTTATTATCCTCAGAGACTCCATCCTCAAATGCTGTTTTTAAAATGGTTTCTGTGTAGATGGTAATTAAATTTTTTCCTAATCTTTCTCCCCAAATTGCTGTTGTGGCACAACTACGCATGGAGTTCTCTTTGGCTATAATTGGGATCAGGCCACCTGTGTTGTCCCAGGGCAAAATCCTGATTTCCATGTTACCCCTGTTGTTTTGACAATGAGGGGAGACCTATAGGATCCATGGGCTCACCTAGCAACATGATAATAATTTCAGCTCACTTTTTGTGACAAGGCAGAGCATGTGTTATCTTGGAGGCTGGTTTACAGGGCATTCTTTCAATAAAATAAGGAATTCCTCAATCTTCTCTTCTCTTCTCTTCTCTTCTCTTCTCTTCTCTTCTCTTCTCTTCTCTTCTCTTCTCTTCTCTTCTCTTCTCTTCTCTTCTCTTCTCTTCTCTTCT
>VYXF01011773.1:781613-864128 GCA_013397295.1 Polioptila caerulea | reverse complement strand
TGAGTATTTGCCAACTCAGAGTTATTTTTATGGCTGATCTGTTTGTATAGGCAGAGAGTGAAGCCCACTGTGTTGTGCATCACAGTAGAATATGGAATTGCAAGATTTTTTTGTTTCATTATGAAATAATCCATGTGATGCCATCATGTAGTGGAAATAGTATGGGAAATAATTGCTGCTAATTAAAACTTCCTGATTTAAAACCATTTCTGTAATCTAATTAGGCTAAGTATGTAGCTCAGTATTGTATGGATTAGTTAATAAAAATATTTTTGAACATGAATCATGATGAAATTAGGAAAAGTTTAAATTAATTATGGTCAGGAATTTTTCTTCCTCTTTTCCAATCATAACTATGTAAATGAACTGGGATTTGCTCCCTGTGTTGCTTTGTGCTAGTAGAGGAGAGAGATTGTGCTGTTGTCTGAAACATTTATCACAGCAACAGCCATAAGTATTTTCTTTCCTTTGGGAGGTGAGTGCTCTGTGTTCTTTATGCAGGATAAATAAGCTTTTTCACAGAATTATGTTGTCAAAGTCTTTAAGTACAGAATATTGGAGACATTTTAAACATACATTAAAAAGGCACTTTGGGCCCATTTTGTAGCAGTCATTCTGTTTGCTTTGGCTTTAATCTTGCCCATTTTTCACTGGAAAATCTGGTGCACACTTTTCACACACAAAGGACAGACTCCCACCTCTTTGTAGTCAGTAACTACAGAGCTGCCCATTAATCAAGCACTTAGTAGAGAGCGCAGCAAACTTATTTCAGAAGGAAAAGACTCCCACTTTTAAGGAAATACAAGTACCAAATAGCGATGCTAAATTCTCAGAGGAGGAGGATTCTGTTTGCCTCTTCCTTCCAGTGGTTGCTTGGGCAGAGCTCATTTCTGTGTGTTTTGTGCAGATCCCTGAGATTCCACCTCAGCAAAGGATAAGCAAAACTACAGGCAGAGATGGTCCAAGGGAAAAATGGCAGAGAAGTGTGGTTTTCCTTATCCAGACCTCGAGGAGGAAGAAGGGCCCGGATTTTGGCGTGTCAGTAGTGACCTGGGTTCGTGTTAAAACCTGGGGTGAAACTGGAATGGTTGTTCTGTGCAAGGGGCTTGTTTGAGGTGGAAATGCCTTCATGGAAAGGACAGTGAACCTTTGTTTTATAATAAAACAAGTGCATTTTAATTCTAAAATTTTCGGAAGCAAAATAACCAACATAGATTGAAGTGTTCTGAGCTTTTAGTCTGTCAGTTCTTTAATTGGCCTGAAAACACAATGCACTTGGGAAAAAAGGGCAAGAGAGGCACAGCATCCTATGCTTGGAGCATTCAGGAGGGGAATTTCAAGGCACTTTCTCCTCCTCCTTGAGAAGTTTATTCCTTTACCTTGTGATCCTAATTCCATCAGAAATTTTATTCCTTGATCTCGTGGTTTTAATTCTATTCCAAGGCTCCAGGTTGAGTGGAGTTTTGTGTAAGCACATCTTTGAAACTGGTACAGTGCCTCCTTACCTTGCTTCTGATTAAAGGCTACATGGTGGGAAGAGAATTACAAAATGCTTTTATGCATGCACCCAAATATGTTCCAAGGGACAATCAGCTATTTCTGATCCCAGAAGTCATCGTGAGACGTTTATGGCAGGAAATGTAGGCAAGCAGTGGCAAGTTCCCTTACCAGGGGTGTTGTTGGCTTAGGTGAACATTAAACTACTCCTATGATGAGTCTTGGGAACGTGATTATCATATTGTTGCAGTGGTGTCCTCTGGGAGGATTCGGGTTAGAAAGATTTGCAAATGAGTTGGATGGTGAGGCTCAGTTTGAGTGTACTTTGCCTGTATTTGAACCCAGCCAGGAATATGGATTTACTGGCCAGCACTGAGCAGAGACTGAGGATGGAGAGATGAAAGCCTGTGTATCCTATAATTCTCTCCTTTTGAGCTATTCAGCTTCCCAGGATGCATCAATTTTTAAAATGAGACTTCAATCTACGATATTTTAGCCCCTTTAATGAAGGTTTGGGATTTTTTCTTTACTTTTCCCTTTTTGCCAGTTATATAAAACCATCTGATGTTTATTTTGCTGCTTTGAGTGCTCAGTCCCTCTGTTTTGTTTCCTTCTGTCTGTCACACTGTGGAAATAATCATGGTATTTGCAAGGGTGATTTGGAAGTTGCCCCGTGTTTGGCTGTGGTGAGTCCAGTGGCTGGCAGGTCCTGTGACACCCTTGTGCAGTTGATATTCAGAGTTGATTTTCCAAGGACAGAGTGAGTACAGGAGGCTGGGAATGGTCCTAGCTCCCAGCATCCACACGAGCAGCTTTGCAGGGATGTGCTGTTGTGCAGCTGTGGCCCAGAGTTGGTTTTCAGGACAGCCTTGAGCTCAGCATTGCAGTAATTTGTTTTCTGGGCCCTGTGATGATCTGGTCTGTGTTCTACCTTCTGTAGAAGATGTAGGGGGAGAAGGTTAATCTGAGTAAAT
Source organism: Polioptila caerulea (assembly GCA_013397295.1). NCBI lineage: Eukaryota > Metazoa > Chordata > Aves > Passeriformes > Certhiidae > Polioptila > Polioptila caerulea. The sequence continues at coordinate 861,657 of VYXF01011773.1, read as the reverse complement.
TTGGGGTTTGGTGCTCAACTACTGCTAAGCAATTATTCCTACAGACAGCAGGAAGGCATTTTTCAAATGCTGGTTTATTCTTCACTCTCACTTTGCTGGGAAACCCACAGATTACTGCTTTACAACTTCTCTGTTTGCTAATCCCAGCTTTTGATCAGATCTAGAGCTACATATTAAAACTGCTGACAAGATGTTCATCAAGGCTTTCAAACAAAAAAGAGGAGGAAATGCATTGTCAGATTTGTTCCTCAACATTCTCTCCTTCCTTTTCATCCTGATGACTCTGTTTCTTAGAAGCTAACTTGCCTGATTTGGGGTGAAATTCATCAGTGCAAATTATCATCACCATTATTATTTAAATAACACTGTTTTTAATTAAAGAGAAGACTTTGCCTGCTATTCTTCCACCTCTCCTTTTTTTGTTTCCTTCCTCTTTTTAAAAAATTAAATGCCAGCTCTGTATCCACTCAACAGCCTCAGCAATCTAAACATTAAATACCTGACAGTACATTGACTTTCAGAGATGATATATTGGAAGAGCTGTGATGTAAAAAACCCATGGAAAAACTCCCCAAAACCAGGGATGTCAGTGCTCCCTACATTTTAGTGCTGGCCTTAGCTGTGTTTCATTTGTTAAATGCAGAGGAAGGGGTGGTGTGAAAGACAAGAGAGCTGATGTTAGACAGTCTGGCTCTCCAACCATGTCCTTGTTCACTGGGTAAGGCTGAGGGATCATAATATCTTCCCTAAGATGATGTGATAGACAGTGCAAAGACTGTATCCCAATTTCATAGGAACGTTACAGTGAAAAGAAGCTTTGATATTATGACAAAACCACAAATGCTGCATAACCTGGTGTTAAAGGAGCTTAGATAATTTCTTAAATACGAAGAAGAATTGAATTGGACTGTGTGTGCAGTCTGATGGAAGCCATAGCTTAGTTATTCTGGAGACCTTTTAATTGCAGTTTTCCGGGATGGTTCTCAGCCCAGAGTTTTCTTTATGCTTTATCTTGTGGCAGGTGCTTTATAGGCTTTTCAGTCACTAGGGCTGTTATATTTAATGCCTGTATTACTGTTACCACAGAAGGTATTACTATCCATAATGATATTTCCCCTGAAAAAGCCTGCAGCCTTTATTCTCACTCTTCATCTGTAAGGTGATTGTCAAGATTTTGCTGTGTTGGAGAAGGAAATGATAACATTCAAGCCACCTCAGAGTAGTAATTCCATTAGAGCACTTTCCAATTCCTTAGCTACGGCCTTGGCTTCTTTAATTAGCAGAGAAATTTAATTGAGATGTATTAGTGAAAGGAGAGTTAGCTTTGGAGAGTTATCTGAAGACAAATACCCACTTCCAAGGGTGAGTAAATGTGGACAGCTGAACTGGATCCCCAGGATCTTCTCCAAGGATTTGCTTTGCAGGATGAACACCAGAGCTTACAAAAATGCCCCACCATGACAAATCTTTGAAGCACTGGCTGAAACTACAAATATTATACATTCTGCCCAGGGAAAAATGCCTTTTCCCTGCTCCCTGTGTGGGAGCATGGGGCAGAACACTACGGAAATGGCCAAATGAGTTTGCCAAGGTTTAGCGATTCCTTGTTGGACACAGTGGGAATTTAAATGTTGGGAACCCCATGAACAGAAGGTTATAGGGCAGAGTGGCTACCAGGATCCTCTGCCCACCTGAGACCCAGCTCCACAAAGGCAGCTGGAGTCAGGGGTTGCTCTTGGAAAAGAGCCAGGGGTGATTCCCCATGGCAGAGCCCCCCCCTGTATCCTGAAGGGAAGCTGGTCATCTATTTCCCTAGGAAAATCTCCCTGTGGAACCATCCCTGGTCTAAGGGATTTCAGTCCCTCATCATTCACCCTCTGGAGGTTCCAGGTCATCTTTCTAGCTTTTCTAGCTTCCTGCACCCTGCCCTGGGTTCCTGCCTGTTTCTTCCCCGTGTGTTCTCTCCCAGGTGAACTCACTCATCTGTGACCAAACCTGGCCACTCTTCTGAACTCTTTCCCACATCCTCTTGAGTTTTCAGCAACCTCCACTGACTGCAAGTCCTTCTGCCTGGTCCCTCCCATGTCTTTGCTGAGTCCCTCAGTCCCTGCAGAAAAGCAGCATTGAAGGTGACTCGGGCATATTTAGACTAAAAAGAGAAGCAGCTGATGATTGTGAGTAATTCCAGGGTTAGTCCTTGTTACAACACAGTGATGCAGGCATCAGAATTTTCTTAAAGTTTGCTTTCTGCTTCTGTTTTTCCTCTGGATCTGTTCCACGCTGTCCAAAGACCCTAACAATGATTCAGTTTTCACTTTTCAAGGCACTCATCCAAGTGAAATTCTGCATCCTGAATGTTTATGCTGAAATACCCTGGCATCGCAGCAAGGCTGTGTGTACAGGCCAGTTTTGCCTGCAGTACCCTAGCCCAGCTTCTTTAAAAAAAAAAATAATAATTCTGTGACTAAGAGCATTTAATACAATTACATAATTGCATTAGTAGAAAAAGTAAATTTTTTAAATGGAATGCTTCTTTCAAAATTGGTATTTTAAAAGACTTGAAAAAAAAAACCTGCTTGAAAAAAATCAAATTATCAAGATGGGGTTTTTTTTTGTGCAAATGCTTCCTACTTTTGAAAGCTTTATTTTTCAACTTTTGCAAAAACAGTTGAGTACATTAACAAGCAATGGAGAAACATCTGAAAACACTATAGCCACTTTATACTCCTTACAAAGAAGAGAGAAAATGAAGAGAATGTTTCGTCTTTAAAAAGGTATACTTTTTGCATAAGTAATAGGCTTTTATTTGTCAAATGCCTTTCCCTGAGTGTTTACTGCTATTTGTAGGGAAAACAGCAGCTCTAGTATGTTTCTTGAGAAGAAAAGCTGAAAACAGGGAGCTTAAAATAACCATGGTCAGGTGGTTTTTGGGGATATGGGCAGAGAGGAGACGATTGCACCTGTGTTTGCCATCCCAGTGCAGCTGACTTCTTAAAATCTTTGATCACCCAGTTTGTCATTTCTTGTCTCAGTCAAAAATAGTGCTTGTTTAGCAAAGCAAAGCAATGCCTAAATTCTTTTGCCTTTTCCCTTTCTTTTCCTCTTCACTTCTGCTGCTAAAATCAATACACAACTCCCAGATAGTCTCTGGAGTTGCCTGGGGCAAAGGAGTCAGTCTGGAGGTTTGTTGTCAGAGTGGTGTTAATTCAGCACCTCCAACAAGGCAGATAATGTCAAACCCTCAGGATACAGACAATTTTGGGTTCTCAAAATAGGTGGCAGCTTTTCTGTATTGATTTTGAATGGATCATGAAAAGTTCATGTAATGAAGGTAAAAGGATTCTAAAACCTTTACTATCAATAACAAGAAAAATTTTTACGTATTTTCAGTTTAACCTCAGTCCTCCTTCCTCATCTTTTACCCTTTTCCATTCCCTTCCTTTCCCTTCCCAGCAAGGGACTGTTGAATAGAAGTTCTTTCAGCTCACATGGAAGAACTGCTGCAATCACTGGAGTGTGATTCTTCTGATCCCAGTTTTATGTAACTTTTTTTCTCCCAAACGTCTATTGTCACTCTCCTCTAAATAGAAGACATTACACCTAATACAGATTCTTCTTGTCTTTTTGTCATTTAAATGTAAAGCCCATAAATTTAGAACCTGTTAAAAATTATTCTTAGTTAGGAAAAGAAAGTGCTGGGTAATGTTCTTTTCTCTGACCAACTGCTGGATACAAAGAGCTGGTGAACAGCCTGCAGAGCCTGCAGTTCATCAGTGACACTTCAGTATTAAGTCCTCTTTTAGATCCATGCAGAGGACAAAGCCACTGCTTCTCTGTGGACAGGTGTGCTGCTCCTGTCATGATTTTAACAAAGAGCAGTTTTTAATGATTCACCTTCTATTTGAAATAAAGTAGGTGAAACATAGTGAGAAATAGACTTGCTTCTGAAAGACTGCTGTGTATTTTTAGAAGTCGGTGCTGAGAAGTTCTATTTTTTATTTTTCTCTGAAGGAAAGTGAAAAATATCGTGTGGGGTTCAGTCATGGTATGTGTTTAGTAGCCTTCTCCAGATGTCACCTCAGCCTATGTAAAGATGAGATTAAAAAAAAAAAGAAGAGTTTTCTTCCTGTAATTAAGAAAAATCAAGATACTGGACGAACAATTGCTTTCAAATTGCTCGTAGTAATTTAGTACTGGACTGTGCCACAGTGGTGACTGGCCTGAACATCCTCAGGAGTTTCAATAAAAGATATTCAGTGTGGCTCTGATGAGTCTGAATGCCCTGAGTGCAAATACCATTGGAGCATTGCAGAAATCCCTTCCTAGGAAACAAATTGGGAGATTATTAAAGCCCATTAAAATCTTTGAGGGAGAATCTTATTTCAATAGAAGAAGCTAATTTGTCAAAGAAGGAGGCATTTAAGTGATCTTGCCAAAATGTCTTTTAAAAACTTGTTAGCACTCTGTGTCCCCTTCATTCCATTATGGGCTGATAAATTCCATGTGGGACAAACTGACCTATCAATTTTTTCATTAAGCATCCTTAGCTTTGAGTTTTTTATTGTCTCATGTTACCTAGTGGAATATAAAATTGTGCAAAACTGATTTAATTTTAATTCCTATCACCATAAACCACCCCCACCTGCCCACAGTTTTTAAATCTAAAAATTATTTTTTCCTTCCCATTTGGACTCAGAATTAAAGAAGAAAGAAGAAAATATGAGCCATATCAATCTCGACATAATTTTGGGAGAGATGGCAAAGGCAAATACAAAAATATATATGGTACCTGTTAATTAGGAGACATGAGGGGACATGCTTTGTTATGTGTGCTTCACACTGACTCTTGGTGGCATTAATTTCTTTTACTTGACAAATTATGGAGCAATTAATGACACCATGTCTGCGTGTGGCAGGAGATTTATGGGGTAGGCACAGATTTGCTTAAATTATCTGTGGGCCCTGTGCAGGGTCAAAAGGATCATTTCTCACCCTCCACAGAGTCCCTCTAAGTCTGTGTTCTTTGAAATCCTTGCTGTTGGCTGACTGCTTGTAGGGGAGGAACCTGGAAATGGACTGTAAATTCATTTTGGGTAAATGAGACGGGAGATGGGCAAGCTCTTAGTAATTACAATCAGTAAATTGCAGCTTTTGGGAATTTTAATTTGCTGTTACTTTGGTTGCAGCACTCGGAAATGTCTTTCACAAATGAAAATAAATATATTAGCTGAATAAATCAGGTCCTGAATCTGGTGTGAATCTGCTCCAAATAATAATTTAAAAAATGAAATTTCATAATAGCTCTATGCCTCTGAAGTGTGAAAGGGAGATAACATCAAGGACTTCAGATACAGTTTTGTTATTTGATTTTTTCCTTAAGTTTTCATTAGCTTTTTATCCTAGCCTTGTGAATGAATCCTCATCAGCAACAATAAAAGCAGGTTTTGCTCAGCAAGTTTCTTAATAATGTATAAATGAAAATAAATGAATTTTTTCTTACAATGAAAAGCTTGGCCATTCCCAATCTGTATAATTTCTGCAGTATTGAGTGCATGGCTTGGAAGAGCAGAACCACAGCTCTAGTGGTGTGTGTAAGTAAAAATAATGAATATAGTTAATATTCTGTTTTGCTAGAAGCATTCACAAGGACAAATACACCATGTCCATGCTGTGCATTTCAGACTGCCTTAGATACAAACTGTGGTCCTCTCAACCATTCATAATTGCCCAGAGTGTTGTAATACCAGCAGTGTGATCCCTGTCCAAAGCCAGGCCAAAATGGATTGTAGAGATGGAGCTGTGAATGCTGCTTGGTGTGTACTTACAATGCTTTGGCTTCCTTGCATGTTTGCAAATGAATGTCCTGGTTGGAAAGGTCTGGGTCAGGAGGTAGAGGAGGTTGTGAGAAAATTTGGAATAAAGTTTAGAGTGATATAGGGGCCAGGCAGGAGGAGTTGGGGTTGCCAGAATTCGGGGGAACTTGTATCAAGGGCCACTCATCTAAGTAGGATGCCAAATTAATCTGGAGCTCCTCACTGTGCCCTTGCTTAGCAGGAACTCCTCAATGTGGCCCTTTTTCTGTAGCTGCAAAGCTCCTTGAGAGCTGCAGGGTGGTGGAGTCTCCATCCCTGGTAGGATTTGAAATGAATATGAATTTGGGGACATGGTTTAATGGTAGCCTTGGCAGTGTTGGGTAAGAGTTGGACTTGCTGATCTTTAAAGGTCTTCTCCAACCTAAACAATTCTTTGATTGCATAAAGCTTGTGCAGTCTTGGCCAGTATCAGCAGAAGAAGGCTTTACAAAAAACCACCCCCAATTTTAGCCCTGTTGTTCCAGTGAAATCTGCCTGCAAGGATTAGCTCATTAATTATTTTTTATGGATGTGTGCAAAGGTAGGGAGCTGGTGAAGGCAAGATGTTCTGCATAAATTCTTCAGGAAGATCTAGGGTGGAGAAATATGGAGTAATTCCTTACAGTGTCATGGCAACTGGCTCTACCCAGAGGAGGCATCCTATCAATTAGGTTAAATAATTACAGACAACATTGAGTAAAATGAAAAAAAAAACCAGCTTAGAGTCATGTCAGGTGGGAGGCAGCTAAGCTACTAAACAAAATAAAAAATATGCTATATCACTTCTGGAGGAATTCAGCAGAGGCTGAAGGGAGACGGGGAGAGGAGGAAGAAATGAAGGGAGTTAATGAGATAGTGAAAAAAAAACTTATGGTGGAAACTTAGATACAATGAAAAGTGTTTGGGAAAAACCTTAGTTTTGCTGAAAACTCATTCTAAATTATGTATTCTGAGGAAAATAATTGATATACACAAGGCAGTTTTTTTTACATCCAAATTAATATGTCCCTGTTTTCAAGAGAACTGAAAAGTCTTCTCTTGCTCATTCTTCTACTTTGCTTTTCAGATTATTTTTTTCACACTACAATGAAATGAGGAAATCCTTCCCTTGGTTTTCTGCTGGAAAGGTTTTGAAAGTGGGAGGAAACATTATTTTATTTTTTAAAAATTTCACTCAGATGGTGGAAAAATAGAACATAATAAAATAAGACATTTGGCTTCTACTTTTTATTTAGAAAGTTGTTACAAATTCAGACTAAGACTTAGGTTAAGGCATTATTTTTTTTTTGCTAAGGTTTGTCCTATTTAATAGAATAAAAGCAGCAAAATAACAAAGTGAGGAATAGTAAATTTTAAAACCATAAGTGCACATCTCAATTTTATAAAATATTTCATTCTGAATTTCCTAATAAAAAATAGAACAGGGACAATTGACATAAATGATTAAGTGTGGAACTTAATCATAAATGTTTAAGTATGGAATGAAATTGAATAATTTACCTTTCTTTGCAAAATGTACGTATTAATGAGAAATGTGAAGTGACTGTGAAATGATGATGATGATGATGATGATTATTCCTAATTCTAACTATGAATAGGCATGAAGAAAATTAAAATTGTGTCCCAAAGGCCTTTTCTCCTTCCTGCCTTTGGGAAATTTCTCATACAGCTTCTCAAAGGAAAAGATACTTGTTTATTGCCAACCCTAAAAATCACTAACATCAGCAGCTACTTTTTATTGACCTCAGTGTATTATGGACCACATCCTCTGGGAAAAATGACTTCAGATTAATATCATTAAGAACTAAAGCAGGTTAGCTTGCACATTTGGTTCAAAGTGTTTTTATTTAGGTTAGGTAAACGTGTTTTAATGTTATGCTTACTAATATGTACTTGCAGGAGTAAGCACTTGCATGAAATGAGAAATATGTGAAAGATTGTTTCTCCCAGACCATCAGTAGAGGAAGTGAAGAGGCTCTGTTCCATAGTTATAAATCTGAATGCCTGAAAAGATTAAAGGAAATATTTGCAATTTGATCAAACAACTGTGGGGAATAAGATGAACTCCTTTGGGATTGGGTTTGCGAAACTGAATAAAAAATGTAAAGAAAAGAGCTTTGCAAAGTCAACTGCAATTAACAGTTCAGTATAAAATTAATGTACCATCCTGCAGAGGCTTGGGGAGAAGCAGGCTGGAAGGCCTGAAGAGATGTGCTAATAGATGGGTTGTTGAATAGAATTTTCCTGGGGTTTGAAGACTCCATCCTGCAGGGCTTGCAGCAGTTTCTTACTCACAGAAATGGTTGGTGGTGGGGCAACTTGACGTGAGTGATACTTGCAGGTATTTATTAGCACACAAAAAATGTGAATATACTGTCAGACTCTCCATTCCACGTGCAATGCCTATTCTGTTTGTAATTTCAGATGTCATTGTCCCTAAAAAAGGACATCATTGGCACACGTGAACAGCTGTGAGTGCCTTGCAACAACTGAGAAACAACTGAGGATGGCAAAATAAGTGGGGGTAGAGACCCTGCAGTCATTCCCTCAGCTCTTAACATGTGAACAAATATGTCAAATGCATCAAGGCCACTTAAATTAACCTCTTGCATTCGTGGCTGATCTCAGTGGTGTGTGAATAAAGACAACGAGATGTTTGGTGTTAAGGACACAGAGGGGTACCAGACTGGAGGGCTGAACGTGTCTTTTAGAAATTCATGCTTCCTCCTGCTGCTAAAGAGCTAATGCTTGAGAGGTATCATCTCATAACTGTTATAACTGTTTGGTCAAATCTTGATATTTTTATTCTATCAAATCTCTAATTTATTTTCACCAGACTTTCAGAGTTGGCTTAGTCACTCTTGGGTAACATCCAAGAACAGCTGTGTCCTGCTCTGGGAAATAGTCAGTCCTGCTTGTAGCAGAAAAATAATAAAATCTTCCCAATTACTGGGACCTAAGCTGTGATACTGGCATAAACCTAAAAAGAATTTTAAAACAATTAAATTTTGCACAGACTTTTATTTTTAACCTCATAGTTTTGTCTAAATGCAGCTTAGGAGACAGCTTAGGAAAAGCATAGGGGAAAACTCCCCTATGTTTGTGCTGCAGGTCTGCTGAATCCTGAAATTAAGGTTTCTGGTTTCATCCAGCAATCCCACCACAGAAGTGGTTGTGAAAAGGACTGATGAAATTCAGTGTCAGTGCATACAAATGATTAGGTAGCTGTACCTACACAGTAATGTTTTCTAAATTAGCAGTTACCACTGAGGAATGACGCCTGACTCTTACTGCTGAGAGTTCCTTGAAAATATCGGTGCAATATTCAGCACCAGTCAACAAAAGGCAAATAGGATTCCTGGGCAGGCAATTGAAATTAATGTTGCTGCTCCACACTGCACTGCTCTGCAGCAAGATGCTGTAAGATTAAAAAGGGTGTCTAAAAGGTGACAGGAATGAGGCCTGGGATGATGACTGGAAAAACACAGTGGGCGATGGCTTAAAAAAACAGGAGTGGTGTGAAGGAGATGGAGAAGGAGCAATTACTCACTTTCTAGAAAGGGTGGCTGAGGGTGGTCAGTGTAAAGGCTGGGGCAGCCAGGCTTGCAGAATAGCACCAAAAAAATTTATGTTTTGGTGAGAGAAAATACCCAGAAATGGATTTGTGGAGCAGTAATGGATATTCTGGATGGAGGTGGTTGGTGGCTAATACAGGGTGTGAGTGCAGTCCCTGGGCTCTCTGTGTTTGTGGAAATCTGAAAGGAGTGGCCCAGGGCAGGAGTACATCCGGCACTCTCTTTCTTGAGCTCTTATCTTACGTACCTGGAGGGGGCTGCAGTCAGGGGGGTGGATTTTGGGGGGGTGAGCAGTTAGTGTGGTGCTGCATGTCACATTTATCACTGAACACATCTCTCTGTTCCCATCCTGGGCACCTTCCAGGCACTGCCTGGAGCTTTACAGCAAGAACTCCATGGTCCCACTGAGCAACTCCATTGAGTAAGTGCATTTTAGTGAAATGGGACATTTAAAAATGCCATGAAACAGTCGCTTAAAAAGTCGAAGGAAAGTGATAAAATACACTCAATTATTCTCCTCAGACACTCTCCAGACATCAGTGTAATTTCATTGACTTCAGTGAAATTAGTGTTAATGTAGGAATGGAAATGCAGCAAATCTAATTCCAGCATCTCCTTCCTGGAATAGTGAGCAAGAAAACAGAGAGGTAATCAGATAGAAACAAGTGCTGATCAGAAGGAGCTGGACAGGGAAAAGAAGAGCTCCAGGAGCTGCTGCCAGGAAATAAAGATACTTTTCCAGTCTCACATAGTCACGGAGAGTTCAGCAATACATGCACTGAGGCCAAAATGAAAAAACAGGATTTTTTTTGGTCTTAGTTTGACAGTGTATACAATCTTTTGAATATTCTCAAACTCCTTCTTCCAGGACAACATCGATGGCTAGCAACATTTCTAGGAATGTTTTTATTCTTGGTGTTATGGAGAAGGGGATGGTGCAGAGCTGTGGGACTGGTGGAGAGAAGTGGGGGTAATGTGAATGGTCCAATATTTGGACAGCTTGTTTCACCTGAAAACAGATCTTTTTATAGCCTTTGGAGTGCTGCTGTCCAGTTCTATATATAAATTTATAAATAAATAAATAAATATGTATTTTAAAAATATATGTCACTATCTGCATTTGTGATCCTCTGATGAACACCACAAAAACATTTTTGGGGTGTTGCCTGCCATTTTGCCCTTCACAAGGGTGGTTTGTGTCTCTTTGCAAAGGTGAACACAGAGTCTTTGTGGGACCGTAGGCGTTCTCTGAAGTGACGTAAAAACTGCCCAAATGTGCTGGAATTCAGGTCAGCATTGTGGAGGGAATGGAACCCTTTCCCAGGCACATTCACCTTCCCCAAAGACCCTTCTGCCCTGGTGAGAAGTGGTTTTGTGGCAGCTCTGAGTGACTGCCAGGCCACAGACCTGTGATGGACACGGTCCCACCAATGTGTCAGGCAGGGGGGTGGATGTGCTGTGAGTACACAAAGGGTTAATTGCTAATGAGTGCCAAATTGAGAGGCCAGCTTCTTTCTCCTCCCAGAGACATGCAGCATGGAGCAGGACCCGTGATTTCATCGAGTATAAAAGTGGGAAACGTGCTTGTTTTCACAGTCAGGTTTCACTTGGCTATTGACTGTTTTACAAGACAGCCACAGAGGAAGCTCTGAAGAAGCTGTCAGGCTCGGTGACAGCTCAGCATCTGCCACAGCTAAATCAATACTGCCATGAAGGACAGGTTCCCAAAGTGAATAATCAAAGCAGAGTAAAGCTAATTCACCTTGAAAGTCTGAAAACGTCGGTGTGAAATTTTTTAGACAAAACCAGCATTATTCCAGGAGAGGAGGAGAGGTGCTGAGGTCCAGCCCTGAGCTCTGCCCAAGTGTGGGAGTTGGGAGCAGGCTTCACAGCAGTCATGTGCACAAATGTGCTGATAAAATGGAAATCTGGTGCTAATAAATTGGGCAAAAAGGGGTTGGGATTGGCCCTTATTGCCAACAGTGTGCTAGGAACCCATGGCTTGGTTTTGTGGAAAATATTCCATTGCAGTATAAACTGAGAGTATGTGTGAAGATAATGAATGTTCCACTTTTTTTTAGGCTGTTAAGACTCCTTTTTTTTTGCATCAAAATGTGATTTTCTTCCATTGTTCACATTTCTAATATTTAAAATCAAGTGACTGGAGGAAAAATATTTTGCTGTGGATTGTTTTAGTTTTATAAAACCTGGAGGTGAATTGTTTTAACTTTTTGTGGAACTTTTTTTTTCCATTTTTTTTAGTGCAAACATGTCAGGGAAGAAAATTTAATCAGAGCTAATCTGTCAGCATCAGATGGAAAATTTTGGATACAAAAGTTTGCTAAGCTCTGTCTAGAAGTACTGAATTTGCTGGATGGAGAATTAGAGGGAAAGTGCTTCTGTAGATGACTTAGATGAGTAAGAAATATTATTGTTGAGTTCAGTGAAGCAGTTTTGTGGTCATTCTATGAAGCAGAATTACTCCAAAAATAATAGGATGGAAACATCATCTCTAGATTTGAGGCTTTTAATATTAAGGGTTAAGTACTTTACTTTGTTCCTAAAAATACCCTATAGTTACTCACAAAAATCCATCTTCACACAGAGTTCAGGCTGAGTTCTGCTGAATAGCAGGAATATTGCTTTACCTGTTCTCTGTCTCATTAATATTTTCAGACAGATATTGTATAAACACTCACTGTTATGGTAACAGGTGTGTTTACCACATTGCTCAGGGTTGTACATAGCCTGTATTTTATAGCTGGAATTATTCCTTTAATTGTCCCAAACCCATTCTTGTCATTTGTGCTGAGATAAAACCGAACATTTAATTAAATGAATAAGCAAAATTGGATTTGAAAGAACTAGAAAGAACGAGCAAATTAGAAGACTCAAAGGGAAATTTGCAGCTGCAGAAATTCTGAGCCCATTGATGTTGTATGTTCACCCTTACACTGTGTGTATATGTACATTTATATATATATATATGTATATGCATATATATATATATATGAGTATCTAAACCACACCAGAACATAGATTTATACAGCACAGACTTCTGCACTGGCATAGACGTAAAAAAAAGAACCTAGGAGCAGAGAGCTAGAAGCATCTTTTCATACAGTGCAGTACTTTGAAGGTGTGTTTACAAATTTTCCATTATATTTTAACAAGACAGGCAATTTAGGTGGTACTCTCAGTGTGCAAATGGTGTTCTGGCATCCTGCCTCCAGCAACATTACTATCTTGAGTTCATCTTAATGTGACAAGAACTTGGTGTCCCACTGAAAAAAAAAATTCCTTTAAAAGTATTAAAGGGGAAAAAAGAAAATCAAGAAGAGAGAAAAAAAACCTCGCGGCTCAAATCCAGCAAGTGGCTGTAAAGTCATTTCACACAGGGATGCTGACAGCTGCCAACTTTGCTCAGGGAACTTTTGTTTGTGAGATGATCCCTTTGGTTCCTGTGCTGCAGTTCAGTAGGGCTGGAGACTCTTTGTGTCCTGTGCTTGTTACTGGTGGCAGTTTTGACACACTGAGGCAGAGTGAGGAAGGCACAGGATGGTTTTGATCCCTGGGTTCTTAGTTCTGGACAGTAAAAAGAGCAAGGACAGCACTCTGGGAATTTTTTTTTGATGGAGAAAGGAAAGAGAAAGATTTATGTGATAGGTGGATGATTGTCTGACAGGCGCAATTCAGCTTTTTCCTGGAGAGATTTGCATGGAAATGGGGCAGTGTTAGAGATAATATTCAAAATGGAGAAAATGATAAATAAGGATGGAACAAAGTGTGCTAGAGGCACAGAAGTTGCTGGAATTCATGGTGGACATAATTCTTATGAACTTTGGTTGACTTCTGCTTCTCTACTTTCCTTTTGCACCCACTGTAATTCCTTTAGGGCAGTGATTGTGTTTTAATTAACATTCACCTTTGCACAGGAATTTGTGCAGTGTGTGAAATGCTAGATGTGCCATTTGGTGAGGAGGTGATGGGTTTCTGAAGAAACAGGAATGATGAAGTATTATTATAAGAAAGGGTTTCACTCATTTCAGTAGTTAATTCTAATCTGTGTTTGTGTCATGCTGTTCTGATAAATGGAAAGTTAAATATTCCTGCCCCAACTGTCACCATCAAAAGCTGTGACCCATTAAATCCAACTTCCACTGCATATGCAATGTGTAAAAAAAGCCCTGATCAGCCTCTTACTTCAGAGCTCTTAGAGGAAAAGATTCTAGAATTAAGGCCTTTCCACTGCAAAATGAGGATTTTTCCAGCAAAATGATGCTTTTAGCATTCAGTTAACACAGGGTACTGCTGTTTGCCCTGCTGCCTGTTGTGGTGTAATTGCCACCATTTTTCAGGCTGTGCCTTCCCATATGTTGCTTAATGCCCTTGACAAATGTGATGAGGAAGAAGCAGACCCTGGCAGTCCCAAGACCTGCAAAGCTTTCTGATGGAAAGAAATGCAGGAAATCCAATCCAAATACCAACAGGAACCTCCTGAGCCTTTGCAGGGCTCTCTTTCTGATGCCTGGCACTGTTTCTCAGGTGGAGGAACAAAGAAATCTAATAACCTGAGGTGGCTGTGGAAGGGGATGTTGAACAGGGAATGTGTGTGCAAACTGATTTGAGGCTGCTTAGCATTACACCTGGGAGCCCTTGGCCCTTCATCCTCAGGGGGTTGAAATGAGGAATTTTGTTGTCTGTGCTGCTGAATAACCTTAGCCAACTCCAGCTCTTGTCCAGCACTGCCACAGGACTGGGAGCCAAACCCTCTGGTAGCTGTGGACAATGGTAGCTTTAATTTAAGGCTGTGTTTTGCAGTACCATTTCAGCCAGTCTTGTCTTGCAGCTCTGGGCCAAAGTGCAGGGGGTCAGGTCATCACATCTGCATGGTGGAGAGGCATTGGGGCTTTAAAGTATTTTCCATTAGCTGAGTGTGCTCATGAAAATACAAAAAAAGCTTCCAGGTTCATTGTTTAAAAATTAGTGACCAACCGTACAAGTGCAGTTGAAAGCCTTCATTTTAATTAGAATTTATGCCTGAGGAGTGCCAAATGCCCAGCTGCCCCCAAGGTAGCTGTCCCTCTCTTCTGTGCAGTGTCCCCTGCAAGGGGAAGAACAGTGAGTGCGAGTTCCTGCAGTTTACCACTGGTAATCATCGAGTTTACATAATCGTTCAGTTCTTGTCAAGCAAATAGCAATGTTACCAGGGATTTTACAGGCCTGTCTTTATTACCACTATCCTCTTAATTTAGGATTTGCATGGCTGTAGTATCAGGAAGCTGCTGGGCCAGGAAAGCAGGGGTGGATGTCAGCTGGCCCCAGGGAGGAGCAGAGGGGGATGCAGGAATGCCCCCACCACCCTGCAGGGGCAATGCCAGACACACACCTGGGAGTGCCAGGCTGGTGGTGGAATCAGGCTGGAACCTGGAATCGTGGTGGGCTTTTGACCAGACACTGCTGTGTGCAACTCCCCCCTGATTTCAGCAGTCAGATGGTTTTGGTGAGGAGTTCAAAGCTGAATTTCATTGCTGAATCCAGACCTTTGGACATTAGCTTCTCCCCTGCAAGGTGGGTGTGACAATGCGCTGTCGGGGTTTACAAGAGGATATATAAATTGGATGATGTGTCATGGGATAATACAGTGATCTGGCTGCACGGGTAGTTGGGGGAAAGTTTTTTTCAATGCTTTGGATGATTTTGGAAGGAAAATGTAAAAGTGTGCTCTGGTGTTGGCATCTCCCTGAGAATGGAGAAAAACTGATTGAACACTGATGTAGAACATTGCTGGGATGGGAGAGACTATTTTAACAGCAAAACACTTAGTGGGGCCAAGGATTCAGTATGAAGGGTGGCCTTTTGAAGAGCTGTAAACCCCCAGGGCTGTCATGGTGCTTTCACTGGCCCAGCTGGCCGACAGGAGTGTCCCTGAGGGGGAGAGGTGGGAGGCTGGGGCTGGCATCAAAGAAGTGCTATAAAACAGTGATGGGGGAGGGGGCTTAGGAGGGTTATTTTCTCCCAAGTAGTAACTTGGTTGAAATGTGTTGGTGGATTTGAGGGAAGCTATTTCTGTTAAGAAAGTGGCAGCTTTTTGCTGCTGCAGCATCTCAGCGAGGCTGTTCGATGTAGGAGATGGGCACTGCCTAGTATTGCACCAAACAGTGCCTGCAAACATTTTGCAGTCTGAGCAGATGTATTAAAGTGAGGTGGAAAGAAATAACAGAAAACTACTCTGCTTCTAAAACCATAAATCAGATATTTTGGTACTGGGTTTCTCTGTATTGAGTAAATTGTAGTGGTTTGACCCTGTCTGGATGCCAGACATCCACCTTGGTGTCTGCAGAGCTGTTCCTGTCACATATTCTCACCTTTCTCTTCTCTGCTTGCAGTTACATCTGCACAATACCTTTTTTTTCTTATTATTCTTAGATATGATATCACAGAGGTGTTGCCATAATTTCTAATTGGCCCAGCCTTGGCCAGTGGCACATCTGTCCTGGAGCTGCCTGGCACTGGCTCTGCTGGACGTGGAGGAAGCTTCCAGCAGCTTCTCACAGGAGCCACCCCTGTACAGAGAAGCCACCCTCTCAGTACCAAAATTAGGCCGTGCAAACCCAATATAAAAATGTATATTGGAGTTTTTATCAAATCTCTCCTGAATGATAGAGCTATAATAATACTTAACCTAAAAATCATGCAGGAATAGCTAATTAAAGAACTCAGTTGAAGAAGAAGTTGCAGCTAGTCTCAACATGCAGAAGTGAAAATCTATCCTTTTTCCAGGATCATGGCCTCGTAGCATTGTTTAAGTTGGAAAAGACCTCTGTGATTGTTGAGTGCAACCTTTAACCCAGCACTGCCCAGCCCACCACTAAACCACATCCCCAGGTGCCACATCTGATTATCTTTTAAATCCCTTCAGGTGGTGACTCCACCACTGCCCTGGGCAGTCTGTTGCACTGCTGGACACTCCTTCAGTGAAGACATTTTTCCTAATTTCCAATCTAACCCTCCCTTGGCACAACTTGAGGCCATTTCCACTTGACCTGTTGCTTGATATTTGGGAGAAGAGGCTGGTACCCCCTCTCTAATCTTCTTTACAATTGCAGTTTAGAGGAACTTTGTATATGTTTGCATTAATAATACTCTAGCATAGAGCAGGACATAAGGAAAATCAGATCTCTCAATTAAGCCTTCAGTTCCTTAAGGCAGATGTTCCTATATGGATGTATTTAGCATACAGTCAGGATAATAAGAGATCTAAAATGCTTTGGGATTATTTAGGTAAGTCTGAGTCATTTTTTTTTTCCAGAAAGTTCCTTTTTTAAAAATAGGCTAAAACATTTATGTAACACCATTGCTAAATCATTCAGAAATGTTTTATAAAAGTACAAATATAGTAACAGATTTTATATGTAAAAAATATATAGTACTTGGTTTCTTGCAAGTAATTTTGGGGAGATTTTCCACACTGAAGAGTAAAAATAGAAACTACAATTGCAGTTGCACCACATACCTCACCTTTAGGACTGAGAAAAAATATTTTTGCATCATTACATCAAATTTATCTCTATAAAATTTAGTGAAGACTGTTCCAGATTTACACACATAGAACAATTGAGTTAATGAGCGTTGCATGACTATAGGAACATAACAGGAAATGTTTGGAGAAATTCAAGTCATTAAAGAGTAAGGTGAATAAATGCAGTTTGACCTAAGCAGTCCTTTCACAAAATTGGGTAATTTCCCCTTCAGCCACATCTCTCCTGTTCATTGTAAACTGAGAGACTAAATTAAAACTATTAAAGTGTATTAATAACTTTAGAGATTTCTTTAGATGTTGTTTAAATACTTTTACTGTAAAGAGAGGCACAGCGTTTTATTTTCTTTCAGAACCTTTGGCAAATGTTCTTTACTGCCAATTCCACCTGCCAAAAATATTTAAAATACAGCAAAAGTGAGCACTACCTTGGTAGTGCTCATCTGCCTTTGTTTTTTCAGAGGTGAGGGGTAAGACTCACACTTGTCACTTCAATATTTGCTCATTAAATAGAGATTCTCTGAGAAATCTTCTCTTGCTAATTGTGGACAATATAGGTTATTGATGGAGAGCCTTAACTCTTCGAAGGTGACAGCAGAATTAGATGCTTGTCAGCATCTCCAGAAATTGTTACATACCAGGACCTGTAAAACAATAAAAATCAGTTTTTAATAAATTATCTCCTTTTCTAGTTATCATGTAGAGAACAGGGATGGGTAGAAGATTTACAGAGAGAGGTAAAATATGAAAAATCTTCTCTCCCCCCAAAACTGCAAACCAGCCTCAGCAGCTACTGGTGTGGGCATGAGCAAAGAGAGCCTTTGAGGCACAGCTCCAAAGCTGTGAAGATCTAAACAGGTCCCCTTTAACTCTTTCCAAAGATCCCCCATGCAGTAACCTGTGAGAGAAGTGGAGTAACTTTGGATGAACTCAACCATTTTTACCATTTCCCTGTTGAAAGGAAGGCTTTGGTTTCCAACAGAGAAATAAAGCTGAGTTTGTCTGTGCAGACTCCACAGCCGGCTGGATTCTGGCTTAGTGAAGTATTGCTGGGTGGTGTTTACAGGGATTTTGTGTCCTTGATTCAGTGATTTATTCTACCCTTAATTTCTTGAAGAAACTTTTTTTTTTAATTACAACTTTGCCCGAACCCTATATAGTTCCTATGTCCTGTGAGACACAGAACTAGAATTTCTTCTCTGGCCTTTTATTTTTCTACAAATCCTCTCTGCCACGAGGAGGTAATAGTTGCCAGTTGCTTCAGACTGTTTTTACTGTGGCTTTCCTAGCTGATTCCTGCCTGGCAGGTGACAGAGTTGCATCTCTTTGTGCCAGTCTTACAGGGCACATTTTCAATCAGCCTTTGTCCTCTGGGTAGGTCTGCATGGCCAGCTGGGTTGGCTTTGGATTTGCAGATGCAGTCTAGCTGTAGTTACGGGTTGCAGAAATTCTCTTCCTGCAGAAACAGCATTCTGGGGGCAATTAGGGCTTCCCTATACATTTATAATGGTTTGCAGTAGCATCTAACATCAGGGATGTTGTGCCCTCACAAACCTGATGAGATGAGTGCATGATAAATCAGCAACTGTTCAAGAGGATGAGGGATGTTGCACTTAAGAGAAGTGATATTTCATCAGGCGTGTCCTGCTGCAAAAGTCCAAAGGAGCAGAGAAAGCTAAAGAAATAAAAAAGTCCTGTGGCATTCATCCATCTAAACTTTTTTATCATCCATATACTTGCACTCTTAAGTGTTGATATATGTCTGAATGGGTACAGAGGTATAGAAAATCTTTCTGTAGCTTGCAGATATGATGCAGCAATCAGGCAAGGGAAAAAAACTGCCCTTGCTATATCACACAGACTGTTATTCTGCTGTGTTTTCTTAAACAGAAACCTTCTGTTCATTTCTGCTACACATTGTGTGACCTTGTTTGGTATGAATCCTGTATTTGTGATGAACTTCGACATCTGATTTCTACCTGGACATATCAAAAGCACTGTGTGAAATGGAAGTACAATTCTTCTATTAGACAGGCTTTAGGAGAGCACCATGTTTCTTTAAAAATGCCACCTCTCAGGTAGGGGGTGATGTACAAAAGTAAATTGGTGTGAAACAAAGTGAGATTTCTGGAATGAGCTAGAAATGGATTGTGTAGAGGGAAGACATTATGCACTAAGCAATGGAAGGCATTTTTTCCTTTCACAGTGGCTTATTTCTTACCATTTGTAGGCTGCAGGTTTTTCTTTTTTTTTTTTTTTTAAAGCAATATGGAAATGCATAGCTGAATTCTGCTATAAAGTAGCTCTGAGAAAAGATTATTAAAAATGACAGGCACATTTCTGAGTATTTGATAATGTCAAAAACACTGGTGTTATGAGGTACCAGAATATTTCTGCACTATGAAAAGTATGTAATGTCTAATGTAAGAATGTAAAATATTAAATTCTCTGACATTATCCTTGAATTATGATTAGCATTTACTAGAACATACATATTTATTTTCATTTTTATTTTTTTTTCCAGCTCTTCTTTATGCAACTATTTTTGGAAACGTCACCACCATTTTCCAGCAAATGTATGCCAACACCAACCGGTACCATGAGATGCTGAACAATGTGAGGGATTTCCTAAAATTATATCAAGTCCCAAAAGGCCTTAGTGAAAGAGTCATGGATTACATTGTCTCAACCTGGTCCATGTCTAAAGGAATTGACACAGAAAAGGTATGAGCACCCAAGGTAACAGTTTAGATAGCAAGAGTTTGTGTCCATTGTGTGCTTTTTAGAAAGTGGACTCCTAGCTTATAATTTGCTAACAAATCCTTAACTGCCTTTTTAAATTTTGTTTATGTTTGGAAAAAATACTGATTGTTTTAAAAATGGACTGTTGTGCTGCTTTGCATGTATGCCTTTATTTTTCATTGCGAGGTGTTTTCTGCTTTCCAGTCTTAGCTTGTCTGAATACTAAATAATTTTAATGTACTTAACTATTGAAATCAATGGGAAATATGTCTTCAAATTAACCCAAGAACATAATTTGGTGTCTAAACTACATCTGTATTATCCTGAGAAGTATTGGCATCTGGGCTTTGCAATTAAATGAGTTTGATTGGCTTGGACCTTTTGCTGATGCCCAGGACGTCAGCGTGTCCATCAGCATAATTAGCATAAGATGTAATGGCAGGAGAGATTGATCTTCCTGAGCTCAAATCCCTGGACTGGCACTTCAGGCCTTTGGTAAGGGGTACAGAGAATGGGATATTGTTGGCATCTGTGCCAGGGTGGAAGTCCTACAGGACTTCAGCCCTCAGAAGGAACTGGTCATTTGGATTTCTTCAAAAGCTGATTTAAGAATGTCATCTTTGGAGAGTGATTCATCATGTGCCAGGCCTGACCTCATGGCTTGTCCTCAAGAACTCTCCTTCTGCATTGCATGCATTGAGTCTGTCCTGCCTTGGATACTTCAGAGAGCCGAGGTCAGAGAAGGGAAGGGTTCCACCTGCAATGCCTTGAATCTAAGGCAAGATAAAGCAGTTTTAGTTGCAGATTTTTGTTCAGTGAGGATCAGTGATGCTCCTGTGGCTCCTGTGGACCTGATACCCAGCTTAGATTGGGCATTCAAGCTCCAGTATCCATGATTTCCCTCCTAAGAACTTAAAGGCCAAGGGTCCAAAGGAGTTAAGGAAGAGTCATGACAGATGACAGATGACTCTTGAAATGTGCTTGCAGAGCTTTAAAATTCTTTCTTCATTTGAATCTCTGGTGCAATATGGGAGGGTGATGCAGATTGTTCAGGTGTGCCAGGATGAAGTCTCTGCACTGAAAAATTTAGTCTTACATCATGCTGATGTGCAACACCACTTCTCTTATTTATCCTCTGCTGTGAAATTCAGTTTACCACCACAAATACAACTACTTTAGGCAGCAAAAATCTTTATTTCTCTGATTCTTGTGCTTCAGTATGCCACATTCTTTAACAAGTTAACTTCTTATACATTAATACCCTGACTTCCTAATCCTGATTCACTCGTGTTAAAAGTGAGCTTTTCTGTTCTAAACTACTGTTAATGCATTCGGTCCTACTGTATAAACTTCAAACTACATGAAGATTCAACTGCCATTTGCATTTATCTCCTTGCAGTTAAGCCAGAGTCCTGTGTTACTCCACTACAGTTTCATTAGATTTTAATGATGCTTTGCCGTTAATTAGGAGAACCTATGCTTTAATTACTGAAATTTCCTACCATAGTTTCCGCATGTCCGGTTTTATAGATGATAAAAACACAGTTAGAGCCATAATCTCCTACTCATGGCAGGCATTGTTCTCTGGTCTGTAAGATGGAGTGGCTGCTTAGCTAGATAATTAATTTACCTGTAAAATCTGTGACTTAGGTTTTTAACAATTTCCCCTTGGTGAAGATTTGCCTAAACATAAGCCTGGATCCAAACCCAATTTAAAACAGTGGAAGGATTTCAGGAACCTCTGCATCTGGACATCAGTAGTTGCAGCTAATCCGGCCTCCCAGAAAAGCCCATGGGACAGAAGGACAGAGACAAGAGAAATGTAAGAACTTGAGCACCAGGTTGGCTATTTTGGGATTTTGTGTCCCTTGCAGCCTGCAAGTGTGCAAAAGCAGCAGCTCCAGTGGCCTGTAGTGCCTGCACAGAGCATCCCAGGGTCTGTACGAGGGCAGTTGCTTTCTGCTGCAAAAACCTTGCCTTCAGCAAAAGCTTGGAAAGCTGTGTTGCAGCCAGTCTCACACTTCTCTCCACTCAGGAAGGCATTAGGATGTATTTCACCCAAACAAATGAGAAACATCGTGGAAATCCCAGCTGAAATATCGTAGAAACAGCAGTAGAGTCCTGGAGATTGTCATCTAGGGTGGGTGGTTTCTCTTGCCTCAGGTCCTTCATTAACCCTTCAAGCCTTGCTGTAAGACCCTCTGCACTGAAATTGCATCCATCTTCACCAAACCTAGAACAGCCAGAGGATGGGAGCAGAGGGACCCCAAGGTACCCAGTGTCAGGTCAGATTTATTTTTGCGGGTACAGAGGGGCCAATGGGATGCACTGCACCTGCAGCTGAGCTGCTGAATCCAGACAGTGCTCCAGCTTGGAGGAGGAGATTATTGTTCCAGGTCTTGGATTGTCACTGCTTTGTCTGACAGCCTGGCCTCAGAGGTTTCTGCCAGTTTCATTTTCAAAGCTCCAGTAATGACATTCTGAGCAGTCTGTTGTGAGGATATATTTGCATCACATGATTTCCCATTCGCCTTAATTTTTATGAACTTTTCATTAAGCTTCTTATTATCCTGGAAAACACTCATGACACAGGATAATTACTGAGGAATTTCAGCTTCTCATTTTCCATCAGACAGTTTCCATCAGCCAAGGATTTTTTTTCAACCTAATATACTCTATTACATCCTAAATTGTTCCAAATGTATCTGCATTGTCACACTGGATTGTATTTTGCGACACCATTTGCCCCAAATTTGTAATATATTTCATCCAGTCACTCAGCATGTTGACATGGCTTTGTTTTGAACCCAAAATGTAAAGAACAAGGAGCAGGAATGAGGTTTTTAATGTGAGTATTACAGTAGGTTTCTATGGTGTTGAACCATCCTACCACTGATGGCACGAGTTAATACATGTTTCTTTGATAACTAAAGATTTTAAATTAATATTCTTGAAATCAAAATAGAAGTTGAAAACTTAATTGAAATTATTACCACTTCAAATGCATTGATTTGTTGCCTGAAATATTCATCCCTGAATGACACATTCTGTGTGTAGTCCCAAAGAAGATCTTGGCCAAAACTGACGAGTCCTTACATGAGAACTGAAGGCAAAGTAGAAGCTGGAGTGGAGGAGGTTAAGTGAAGATCTGGTCCTTCCTGCCTGTGTAGCTGGATGTCCCCAAAAGAATTTAAAACCTCAGTGTGTTTCCCTTGTATGTGGAAGAGGACTTGGTCTCCCACACTGAAAAGTGACAGCGCTTTAAGCTCAGAATTTTGGCTTCCCTGCTCTCCTTGGGAATAGCTCATCTTCAAATCCTGCCTTCAGACCACATTGCTCCAGCCTGTCTCTGAGTGCTTGCAAACAAGGAATTAACAATGACACTAAAAGCATTAGCATATTTATTATTATTACCTAAGGGGAAGCGAGTGGCCTCTGATCCATAATCTTAAATCACTTAAACATGAGAGCCCTCCTCTGACAGCTGGGATGAGATGTGTAATACATGGACACTTACCTCCTGGTGTAACAGTGGCTCAAACAAGGTAGGATTTTCCTTCATTTTTTTTGTTTAGTGATGCAGATATTTGGGTCACTCATCTAATAACGAGTAGGGTTAAAAAACATGACAAAATTGAAAATCCTTTATGCATTAAGCGGTGTCTCTTATCCATCAGAACCTCTTTTTTGGGTTTTTTGTTCTGGTTTTTTTTTTGGACAGGTAAAAAAGAGGCAGTACTTTCTGTGTATATGATAATTTTTAAGTAGATTTAAAAAATATTTGCAGTAATAATTTGATATATGAAACACACTGAGTTCAGCTATCTTAGTTTTTATTAAAATATCCAGGCAGCAAATGAGAAATTTATACATACTAGCTCTTCTGTAAGAAATAGGTCATTATCCAGGAAAGCAGAACAGCCATTAACTAACATACAGATGTCTCAAGGTCTTATCTAATGATAATACTTGGAAATGTCTGTAAAACCCAAAGATTTTCTCATCTTGACCTTTGTGCTGTTGTATGGCTTACAATTTGCTCAGAAAGCAATTAAATAAGTATCTTTCATGTTTTAACAGTAGTTTCCTTCAGAAAAGCCATAGGTTGAATGAGAAAAAAAGTGAGTTTATTTAGTTTCAACCTGAACATCAGTGGCAATTGGGATAATGAAAGGCAATTCCTCATTGCACTGACTGAAATGAAAGTCACAGGAACATAACATAACTGTATGAGAACAATATGAGAATGATTCACTGCTGGCCCACTAACCTTTCATAAAAGAGATGGGTTTATGGTAAATAGACACAGGTTGTAACTTCATTAAACTATAATCTACACGAGGACAGTGCAGCTTATTCATGTTTGCTGTTAGTAAGAGCTTCAAGAGCTGTAGAAATAATTAGTGATACCCTGAGACAACAAAGAGGAATGAGGCTGCCATTCCTGCCATGTCCCATCACATTCAGGTGTCCATAAGTGCTGGCTGGATTTCCTTGTGGATGACCAGGAGTAGAAGGCTGCCAAGCTTTGTGGCCAAAGAGAGCTTCCACAACATTAGCTGTGACAGCTGCACAGAGTTCCCTGCTGAAAAGGGAGGGTAAAAATCCTTCAGACAAATATTTTTGTTTTGTTGTAGAGGCTGTAGAGGTTGTTGGTTGTTCCTTGCAGATCAGGACAAAGTGAGCAAGGAGTTGTGCCTCACCTCACAGAGCTGAGCTAGGAACAGGTACAGCTGGAATCCATGGATCTCTGGAGAGTGGGATGCAGGAGAGATGCTCAGGATCTCACTGTCCTTCCCACGAATCCATCAGTGGGTCCTGTGCACCAGCGGCACTTTCTGTTTCCCCTTTATGCATTGTTTGCCTCCTGTATTCACCCTGCAGGACCAGGAAAGAGTATTCACAGTTATCTCTGCCTCTTGGATGTAATGTCTTGGGATTAATACAGAATAAATGGTGAACTTGTCATGCTTGAGGAGATGCCAGGGCTATGGAGCAGCTCATGACCTTAACTCCTGGGGGACTAAGTCCCTGAATGGATGGGCCAGGCAATTTCCTGAGCACTGCCACCAAAAGGGATGGAGCAGACGAAGGGGCTGTCAGTTCCATAACACATCTTGGGGAAGGTCTTCTCCACATCTGTTTTCATCCTTCATTTCTTTGAGTGTTTTTATATAATGCTGCATGCGAGAAAATAGAGCCTCCTCCAGAAGAAGCAGAAAATAAAATATTGTGCACTAAACAATTTCATTCTTCCAAGAGTGACCTCAAGTGCCAGAAACTATTGTGACTTGAGAAATTCTTTGATGTATGACGCATTCTTTCTGATGTTTCTTTTTCTTGTTTCATCCAAAAAGCTGTTTTTAAAGGACAGATTTCCCAGTGGTATGCTGTCCCTTGCCCCATTAGAAGACTTTGCAATAGTTCTGCTTGCTGTAGATATGACAACAAAACTGAAAACTATAAAACCTTTAAATACACAACCTTTAGGCAACCTGGGATCTACTACTTGGGGTCATCCCAAGTTATTGGTGTGCCATTTTTCAGTGCATTAGACAGACCAGTAGCCCCTGTGCTGGTTAACCACTTGATTCCTTAAAAGACATTTTGTTGCCTCTCATCTTGCCCTGATTTTCAAACCCTTAGCCAGATTCTATCTGTGTTGACAAAACTGAATTTAAGGGATTCTACAGTCAATTTCTGGGGATTTTTTTTTAATGTCTCTAACAGGTTACTCAGTTAAAAAACAAGTTAATTTTGTTATGCTACCACTAAATCTATCAATTTTAATCACTGGTCCAGTTCATACATTATTAATAAGAAAACAAGCCAAACTCAACTTCAATGCGATTTTCAGATCTCGATTTCAGAGCATTTAAATCCAAGTGACCTTGGATCTTACTTCAATTAAAACAGAGCCCACCATTGCTGCTGACATTCAGTTCTTAGTGCCAAGATACTCAGTGGTGTATTAAAGACAACCCTACTGCATGCAGGGTTAATTACAGCTCAGCTCTCATCTTTGAGATTCTTACAAAATTACCTGATCATTACAGAAAAATGCTGTGATTTGCCAATCAGCTGTTTGCTTACCTTTGTCTATTGGCCTCCATCCAGTGCCCAATGTAACGCTTTTAGCCAGGCCTGAGAAAGAATTCCACACTCAAATGAGCCAAATCTTTCTAAAAATCTGAGTTACTTGGTCAGCTGCCTAGTGAGTATTGTGGGGCTTTTGTAAAGAACTGACCTTGATTCTGACTGCTAAATAAACCCAGAATGGCCTTTCTCCACAAAACAAAAAACCCTGTCTGTGGCTTCAAATGAGTTTGAGGTTAGAGGAGTTTATTTTCTTTATTTGTCACATCTTCAAAGCTGACATTTTTAGTATCTCTGATATTTGTTACATTTATTCATTTAGGAAACAGTCCTAGTCATTACACCACAGAATGTCAAAGCTCTTGGCTTTGTTATCAGTCAATATGTTCCCTACCTACAACCCCTCAAATGTGGGAATCCTGTGTGCTGAAAGAGGATTGATTGCTAATGTTCATGATTCACTGGCCTCTGCCCTTTTTGTTTACAAGTCTTAACAGATTCTATAATACCTGCTAAGCCATCCTGTAGTGTTTTCCAGCTGGGAAAGTTTTTTTTAACAAATACTTAAACCTGTAAACCCATCCTACAAGATATTGTTTGGACACGCTCTTAATCTGTGTAGTTTTTGTTTTGATTCATTTGCTTTTGTTTGAATTTTTTATAATCTCTGCTCCCCATAGAGCTCTTTGAGCTGCTCAGGAAGCTTATCTTGAACTGCCTGCACATGCTGAGGAAATAGATGAGAGAGTTAAAAAATCAGATGGAACCTCCTGGGGAGTTTAATTCCCCACCCCTACAGATCTCTAGCTGAAAAGACTGTGAGATGTTTTGTGCCAATTCCCCATGGGTGTCCCAGAGCTGGTGCCTGCCTTTCCCAATCTCTAGCAGCAACCACGAGCCATTCTCTCACTGTCAGCATTTTCCATATGAGATGATGTAGAGATGATGGTGCTGTTGAGTCTTTGCTCTGGGAGTCGTGGCGCTGGGGTCTGCACCAGCTGGGTGGCAAGTGGTGATGGCAGAGCTCAGCAATTGTCTTACCCTGCCCTAGAGGAGATTCAGTTTCCTATGAAAACAGGGAAAGGGATAAATATTATTCTGTGCTTTCTGTTCTCCTCCCTCAGCTTTGTAGTGGGTCAGGTCTTTGTAGGTACCTGTGTGCTGTTCAGGGAGCCTTGCTTCTTTCCTAGTGAAATCAGAGTTGGTAAAGCCAGCAAAGATTCTCCTCTGAGTAGAATTCAGCTTTCTCCTCTGATTTTGCACTGATACGAAGCAGTTTCTGTTCTTTCATGCTGCCTGGACACATAGGGGGGAGCTGGCTGCAAAGTCTCTGGCTGCAGATTTATTGCAGAACAAATCCTGTAGCAGCACAAGCACCTGCCCCCTCCAAGGGCTCCAAACCCCTCACTAGCAGAGCATTCCCTGCCTTACAAACGGCGTGTTTCAGTGTAAAAGGCCATGGAATCTCCAAGGAAATCTCCTCTTAAGAAATATGTCCTGGTGTTTTTTGCTGTGCTGCCGAAAGAACACTCAGGGCAGAACCACTGTCCCAGCTGAGCTTTGGTTCTCTTACCAGGATGTGTTGGAGGCAGCTCCTTCACAGTGAAAAGATGGACTGAGCACTTCAGGATGTCCTCTCTCTTAACATAATTTTTTTTTTTTTTGCACCCACACGTGTGCATATCTCCACAATATGGACTCAGGGACATATTGCTAATAGCACTACATGGTGAAATACATAGTTTGTATTTCTTTGGTTCCATGCTGCCTTAAAACTGCCAAGATCTCAGTGAGAGCAATTCACAATAAGGATGTCCAAAGTCTTGTAGGGGGTCATTTCCAGGTGAATATTCATCTGAATTCGAATTGCTCATTTGAAGAGCATGCAGTAAACACGTAGCTGAATGTTGCAATTGTCTGTCTTTGCTCTCTTTTTTCCCTACCTATATCTACATTTATCTAAAGCAGTCAACAATGCCTTGCCAAATCTTCTAATATTAAATATTGTTTTACTTGTCATCTGTCTCATTCTCTGTTCTCAATGCCTATGCAGCAGGCAAGAAAACTCAAATTAAGCATATTTGTTCCTGGCTAACTCTTAGATCATTACTCATTTACTGCTGATATAGTTGATAACTGATATCTCCATATATCTTTGTACAGTGATTTGTTATTAGGAGATTCACTTTATCATGACATCAGAAAATTCCTGAATTATGCTTTCTAATACTGGCTTTTCTCTGTGCAATGGATTTTTTTTTCTGTCTCTTCATATTACAGTGTGTAATGATAGATATGCTGCTTGTGTCTACCGAAAGGGTAATTCTTTGAGTGTTCACTTTTAATACTCTGTATTTAAGTCTATATTTGTGAGGAAATGGTATGCTGCTTTGCATCTAAGTGACTTTTATTCTTAAGGGACACAATTATTTTACATTCCAAACAAATAAAGGGTCCTGGAACATCTCAGAATCTTACAGGACCAACCTCTGCAACAGTTAACCTGATTTTTTCTGCAGTTTGGAAACTCAAAAGCTAAAATTTGGTAGTCAGTCATGTATGAACACAGACATTTTTCTTAAAAGCAACATTTGAGAATTCCTAGCTCGTGGCCTTGTTAAGTCAAAAGCACTTAAATTTCTGAAAGTATTAAAGAGACATAAAAAACTTATAACCATAATTCAGGCCCAAGAGTAGATAAAAATGTTAAAAATCATCAATCATGGTAGAAAAGAAAACAGAATTTTTCATTAAGTTACCATTGAGATGAAGAAAGATGGCATGTTTCTGTTTTATCATAATAAAGACAAACTTTATGCTTGATCCAAAAGTAAGGCTGAGGTAAAACAATCACTCTCAAAAGTAATCTTATTTTTTTTTTACTGAGAAACTAAGGCATGCCCATATTTCTACTGGTAAATGGGATGACTCAGGTAAATAGACGTTTGTAAAATTGACATTTGCCCCTACTAAATTATGGAAATGTGATACAGAATATGGTCTACAGTGACTCAGACAAGATACTATTATTAATGCAAATGATGGCTTATAGAGAATACGCCTTGTCAAATGTGTTTATTACTATTTTTTATGATAAAACATACTTATGCAGGGGATTTTAATGTGTTCTGTAAAACATTTTGTTACAGAAAAATATCATTAACCCAAATTGACTTACTCTGTGTTAACTAAAATAAAAACTAATTATCTGGTAGCTCTGGGAAGTTGGTTGTAAGTGAGAAAACCTCATGCAGGGGGAAGTTTCCAAGGACAGCCTTTGCTTCATAGTGTTAGGCAGAAAAAACATCTTCTATCTCTCTTGTTTCTTCAAGATTGAGAGGTTAACTGGTCACATTCTATGAACATCTACATGTGGAAGAGATTTATGATTATTGCAGGTCTTTTACCTCAACAAGATCATAGATTCTCTGGCTGTTGGCTGAAAATCTAAAAAAAAAAAATCAGTTCATAAACAACACATGTTTTGAAAGAGAGAGTAGCTGTCAATTGGAACAAATACCCTGTAGCATTTGAAACATTAAGTCAAGGCCTTCTAGGATATCATTTTACCAGTTATTCTGCAATTGATGGGAACATTTGGAGTGGAAGACTTTAGTGCAGACTTTGGAGTGGAAGACTTTAGATGGTTACCACTGTAACCATCTCACCACACACTGTCATAGTAAAGAGAATGGGAGAATAATTCTATTTCACCTTTCATTATGTCTGTGATCCCAAAAGAACTTTGATCTAGCTAAATAAGAAGAGGACTAAATATTATTATTAAAATAGGAGTTGTTTATTCATTTCACATTCTATGCTATAGGAGCTTTAGTAATGCACTGCAGTAATTTGTTTTATACCTCTCCTGCATTAAACAGAAATTAAAATCGTGGCTTGAGTTCATTAACATGACCATTTGCCTCAAAGCTTAGTCAGGGTTACCAGAGTCTCCCTCTGCTATTATTCCATGATAGTCAGCTCATTAACCCAGTGTTCCTGTCTCCTGCACTGTCTGCAGAGCAAGCTGCCAGATTAATTCCATACTGAGAAATTAATCAGTACTATTGATCTGCAGTCTTCTTGATATGAGACTTCCAGGGTGCTCTTAGTCTCATGCTCTTTTCTATCATTTATCCTAGAAAAACATTAGAAGGCTTTATATGCTTCTCAGTGCAATTAACTTATAGCCCCAAAATGAAATTAGTACATTTTGGGGCTATGTGGTGTGTTTTTAGGATGTGAGTGTTTTTAGGAGAGTGTGCAAATATTAAACACACATTTCACAAACCAAACCAGACCCACAGGTTTTCACTTTCTTCAGCTGTATTTGTATTACTATTTCAACAGGGAAAGCTATTTAAGATAAGAAACTAGTTGAAGGTCTTATTTAATTGATCTACTATGAAGAAGTCTTCATAGTGGACAGTTCTTTACTCATCTTTACATTTCACTGTTCATTAAGTTTCATTATACTTTTCCTCCAATCTCTTTGGATTTTCTAGTCTGTAAGCCCTTCTGGGTAGGTAATTCCTTGTATATCTCACTGAAACTGAGCCCTGAGTGCATTTGGACACGTGCTGGTAAGTGGTCTTAACATAATAGACTTCTGAAAGCTGAGTGTTCTGAGTGTGAACAAAATGTGGTGTTTTTCTATTGTGGATGGTCTGTCTTTGCATGTCCTCGAGCTCCTTCAGCTCTGTGTGTCTCTTCTGTGTTCCTGCAGGGATTGAGCATAGCAGCAGGCAGACAGTCTGGGCCCCAGGTCTGGAGGGACACCCAGAGACAGGACAGAGCATTTCCACCTGCAGTTCTGGAAATGAGAGTGAGAACTGCTAGGAGTGAGCACAGTGTAACAGAACAGTCCTGTCTTCCACACCACCCTTTCAGACGAAGTGAAAGCAGTAGATGGGTAGGAAAAGACTACCCCAAATGAGGATAAAACTCCCACCAGAAACTGTATGAAATGACTGGATGGGTGGATGGATGGATGGCGGATGGATGAATGGATAGATGGCTGGAGCGAGGATGGATANTGGATGGATGGATGGATGGATGGATGGATGGATGGATGGATGGATGGATGGATAGATGGATGGAGCGAGGATGGATGGATGACTGGATGGATGGATGGATGGATGGTGGATGGCTGGCTGGCTGGATGGAATGGGGATGGATGGATTGATGGATGGTGGATGGCTGGATGGCTGGATGGATGGTGGATGGATGAATGGATAGATGGCTGGAAGGATGGATGGATGGATGAAGTGACGATGGAGTGAGGATGGATGGATGGATGGATAGATGGATGGAGCGAGGATGGATGGATGACTGGATGGATGGATGGATGGGTGGATGGATGGATGGCGGATGGATGAATGGATAGATGGCTGGAAGGATGGATGGATGGATGAAGTGACGATGGAGTGAGGATGGATGGCGGGATGGTGAGATGGATGAATGGATGAAGTGAGGATCGATGGATGGAGCAAGGATGGCTGGATGGATGGAGTGAGGATGGATGGTGGGATGGTGAGATGGATGAATGGATGAAGTGAGGATCGATGGATGGAGCAAGGATGGATGGATGGATGGATGGGTGGATGGATGGAGCGAGGATGGATGGTGGGATGGATGGATGGATGAAGTGACGATGGAGTGAGGATGGATGGATGGCTGGATGGATGGATGGAGTGAGGATGGATGGCTGGATGGATGGTGGATGGATGGATGGATGGATGGATGGATGGATGGATGGATGGATGAAGTGAGGATGGAGTGAGGATGGATGGATGGATGGATGGATGGATGGATGGATGGATGGATGGATGGATGGATGGATGGATTTCAAGAACCCCCCTAGGCACATCTTCAGACCCATCCATCCGGTTATTTCATACAGTGGTGGCCTTGGTGTCACATTGCCCACTGATGATTTTCCCATCTTTTCCTTTATCCAGGTCCTCTCGATCTGCCCCAAGGACATGAGAGCAGACATCTGTGTGCACCTGAACCGGAAAGTTTTCAACGAGCACCCTGCCTTCCGGCTGGCCAGCGACGGCTGCCTGCGAGCCCTGGCCGTGGAGTTCCAGACCATCCATTGTGCCCCGGGGGACCTCATCTACCACGCTGGGGAAAGCGTTGATGCTCTCTGCTTTGTGGTCTCAGGATCCTTGGAAGTCATCCAGGACGACGAGGTGGTGGCTATTTTAGGTACTGTGATCTCTGCTCGTGGTTTGTGTGTGTTTTCCTTTTGCTGAGGTTTGAATATTAACGAGTCTTGCCTGACTGGGACTATGGGAGGCTAGCAGTTGTCATAAGATGGAGATGCTGTGCCTCCAGAGATCCTTCTCTGGAAGCAAATCCTTCACCTTTTGTGCCATTGGGAGTGCTCTTTCTGCCCAGTATGGCTCGCTGGTCACAGCTACAGTGTCTCTGGGTGGAAGAGAATGGCATCTGTGTGCTTGACATCTTTTAAACGGCCTGCTGGAGGAACACATTGGTTTGTGTTACTCCCTCAGGAGGATTTCCACATTAACCTTCACATTGGGATTTTCATTTGTCTGTGTTCTAGCCCTGAATAACACCTGTAAACAGTCTCTGCAAGGAGGCAAAATTTTTGCTTGCAGTGAGCTGGTGTTACAGAAAACAGAGAGTCTGATCTGACTTTGCAAAGGGATGGGCTTGCACCATGTATCAAACCACAGTCATGAGAAGTCTGAGTAATGAGGGAGTTTAGGTGAATCACCCTGTCATTCATTCCACCGTGCTGTCTGGTTTTGGGAAAGAGCCCAGTGCAGACCCTCATTAGTTTGGAAGGGATTTAAAAGGTGTGGCACAGGGTGGGATTGAGTGCTGGGCACCAGTGTGGAGGCAGGAATCCTCCTCAGAGGCAGAACTATGTCGAGGAAAAACCGGTGGCTCTTCAGAAAAACTACCCAGTGCCTGCCTTGCCTGTTTAAAATAGACCCATTTATTGTAGAACTCATATTCTGTTGAATATTTGCCTTCTTTTAAGCTGGGGCTGTCACTCCCTGAGGGCAAATCCAGTGGGTTCCTGGTCCTAGGGCAGCTTCAGACCCCACTGAAGATTTCTGCTGCTTCTTCCCTCTAAGGGTGGCTTCAGAGGGTTCCTGATGTGTTTCCCTAAAAATCTGCTTGTGCTTGGGACTGGGGTGGATTGGGCAGTGTGTGGATGGGGCTGCATGGAAACAGCTCCCTTCATCCCTTGGATTCTCTCAGCTGGAGTATGAGCTCAGGAAAACACACATCCATGCTCTTTGGAAATACCTGCTGCACCTGTCTGTAATCTAGTGTACACTAAGGTTTTGAAAAAGAGAGATTTAATGTAAGAATGAATCTGTTTCCATATTCAGATGTGAATTCATTAAAATGAAAGCTCCTAAATCAACAATTTCCATTGGAAATTATTCCTTGTATTCCAGCTCACTGGATCATTTCATATTTATAATTAATCTTAGTGATGATACCTTATATTTGCTTACAATTGTTTAAAAAAACTAAAGGCTTAAGAGGAAGTAGCAATGTTTAAACAAATTTTTTTACAATGAAAGCAATAAATATGTCATTTACTGAACTAAGAGCTATCACTAATTGGATTACATGCAAAACTTGATTGCATTTATTAATGAATATTGTGTGTTTGAAGTGACAGTAAGAACTTTTTGTTTTACCTTTTAGATGTATTAAATCTAGTATCTACGTTAATCCCCATTTGGTCAGAGAGACTTTTAACCATATCTGGTTAAATGAATTACCTTTGATTACAGAAGTGCCTTCAATTCTTACATGACTCAGAGCCGTGTTCACCGTGTACTACAGGGATTGGCAGAAAGTGTAAATGTAACTTAAAGTGAGATAAACTGCTTCCTCTAGGCCTAGAACACACTGAAGAGTTTTTTCGTGCTCTGACAGATTATTTAGCAGAACAGTGAACTGAGTAATTACAGGATATTGTGTCCTAAAAATTCACTTGTGGAAGAAAATCTCTCCCAGATGTAGTTGCAAAGACATTTCTAGTGGCAGCTGCAGCACCTGAAACTGCAACTGCAGATCAGACAATGAAAAACATAATTTTGATTGATCTGTTCTGCCTTGAGAAGTTCAAGCACAAGGAATGTGAATCTGCCTAAGGGGGAGACCAGGTTTAAAAAAACTGACTCTTGGGAAAACCACAGTAGCTGCTTTTAATGCTCCAAGCGTCTGCTGCCACACTGGTTTCCCAGGGAAAGTCAACTTGCAGGATTGTGCTGCCAGCCAGTCCATCTTCTCCACCTCCCAGCAGTGACCTAAAGTAGGGGAAATGCAATAAGTGTCCTTTGGAAACTTGTCCTCATTAATTTCCTCTATGAGACCAGGAATGAACAGGACATGCTGTCTGCAGCCTCTCCTCCTTGCAGAGGAAATAATAGTGCAGTGTGGTTTAATACAGTAGTGTTTTATTTGCTTTGCTTAAAGAAAGAGAGAGGGAGAAAGGGTGATTTGGTTTTTTTTAACCAGGCTCACCTGCAGATATGATGTATTTTTAAATGTGGAATATACTAGAAAAGTGAGTCAGGTAGGGACATTAAAAGAGGTTAAGACCCATCATGTCCCATCTCTGACATTTATGCTTCTGTCCAAAGTGCAGGGCTTTATCCTCCCCCAGGTCCTGGCATGAATCATTCCATGGATTTTGCTGCTTTTTCCCTTTGTCCATCTTCCCACATCATGTTCCCTTGCCTCACAGCCACGGTGAGTTGGCACATCCAGCCTCCCTGCCTGCAGAAACGGTGTCCTCAGGAGACACAGAATCCTCTCGAGGTGCTTTCCTTTTTTTTCCACCTTCATGGAACAACCATCCTTTCATTCAGCAGCTGTTTTCCTGCCTCAACAGCACCAGCTTTGGTGTTTCCTGTGCTTGAAATCAGGTGCAGCATGGTGATTGACAGGGCAACTTGCAGCACTGTGACATTTTGTTCCCCCCAGTTTGATTTTGTTCTCATTTGTGGATAATTAAACGCCCAGCCGCTGCAGTAATCAGCATTACAGAAACACCAACAGTAAGGGAATTGCTCCAGTTGTAGACCTGCAGTTTTTAGGGCTCATTAATGGAGATATCCAGGTGCCCCATTCTGTTCCCCTCATTAGTTTCCTCCCCTTCTGGAGGGCAGTGTCCCACGTTTGCAGGTCCTGGCTGTAGCAGGGAGCACTCCATGTGCAGAGCTGGGGTGCTGCTACACTGGGGAAAAGGAGACACGGACATCTTAACAAAACTCATCTGCAGTTGCCAGGAGAATGGAGAAGGGCAAACAGTCTTGTCTCTAATTATCCAAACTTTCCCAGCAAGCGAGGTGACCCTGAGAAGGCACGTCAGTAATTTTCCACCGTCTCAAGCAGGAGTAAACAATTTATCTGCCACTGCTCTGCACAGGGAGGTGTTACCAGCCAAGGATCTCAGGGAGGACCTGGGGTTTGGAGTCCCCAGGCTAATGAAAAGAGGCATCAGCTACCAGAGGGCACCTCATAATTCACCCTGCTGCAATTAACCTGAATTTGCTCCTGATGAGGAGTTACACATCAGTGGCAATGCCAGCCAAGTGGCTCTGAAAGTTGCTTTCCAGCTCCTGCTATTTGCACAGCTGGCTGTGTAAGCTGTGCAGTAACTTAAACTGGGCATATTGATTTACAAGGTTTAAAGTTGTTTTTTCAGCAGAAAAATAATGGCCCACCACGTTCAGATGTTGATTGTAGGAATTGATCAAAAATACTGCTCAAGCTGCATAGTGATAAAAATATATTGAGCAGTGAAATCCTGGTGAGGGTTGCTGCTGAGTGAACTCACTATGATAGTCAAGTCAGAATGAATATAAATTTAATAGCTCATGTTTCAGCCACACTTAGGGTCCTGATCCCATAGTACTCAGTTATTTGCCTTTATGTATTACATGTTAATTCTCAGCATGATCTGCATATAATTCCAGAGTAACCCGTTGTTAATTGTTCTTAGACAAACCAGACCTTATTAAAGGTCTGCTTCATTAGTTATTTCCAATTTTTTTATCTGGGAAGGGGATATGAGGCAGTATCAGAGGAGTAAAGCATCTTCTTGTGTTTGGTATGGTGGGTGAAAATGGGAATGAGTCTTTTTTCACTCTTAATGCTACTTGTGTTTGGAGGCAAAAAGATTGAGTCTCCCACCAAATGACACAGAGAGAAGTTCTTTAGAGGAAGAGCCTGAGCAAGCAGCAGGTCCCCTTTGGGTGAGCAGGAATCCCAGGAGCTCCATAGCTCTCATCCATGGGCATTAGCAGGATGCTATTTGGCATCCAGGCATCAGCACTTTGAGTTTCCATGCCTGGGCAGCCGGGCATGTGCTTTGTGCAGGACAAGACTGACTGTGCATGTGATGCATTTTGTGACTTGAAAACCTCTTAGTCCAGTTCCATCTCACAGTATTAGTGGCTAAATCCCTGATTTTAATTTGTTTAGTTGCAGCTTGGGTTCCTTCTCAAGTGGAATGAAGGTGGCAGAATTGGCCCCTGTGTCAAATCAGCTCTTGTTAATTTATACTGAACTTTTGTGTTGTTTTCCATGTGAAGTCAAGCAAGGCAGACTAATTGTGAACATTTCCCCAGGTTAGTAGCATGCACCTGGTAGCAATTTACAGAACAGGCTGTGTCCTATTTCATCTATAGGAAAAGTCCCCTGTGTTCCAATGAGTTAAAGCTCAAAATTAACTAAGAGGAAAATGATTCATAGAGGAAAGGATTTGGGTTTTTTTTCAGCTAGCAGAACTGAAATAACTAATGTGATTTAGGCTGGGGTTTAAGTGCTGAATCTGAAAATATTTTTCAAAATACTTGAAGGGTTACTGGTCTGAAAATGAGTGTGATATGCTGGTCTGCATTGTGCAGTTCTTCTCAAGTGCCTTGGAATCAGTCAGATCTTGCAGGTCTGGGTTGACATCTGCAGTGCCATTGTAAGATTTAGTCCTACTGATGCTTGTTCAAAAGTGTCACTAGATCTTACTGATAAACCTGAATTTTTCATATTATTTTGTAAATTTAGTGTATTTTTGTATCTCTGCATGATGGTTAATTATGATAAGAAACATCAATCTTAATTTAGTGCCAGCTAGTTTGTTACAGATTTGATCCACAGCCTCCAGAGTCAGAAAGATTCCTTTCTCTGAATTGATATGTTTTTGAATTAGACTTGCATGCTTCACTGCCAAAACTCAAAAGTCTTGCCAGCACAAGAATGGGAAAATTATTTTTAAAATCATGTGGTACTGTTCTTTTAAATCAAACTAACAGTTTGAGGCAATCTGATTTGCCCTACGAGTTTTCAAGGTGGTAGGAATGGTCATGCCTTCAGGTTTATTTCCTCAGTCAGGAAGGATAGAAACCTATTTCTGTACAAAATCAAAATGGAAATAACATGTCTCCAGGAGCTGGGACTTCTAGAAGGACGTGAGGCAGTATGATACTTACACTGAAAATGAGAGAGATAAGAAGAGAAATCTTTCTGGACTTTGGGCCCTGCTTGCAGCAGTCCTGAATGCTGGAATAATGGTCAATTCCTTTGTGTTTCCAGGTGCAGATGGGGGAGGTTGCACTGTGTTAAAGAATGCAAAGTACCTTTGCCAGTATGGACCAGGGTTTTGGCACAGTCTCTTGTCATTGCTGCTTTACTGACTGTTCTGACAATGCTCCAGAGGCTGGGAATGCTGTTACCTCCTGTCATTTTGCCCTTTCACAACAGTCCCATCGAGGTGCATTTATAAGCTGCTCAGGTATCAGCTTTGATCAGATTTTCAAGGAAGTTCTGGCCTTCCTGGATGCCCCAGAAAAAGGCTGAAGTCGAGGATTGAACATTGGCAGGGGCAAGAAGATCTCTCTCACAGTTTAGTACCATCTCTGCACATCTTGGGCTGTGCTTGCAGTGATGAGCCAGATGGGAAATGCCCCTGATGGGTTTGCACCACTGCATCACCCCCACCTTCTCCTGATACCCTCCTCAGGCAGAGACAGCCAAGCCCAGAAATCCAGCCAGCCCAGCAGCCTTTCTCCAGAAGTGGTCAACAGCAGACATGCAGGAGAGAGTAGGAAGGTGAAGTGAGGAAACTGTGGCACTTCCCCAAAATGTTTCCAGCTCTCCATTGAACCGTATTTCATCCAGAGAGAAATATTTTGTGTTTAGTAGCCACAGCTGGATTTTATTCCATGAATATATCCCATCATTTTGTAAACCTGTGCAACCAGTCCCAGTGTGCCATGGTAAGGAGATGCAGAACTGCTCTCTGACCCATCATGGAGCTGCTCTGGGTGGCAAGAGCTGATCCACTCCCTGCTCATTGGGTTTCTGCATCAGTTTGGGATGTGTCTTGTCCTGCAGCAGGAGGTTTCACTGTGGATACATCAAAATATGAATTTGTGTTAATATAGACACCAGTGTGTGTAATTATGGCCTCCACTAGTGTGCATGCTGTCATCACTTCATGCTATTTGGCACTTGAGCTGATTGGATGAACACTTTCTCTCTCTGATACAGTTTCACTGATCCTCCAACAACACCAGCCTTTGCTTCTCATAAGCAATGTAAAGTTTGAGTGCATCCTGATAGAAAGCCAACATCATTCATCATGTCTGGCTTGTGCTAGAGTGAGTGATGAGGCTTTGGATGTATTTTGAAATGGTTAAAGGGTAGCTGGTTTATTAGCTAAGACTGCACAGAAAAATACCTCCTTAAGAAGTCTTGGTCCCCTTTATGTGTTTTTACCCAGGGCTATTTCCCACCGAGAATTTATTCTTTAACTGCCTGCCTAAACTTTCTTCCAAAGGATCTATCCAGCTCTTATGTCTGCTAGGATATTTATTAGCACACTTTCTGTCCCCATTTGAAGGAGGATAATTTTTGTCTTTCAATAAATACACATGTGGGTTCTGAGAGGCTGTTTTAAAAGAGTGTTTCCGAGTTCAAGTACTTTTTCATTCCATCTGCAAGCTCCAGGGGTGTTCCATAAAGCCCTTAAGAATTTTTCTGCCTGAAAGGTCCAGGCATGAACTCCTGTCTGGCAAATTGGCAGGTCAGTCCATGGTGTAAGGCTGCAGAGAACATCTGTCCCCCCAAATCTGTTTGGCAAGGTTATCAGAACAGTGCATAGAAATATCCTAACCTGTTATACAGCTGCATACCATATGATTGCCCCCAAATATATTTATATGAAAATGAGGAATATGTATGTATGCTTTATGTACAGGCACACATACATAGTATCTAGAATGATAGCAGTGTAGCTATTTCAGCAAAAATTATGCCTGCCACCAACACCCT
The DNA here is from genome assembly GCA_013397295.1 of Polioptila caerulea. Lineage (NCBI taxonomy): Eukaryota > Metazoa > Chordata > Aves > Passeriformes > Certhiidae > Polioptila > Polioptila caerulea. The sequence continues at coordinate 822,514 of VYXF01011773.1, read as the reverse complement.
TCACACGCCCTCTTGTTGTCCATGCTCCTTTTGGTTGCAAAATCCAAATTTTTATGACTTAAGTGGTCTTTTCCAACCCAATGATTCCATAATTCTATAGCTGAGGCATGCTTTAGTGTGGATTTGGCATTGCTAGGTTAATGGTTGGACTTGATGATCTTGGAGGTCCTTTCCAAGCCAAAGGATTTTATGATTCTGTGATGTGTAAAACGTATGCAAGTGGTTCCCACTCTAATTTACAGCATTCCTCCTTCCAGTGATGCTTTGGGCACTGTGAGCAAGGGCAGGAGGGTTCCCCAGAGCTTTGCCTTCATTCAGGTGCTCAGGACTCAGGGCAGATTTGGGAGGGATTGTACTGAGTCCTCAGTAAATCTCCATGGAGAAGCTTTGGAAATCATGCAGGCTGCATCAGCACCTCTGCATTCCCAGCTCAGCCCCAGCTGCACTTTCCCTGGAGCTCTGAACATCCCCTGCTAGTGAAAAATACTTGTATGTGTCTCTGAGTAGCTGTGTCAGACCTAGCCAGTTAAATTTTCTGGTTTGCAACCCTGAAAATTTTGTTTTTATTTAGTTGCAACGTGTAAAATTACCTCAGAATCATGGACTGGGTTGAGACACCTTCCCCTAGACCAAGTTGCTCAAAACCCCATCCAGCCTGGCCCTGAACATTTCAGGGATGGGGCACCCAGAGCTTCTCTGAGCATTCTGTTCAGTCTCACCACTGGCTGAGTAAAGAATTTTTTCATAACATCTGATCTTGTCCTGAGTGAATAATTACCTCTCTCTGCACAGTGAACTGTAGTTAATAGGGATAAAGTATAGTACATTAATCTCTGCATTTATGAAAAAAGACGAGTTGTTTTGGAGAATCTGGTAGGTTTTGTTTTCATTCTGTACATTCCTTAGCACATTTATAACCAGCAAACAAGCTCAGAAGTGTGTGTGGGAAATGTCACATTCAAGATCCCTTAAAGGCTTCCAAGATTTTGTACTTTCTGAAGAGAATAAACCACAATTTAAGAGGAGTTTAGAGTTTCACCCTTCAAATCCAGTGAGTGATGGTTCATGGATGAGTGAATAAGTTCAGTTCATCGTGTCCCAACCAGTGCACTTCCCTGCCACACTGAAGACAACGAGATCTTCTCAAGCTTGGGAATATTGGTTTAATTTATCCCTGGTCTGTGTACAGATTCTGTAACTCACTGTTGTGCTGAGTTTCGGGGTAAGCATCCACTGCTTTCAGCCTCTTGGTTAAATTAACTTCATATTAGCCTAAATTTGAAAAGAGAACAAGTGGTTTGCTCACATTTCAGTGGAAAAACCACTGTCTTTTAACTGCACTCTGCACTGAAAGCAGGACTCAGCTCTGTCCTGTGTCCACCTCAGAGAGCAAATCCATTAAGCAATTTTCTGCATTTCAGAAATGGTCTGTTTTCTATAAATTATGTAACCATGCTGACTATGTCTGTAAACTGGGTTTTGAACTCTAAGTAGAGACAAGGACAATTAACTGCAAAAGGTAATTTCAAAACAGCACATTGGATAAATTATAATGTTACTAGAAAATGCTCTGTATTAAGGAAAACATTTTAAAGCACCTTGTTTTATAAATTATACCAGCTGTGTTATGTATTGTAGTTAATTTTAATAACACAAAAATATGTAGAATCAAAAGCAGCTCAATGAGATGCAGTTATAACCTTTCTAAGGGATGATTCTGTTATAGAAACATTTGTTAGAAAATAAAAACAGAGAAGGGAAGATAAGGACTTGCACATTTTATTTCACTCTGCCTGAGAAATGTTAGATATGTTTTACTGGATACAATACTAAAAGCAGAAATGGAAATAGAGAAATAAAGCCTCTGACCCCTAAAAGTAATAAGGCTGGATAGATTACCCCTCTGGTCTGTGTTTCCACAATAGAATGGAGCAAAATGTTAAAAGAGGAAATATGAAAATTCATTACCTTTTTTATGCCAAAACTATAACATCCCTAACCTTCACCAAGGGCTGCTCAAGGTGCCTGAAATCAATAGTCACTGACTGACTGAGTTCCCTTTTAATAACTGCTAAAAGACAGAGCTGGGATATCTCTGGAGGTCTGAAACAAAAAAATACCATTTGTACCACAGCTTCTGCTTCAGGGTTTGAGGTGCCAGCCACAAATGTGGTCCTTGCCCAGCCCATGGCCAGGCAGCAAGAGGCAGCTTTGGAACATTTCAATGTGTTTTCTCTTGCCTCTTCTCAGAACAACCAGAAGCTCCCAACCTGAAAGCATATCTCCAATCTTCACCCATGCTGGGGTTCTGTTTGGGTCAGAAGTGTCATTTTGGTGTTCTCATCCCTTCTCCTGCTTGGGTGTCTTGACCAGATGTGGGGGGTGTGAATTCCTTGCTGAGGAAAGAAAACTGGGCTGAGTCAGAGCACTGCCAGCCCCTGGAGCTCTCCTGTCCGTGGTACTGGGTTACAGCTAGTCCCAAGTCCTCAGTCAGCTGTTCTGCTACACTGCCTGACAGAGCAGAAGTAGCCTTCAGGTGTAATTTTCCCCCCTGGTTGAAGGTATTTATATGTGCAGTTGTGTCAGGTGTCAAACCCTCTCTTACTCAACAAACATTGAAATACAGACTTAAGCTTAAGCCTCTACTTAAATGGATGAATTTGGCTTTAGAACTGTACTTTTGGAAGTGTTTAAGATTTAGAGGTGGTTATTTAAAGGTTAAAAGTCTCAGTGAGGCTTTTGGTGGGTTTTCCAGAAGGAGTGTTATCACTGAGACTGAATAAAAAATGTTAAAACATCCTTTAAAATGTGGTCCTTGGGCGCTGGAAGCTGGCTCCTGTCCCTCACTGTAGAGCCCTGAGGATGAAAGAACCTAGATGTCAGAAGGTTTTTGTAAGAGCAGGACTCCTAAATCACTTGGGAACAAACACCTGAAATATTCAATCACTTGAACATTAGTTAAGTTCTTAAAATATTTGGTAGCCTTTGAAAAATCCATTACTTGTGTCTTCAGCTACAAGGAGACCTTTACTATCTGGCTTTTATGTTTTGTGACACTTCACAGAGCAATCTATAAATACCTTAAAAACCTGGGGCTACTGCTAAGGATGCTCAAGTACCCCAGCTAATTTTAAAACTTTTCCCCTTGTTAGTTTTCATGGTTAGCAGCTTGCGTTGGGATAATTGGGAGTGTAAGACAGGTTGTGAAGAAATCTGTGTGCTGAGAAACTCTGCCTAAGCATTGCCTTTTAACAGGTCTGCCCTGCTGTTTTTCAGGTAAAGGTGACGTGTTTGGTGACATCTTCTGGAAGGAAACCAGCCTGGCCCATGCCTGTGCCAACGTCCGGGCTCTGACCTACTGCGATTTGCACATAATTAAGCGAGAAGCCTTGCTTAAAGTGCTGGACTTCTACACTGCTTTTGCAAACTCCTTCTCCAGGAACCTCACGCTCACCTGCAACCTGAGGAAGCGGGTAAGCCCTTTATCTTCCCCTTTCTCTCCCCAGAAGACTGCACGGTCCTGCAGGTGCTTGCAGTGTTTAACAACCCCCCCGTTTCCCCCTGATGTTTTCAGGCCATCGCAGATTGAGTGGCCTCTCGATAAATGCTGCTGTCACTGTTGGTAATGACGGCTCAATAAAAGTTACCTGTATTTTGCAGCTCTGGAGAGCAGTCCTAGCAGGATGACATATGAATTGCATTCCTTTTCCTTTTCTTCATAGTTGCTGGTTTTCATTTTGTTGGGTTTTTTCCGCCCCATCGCGTAAATGGATAAAGTTATATTTTATAGAATCCAGATTCTGGATTTCTCAAAGTTGTAGTCTCTAAGATACAGTTCAGAGGACAATCTGATGGATCTCCATGTTGTAGACCAACTAAGAGAAATTTATTGATGTTAAATAAATAAAATACACTCATCAAAGGCACTGTATTAATATCTGCTTCTCGCATTTGCGTAGTGTAGAATTTTAATTTGGCAAACTTAATAAAGCTGGGTAGTGATTTTACATTCACAGCTCACTTCTTAAACCCTCCTGCTCATTTTATAATCAATCAGCAATGCTCACTATCCATTAGTTCTTTCAAAGAACACTCCATCTAAAAATTAATTAGCTATAAAGACGTATCTTGAAAACAGGTTAAGGGATCCTTTAATTCACATTGCGGCTGCAAAATTTCATCTTTATGATTTTTTTTTTACAATTGATGAGGGTTATATACATTTCATTTGCATAGAGAAATCTCATAACAATGATTTATAGATTACTGAGCATTAGCTGTGATCCTCTAGCTGCTGAAACACGTTTTTCTGCAGCTGTACCTTGGGCATCTCACCTCATAATGTACCAAGGCTGCCTCAGTATTTCACAAGACAATTTCAGCCTCTGCAGTTAGAGGAGTTCAACACAACTAGAATTTTACTTCCTTAACTCTAGTTTCTCTCTGGCCACTGGAGCTGCTTTCAGAGGAAGTTCCAATTTCTGTGCATCATTTGTGCTCATTACTAGCCCAAGTATGGCAGAAAATCCCCACTGCAAGAAGCAGATGCCATGGGATTACAGTGCCCCTCTGTGTGTGCTGGAGCCTGAAAGGGCTGAGTTATGATCAGGTTTGGTTCCAGCTTGTCAGCTTACCTCTGACTGGGAGGTTGCTAACTCCACTTCAGACCTGAAGGGGGGCTTTGGGGCTTGGAAGCTGGTTTGTGATTTCTAGCTTATCACTTCTCTCTTGATAAGAAGGGCTCCAAGCCTTGACTTCAGCATTCCTCCCTCACCAGCTACAGCCCTGCAATGACAACTCTGCTCAGGCGTTGCTGATGGTGATTTCATGGGACAGGATAATGCCACATATATTGTACCAAAATGTATTCTTTCCTTCTTAAAACTGTGACCCTGCCACTCCAGCTGACTTCCTGAGAAAAACATGGATGTGTCTGCTCCTGACAGGGCAGTGTGCTGGAGTTCAGCTCTGCAGTCCTGGGATACATATGGGGAGTAGCCTCCTGGCTGAGCTGTCACAGAATTTCTTCTCTCACACACTCCTTTTATCAGGGAAATTGGTTTCCCTGCAGGGTCCTGGCATGGGGAATCACCCAGGTGGAAAAATTCATGGAACTCCAGTTGCCAGGAGAGATACCTGCTGTTTAGCTCGGTGTCAGGTACATGGGCTTTGACACAGGGACAGTGACTCCCAGTGAGAAGGAACAGCATTCCCAAAGAAACCTTAGATTTTGCAGAAGGAAAGGAAGTGCTTGGGGGAGTGTGTGGGCAGTCCATGAGAGCGGATGAAGAGTCCAAGAAGGGTTGTGTCAATGTGGGACATGCAGAGTGGAGTGAATTTCATTAAAAATTGGATGATGATGTCCAGGGTAGTCACCAATCACCTGCAGAGCCCATGAGGGATGGTTCCTCTGAGAGGAAATCATCTGGCCTCTCTTTGGTGCCCAGTCTGGGATGGCAAAAGCGTCCCCTTTTGATTTCACAGAGTCCATGATTGCTAACTTTAAAATACCTCACGTGCATCAGATGAACTCCCCCTGTCTCCTGCAGTTTCAGTCAATAACAGTTTTGGAAGCAGCCTGGCATTGCAGTCAGATGCACTGAGCCAGAGCCTGTTTTGCAGAAATTCTGTGTTTTGTTCCTGGGCACAAAATAGATCATGCTACATCCAACACCAGGGACACAATCCAAGTCCTGTTACATAAAGATATTCAGGGGTTTGTTTCAAACCTCCCATCTGCTGGAAGGATACGTGATTCCCTGTTGGGAATCACAGAAATGTTTGAGGTGAGTTCATCCCTGAGGAAAATCGGTGCCATCCAGGACAGTTCCATCAGGTGAACAGAAAGCAATTGTTCAGGCTGTGAGGCTGGGCTGACAGCTGCACTGTGCTGCAGCAGCTTGTGCTGGAGTCATGTAACCTAAATGGAAAGAAAATCACTGTCTCCTTTAATTGATTTCTATAGAAATATATACTTAGCACTTTTTCTACCTAGTCATCACTCATAAGGTTTGACATTCAATTATAACATAAATACACTCCTTGGGGGTTCGTGCCTGAGAAAATGGCTGTTCTCACTGTCAAAAATACACAGGCAGAAGTGTTCTTGCACCAGGTCTGCTCTTTGAAACCCACATCCATGGATTTGGGTACACACACCATGTGTTTGTGCTGCCCTGTCCCTCAGCCAGCACTTTGATGCAGTCCATAGACTGCAAAATATTTAGACATTCAAAAGGCTAATAAATTAATAATAGCACCGAGCACAAAAGGTTATTTCCACATGACAGGGAAGCAAAAGTCTTGTTGAAGTGGGAAAATAATGTTTTCTCACTCCCAAATAGCATTTAGAGCCTGGCATGTTGAATGACCTCCTTAAGGCATCTGCTCAGCAAAAGTGTTGCAGCATATCATGTTCCATGCTCTGATATCTTTACAGCATGTCTGACATCACTAATGCACACTCCAAGGCAGAACCAGGACTTTGAACTTCTTTTTTTTTTTTTTTCAATCAAGGAAAATAATTATTCTGAAAAGATATTCTTTAAAATCACAATCAGATTACATAGCTGCCTCTGAGGATTGAGTAATAAAGCAGGGTTTGGGATGAGTCTTCAAAGAGTTAATTACTGCCTTCTAAAGCTGGAAGAGAATATTAATAATATCTAATTCATTAAGTGCCTCTCAAGATTTCACACAGCTGGAGGGGGGATTCTCTGCAGTCTTGAGCCATGGAGCTTGGCCTGAGGAGGGGAGTCAAGACTGATTTTTAGGAGGCTCTGTGGCATCCAGTCCTCGAAGGGAAGTGAGCACCCAGGGTGGAAATCTTGGGTTGCAAGGAACAACAGAAATCAGGGGGTTTGCAAATGGTTGCAAAGTTTCATTAGTAAATTAAACACTTGGCATGGGAATTTTTATGAGTTAATCCCTGCTCTCCTCGTGTAAGCACACAGCAGTGGGTTTTGGATAAACGAGTGGGGTGAAAGGGAGCACAGAAAGAGAGAGATGAATGGAAGCAAGCAAAAAAAGGATGAGGAAGACACATCCCCAGTCCTGGCTCCAGCATTGTTTCAGCTGGGGTATCCAGGGTTGTGGGGTGCACACATGCCTGGGCTTTGTGGGGGTACCTGTTTATAGATAGGTTTTCCCCATCCTGGAGATAAGTTTCTCATTTTCTATGCAAATTAGTTATCATGCACAGTGAGTTCTTCCAGACCTTCTTGGAACTGAGTTGGAAGGCTTTGAGGGTCTTGGGTGGTGTTGATCCCCTGCTACTGTCCATGCCCACATCTTGACCTCATTCCTGCACTTGTGCTGTGCTGTGCTGTGTTTATTTCCAGCAGCCAGAACAAGGATGTTTGTCCTGGAAAAGTGCTGCCCTACCTCCATGTGGCCCCTGCTCCAGCCACATTCTGGGTTTTATTTTTTCCCCTTTTCTCATCATTGCTTCCATTTGTACCAGCTAATGCACCACCTCTGCTGAACTGCAAGCCCAGCACAGCCTGTGCAAGTGCAGGGAAAAATCCAGATGAAATCTTGTCCCTCCTGAAATCACAGCTAAAATTCTCCTGTGCTTTTGTGCAGCAAAGATTTCGGCCACAGCTTTTAAGGCACACAGTCCCACCCTGCAGTGTTCTACCGTGGGCAGAAGGAGCTGTGTCAAAGGAATGAGTCAGGAGCAGCCAGGGAAGAGGACAATTGTTCGTGTCTGACCCCTGGTGCCTTTGCTCCTGGAAGGTGTGCTGAGAGTGAACCAAGGAGATGTGAGGAGAGATGAGTGCCTTTAAGGCAGCGAAATCCCTTTCAGGGAGGCTCAGCTCTTTCCCTGTGATGCTCTTAAAGCCAGGGACAACACTGAGCAACTGATGTTATCTAATACCTCCAGCACACTGAATCTCTGGGGCTTTTTAGCAGGCGAGGCCATCAGATTGTGTTAACACACACGTCCTATTTTCCTTTTTTCCTTCAGATTAGAATAATTTCTTTTTAAATTGCCTTCCCCTTCTTGCTTGAGGTTTTAATGCATCACATGTGGTTTCTTGACTGAATCACTCGTCAGTTCTGTGTCATATGGTTTTTAGAAAAGCTTTATTTTAAGTTGAATTCTGCATTCATGTGTCCTAAGAGTGAAGGTTGTCCCAAGGTTCACTCCCCATCCCTATTTTCATTTTCCAGACCCTCCCAATGGTGTGCTGTATTAGTGAGTGTCCTGATGCAGAAGTAATGCCAGAAGTAGAGAGAGTTGTTCAGCTATCAGCCCTTGCCCCTGGAGGTCACTTGTGTTCTGGTGACACTGGGGGCTTTCACAGGTTTTGAGCTCTGAATTAAGCTACTCAAACTTGCAGGAGCTTAGTTCAGAGCTGTTTGCACTTCACCAGCTGGTGCTTACACTCAGTCCCCATCAGTCGTGGGGAGTGACTTGCTTACATGGAAAGGGGTCAGAGCATCATCCTTGTCTCAGGCCTTTTCTCTCCCTCTCTGCTCTTTAGTTGTCTGGGTTGGTTTTTTGTTGGTTTTTTTTCTTTTATATGAACATGTTGTCTCAGAAAATTAAGTCCTATAGCTATAGTTTATCTTTAATGACTGTTTAGTGTAATTAGCAAGTAAGTTGCACCCTCAAAAATCAATTTGGTTTTATTTTGTTCACATCTTAGCAGACTTTCCAGATGCCATTATGCTTGAAAAGACTTTCACTTTTGAAAATTTTTGAAGATTTTTATTGTTTAGCTTTATTGCATTCACCACTCTCTCCAGGTATGTTAATTCTAAATTCTATGTTAATTCTCCTAAAGGACTGTTCCACTGATTTATATCTGATACCACCTCTGATGGTGTCTACACTTGCATGTCAAATGTGCTTGGGTGAGAAGAGCCCACTCCAAGCCTTTGAATAAAGCAGCCTTGTCCAAATTATTGATTAGTAGTCCTGGGCAAGAAATTTCTGGAGAAACTGCTCAGGGATCTGGGCCAAACCCATGTGAGGAATTTATCAGTACAAATAATGCAGCAATTCCTTGTGTATTTTTAGCTGTGTGGTTACAGACAGCCCAGCAAAGGCCATTCTCCACCTTCTGCCACAGAGAGCCCTTCCAAGTGAGAATTAACAGATCTGCAGCGAGAGTTTTTTCTGCAGCTCTTCCTTCCCATCCCGTGCTCCCCTGAGCAATTCCTTGTGTTTTTGCCCCTTTTCAGGGACATGGGGATTTGAGTTTCAGGCATTCAAAGCAAAGAAGTGAGTCCTTGGAGGACTGTGTGTGACTTTGCTAGGTAGAAGAGCAGCATAAAAATTGAAAGGGGGAACTGCAGCAGCTTCAAGTTCATCCCCTGCCAGACGGCGTGGGACAGCTGTCGGGGCAGAGTGAGGGCTGCAGGAGCTGCCGTGGGTTTGCTGTCTCACTTCTGATGCTGTGAGCTGGCCTCTTTTCCCTGTGCCTCACTCCTTTCCCTCTCCTTTCTGCCACTTCTTCATCTCCCGTACTCTCATCTCGTCTGGTGCTCTTCAGGTCATGCTGACCCTGGGAAATGAGGTGCAACTGCACCTCTGCACCCCCTCCCTGCCGGAGCAGAGGGAGCACAGAGGCTTTCTCTTGCTTGGCTGTGGCTGCACGTGTGGCTGAGTGCAGAACTTGGGGATAAGTGTGAAACTCTTGAATGTATCCAGGGCAGCCAAGCTGGTGAAAGGGCTGGAAGGAGTGTGGGGAGCAGCTGAGCACTTTGGGCTTGGAGAAAAGTTTGGAGAAAAAGAGGCTGAGGGGTGACCTCATTTCCCCCTGCAGCTGCTTGAGGAGGGGAAGAGGAGAGAGAGAACTGCTGATGTCTTCTCCCTGGGATCCAAAGGCAGGATGTGTGGGGATGGTTCAGAGCTGCTCCAGGGAAGGTTTACTGGAAATTAGGAAGCATTTCTTTCCTGAGAGTGTGGTCAAACACTGGAATGGGCTTCCTAGAGAGATGGTTGATACCCTCAGCCCTTCCCTTCAGTGTTTAAGAGGCATTTGGACATTGCCCCTGAGATCATACTGTAACTTTTGATCAGCCCTGAAGTGATCAGGCAATTGAATTAGATGATGGTTGTAAGACTCTCCTCTCCTCTCCTCTCCTCTCCACTCCTCTCCTCTCCTCNAAATGGTTGAATTATAAGTGATTGCAGAGGCTTGGGCTGTCTGGAAAATTGCTATGACCAGTTGGCCCTCTTCCACATGTCTTAAATCACACTACAGCCTTAGCTGAAACTCCTCTCCTCTCCTCTCCTCTCCTCTCCTCTCCTCTCCTCTCCCATGGGATCTTTGGGAGCCTCAGGGTACTATGGATTCACAGCACAGTCTGGATTAGCACATTTTGCCTTCAGACTGCAGGCAGATGCAGAGATCAGCCAGAGCACTATCATCTTTAGCAGTGTTTCAGAGCCACATTAATCCCCCAGGGAACCAGCAGGCCAATATTCTATTCTGGATATAATCTCTGAGTTAAATACCTTCCTCAGACGTCCTGACCATGCTTCTGTAGGAGCAAGAGACAAATCACCAGCTCTGTTAAAAGCAGGGCTGAACCCAATTCTGATAATCCTTTGGCATTACAGAGGTAGACTTATTCTTTTCCTGTATGTGTAACTTCCCTGTATCCCTAAATCAAAAGGTCTTTTTATGTTGTTTGTCTGCTGGTCTTTATTGAGACATGCAAGGCAATTTAGCATACTTCTCATTCAAGGATGAGAATAATTTTCTGGCTGCAGGAAAAAGAATCCTATGTGCTGGTGTGATGCTTTCTGCACCCAGGGATTCTGCAGCTGATACTAAAGGCACTCAGCTGATTTACCCCAGGGAAAGGCAGGAGCATCCCTTCCTCAGGCAGGCAGTGCAAGCTGGGTGATTTGTTTGTGTGTGGAAAGATCATTAAACAGGAATGTCAGGGATGGGCAGTGTCCATAGGGAGACAAAAATGTGAGTGGCTGTGTTAGAGTGAAGATCCAGATTGATGATTATTTGCTGTTATTATGTGCTTTCTGTGAATTAATACTATTTTCTTAATTAGAAAGCTCGGATAATTAAGATATTCTCCTTGGCTGACACAGAAAGCATTCTGCAGGCTGTCTCTTAATATCAGTTCAAGGCGGCATTGCTTGCACAGGACATGACTGCTAATAAAAAAATAAATCAAAGGTTTGCTATTTTTAATCTTGTAAATATTAAAAAATAAACATTTTGTGTTTACCTCCCCTCATTGATTAAAATTGATGCTTTTAATCTCTTCCCACTGCAGAGGAAGGGGAGGGAATGTGCATGGTGCAATGGGAAGGAACATTGCCATCTCATTTTTGATTTCCAGTTTAGAAAGTTTTTGCCAGCAGGCAGGATTTGCACAGAAAGTGGGGACAGAGGTGTCTTGTGTTACCTCACACCCCTCCAAGCAATTATTCCAGAGCAATGGATTTCTTCTTACAGAGGCTGCTGAGCCTAATTGCTGTGTAGATCTTCAAATTTTTTTCAACCTGATAACTTCAAGAAAAGGGGGAAATGTTAAAAAACTGAGATGATTAGTTCTGTCATTGCTTCCTGGAGCTGAACACCAGGCATTTTAGCAACAACACAGTATGACTTGAAGGTATAAAGTGAGCTTCTACCCCAGACTTCTCATTCCCTAAACCTTGCTTCTGCCAGACTGGGAATGCTGGTAGAAATGCACCCCAAGCCATGGCTGGGGAAAGAGAACTTCTGCCTGTTCATTGGGATCACATCAGCAGATCCCCATGGGCTTCACAAGGCACAGGCTGAGCTTGAGCATTCATCCAAGTGGGAGCTGTCTGGCTCTGCCCAAAATGGGATCCATTTTGACCCATCTAGAAATCATCAGTAACAATTTCACAGCAGTTTTACAATGGAGACAGCACTGATTTTATTTATTAGGATTTTGCCTTGACTTGAACAAAAAGGCTCCTCAAATAAATAAATAAATAAATAAATAGCTTCTCAGATGCTAAATAAAACCCCCTGTGTAAGGCCTTTCTTTTCAGTGCAAGTATAAATCCATTAATCTATTATTTTTCAGCTCACACTTCACAGATTCAATAATACCCAAACGTGCTGGTTCAGCACATAATAATCATTGCAGTCCTGCAAATCCTAGATTTACCTTGCTTTCAGTGGTATTATGGGGCTGCTTTCTACAGTGCCTGTAGAAAAGTATTAAATTGTAAACAAAGTGCAAGAGGAACTTTGTGGGAAAGTTCGCATGAATCTCACCAGTTTTAGTTAAAAATAAAACCCAGCCTGTCACTTCCAACTTAATGATGTCTGATTGTGCCTTTTTTAATTGTCTGCCAGTGGCTGTGATTAGCAAGCTGGCACAGTTTAGGTCCCATGCAAAGAAAGTCTGGAGGAGAAAACTCAGGAGATGCTTAAATATATTCCAGAGGTGGGCATAGCTGTCAGGAGGGACAGGGACGTTTTGGGAAGCACCTGAAATAAGCTGAGTCCCCTATTATTGCACTTCTGAGCAACTTACTGAAAGCCAAAAATGTTCAGTGCGTTTAGGAAGGAATATATATGATTAATTCGTTTTTCTCCCCATATTTTTACTTCTCAGAGCTTACAGCCCTAGCTCTTGTTTCCTTTCCTGAAGATAACAAAGCCATAATATAGTTGTAGGTTTTTTAGTTGTAGGTTACTGTTAAAAAAAGGAGCATAGTGTGAGCAGCTATAAAAGCCTCTGATTCTCTTAACTCTTTTAATTAAACTGTCAGTGATCTTTTGATAGTTTGAACTTTGGGACCTCCCCTCTGACTTCTGGGTGAATATCAGATTTTTTATTAGTACTCCACAGAGCTGTCTTAGCTGCCAAAAAGGTTCTACATACTGTTTCCTATATAAAATTTCCATCAGTCACTGTACCTCCAGAGCAGGGGGACTTACCTCTCTCTGCTCTCTGAGTACATATCCCTTTGGGAAGCAGTCCATTGTCCTCTTTTTTATTATGAACAGCACTCTGCAGGAGCAGGCTCTGACTTTTTCTGAGAGCCTAAAACACTTCACACTCCTTTAAAAATGTGAAAATGGGCACCTAAGCAACCAGCAGATGACAGCAGCAAAGAACAGCCATTTCTAATCAGGATATTTCTAACTGGTCAGATGAAATTAAGCCTTTTTATTATGATTAAATTTGCTTTTCCATTCATGCCCATTGCTTCCCTCTCAGTGTGCAGACATCCAGTTTTCCTTGTCCATGTCCCTGACCTTAACAGAGCATCCTGTCATCTCCATAATTAATTTCTGTGTCTGCACTCACTATTTTCACCAGTTCTGCCTTCCTTGACTCCTTGCCACTGTAGTGAATTTCCATCTCCACCACGTGTCTGAGGTAATTCCATTTTTAAATGCAACAGTTGTTGGTCAGAGCAGCTCAATTATGAATGACCATCCTTCTCCCAGGCTGTATTGGCCATCCTGCCAAGGAAGGCTACATTAGAAATGTAAATGGATGAACTGAATCATGCATGTTTTTCATGTGTGAATAATTGTCCCTGTTCCCATTTAGAGAAGGACTCAGCCAACAACCTCAAGATGTTCTACAGAAGTACATGAATAATAATTTACAAGCTCAGTGCAGCCATGCATTAATGTACATAAAAACAGATGCCTGACTGAGCCTGATGAAGCACCAGCCGTAACTTCAAGCATTTGTTAGAGATTTTGTAGTACATGTTCCATGAAGAGCTTCCTGCCAGACCACTTGGGCTCAAATTTGGTCCAACATGTCAGACAGCTGCTAATAGGGATGGTAAGGAATCTGCTGGGGCAGAGACTGGGCTTGCAAAACACCAACAGCCTTCCTTAGCCTTGCTGGCCTTCTTAAGGGCAAGATGCTCTGGCCTCGTGGATAAGCCCTGCCCCATGGTGGAACACAGAATTATAGAATCACAGAATGGTTTGGGCCAGTTTGGCATTAAAGATCATTTCCACACCCCCTGCCATGGGCAGGGACACCTTCCACTAGAGCAGGTTGCTCCAAGCCCCATCCAGTGAGGTCCTGAATGCTTCCAGAGATGGAACATCCACAGCTCCTCTGGGCAGCCTGTGCCAGTGCCACCCTCACAGGGAAGATTCCTTCCTTAAACTGAATCTAAATCTGCCCTCTGGCAGTATAAAGGCATTTCCCCTTGTCCTATTACCGTGTGCCCTCATCAAAAGTTCTTTCCCAGCTCTCTTGTAGCCCCTTTGGATACTGGAAGGGGCTCTCAGGTCTGTCTCCCTGGAGCCTTTTCCAGGCTGAACAAGCCCAACTCTCTTTGCCTGTCATCGTAGGTGTGGTGCTTCAGCCCTCTGAACACCTTCATGGTCTTAACATCCCTCACAGCTGGACATTTGTAGGCATCCCCCAGCATCTAAGGCAAGTGGCAAACCCCACGGAAGAGAGTCAGCCTCCTGGACAAGGCCTCCTGGGAGAAAGTCACTGAGGAAATGCTGTATTGTGTGGGAAGCTTGGGGTTAGCTGGATTTTTTGGACATCAGAAAAAAAAATCAAAGACAAAAACAGGGAGATGCTTTAGCCAACGTTTCTGAGCTCAGAAGGAGCTCTGAGAGGCAAACACAGCATCTGAGATGGAAAATAACAGAGGTAGAGCTCTGTAATTTTGTGTAGTGTCTTTTTACATCCCTGCAGCAGTGTTTATCCTACACCAGCTGGTGTTTCATTAATTGTGTGTGCACAGGGAGTGGTAGAAAGCAATACAAACTCTGTGTAAACATGGTGAAGCATGGCCACAAATAGGGAAATACAGAATCATCAATGTTATTGATTGCAAAGAGCTGTTATTTGTGCAGGTACAGGGTTTTCTTCTAGCCCCAGACAGGAAGAGGTGATTGACTCCAGTTTTACATGAGGAGGTCATTTCTGATCACTTTTAAAGGCAGATTTTCCAGAGTATACAATACTGAGGATTACAAACTAATTTGTTTAGGTCTGGAGCAATGAGATAAGGGAAGGCTGCAAAAACAGCAGGCTCAGCCCCTCTGGAGCATCCAGTGTCAGTGCCTGAGTACATGGATGGGAACAAAACCAGTGCTGGTGAGCTTTAGAGAGACCCAGAGCTAGCACAGAGGCAGTGGCTGTGATACAGACAGTAGGGAAGATCAACCAGAAGCACATGAGAAAAATGGAGGGAGCTTTCCCCAAGAGTGGATTAAGTGTGGAGACCCAATAGAATACACCCACAAGTAGGATATGGTCAGATCATTAAAACCCTTCACAGCACAGCCTTAGCTCATTGCCATGATAGCCCAGGGATTGATTTAATGCAGTCAGAGTGCAAGTGGGAAGGAAATGGCTCTTCACCACACCATCCCCACAAGCCCACCAGTTAACTCTCCTGTGTGCTGCCTCTTCCTCCTGCAGATGCCCCTCAGAAATAAATACAAGGCACTGCAGAGTCACCACTTGCCAAGTGCCTCAGTCACATCTCCTGAGCTGGGAAAACGTGCAGTGGTCCCTTTGGGACACTTCATCCTCAGGGGGTGTGTGTCATGTAGGCAGCCCCGTGGTGCCGTTCACAAGTGGCTCTGCCACGGCTGTCAGCAGCAGCTCCATCTCTGCACAAGTGGCTGCAGGGAGCAGCACACTGAATTTTCACATGGCTGATGCTGTGTTTCCATGCTGTGGTAGAGAGAGCTCACTAGCTGGTGGATAGTTCTGGCTTTCCCAGCTGTGGGTGATTTCCCTTGACTCTCTGCCCCAGAAAGGAAAAACTCTTCGCTGGTGCACATTCAAGTACAAGGAAACGTTAGCAAAGTCATTTAAATGTGGTCTTTGCTCTTTAAAAATTAATTTAATTTGATCATGCCATAAATAGAAGGCCCCTGCTCTGCTGACAATTACAGATGTCTCTAAAAACCTGTAATTCCTTCAGTCTCCTGAGCTAAAGCACCCTCAGTGCCAGAGCTACGCCAGCCACTTAAGGCTAAAGGGACAAGTTTTAGGTAAAAGTAGCACATCTTCTTCATGGTATATTTCTTCTTGACAGCATACTCCTTAATGTTTGCGTGCTTGTCTTGGGTCTTTTTTTTCTCCCCAAGTGGTTCCTCCCCACTGAAGCAGTGGCTATCATCATATTTCATCATATTAAAGGCAATTTCAGCATGTTCCAACAGCCAGCACTCCTTAATCACACACTGCCAACCAAGAGCTCCCAGCTGGGAAAAGCTTTGCTCTTGCTGGCCAAGATGTTTCACTTGAAAAATCCCAGGGATACTTCTTAAGGTTATTTCACCAAACTTTCCATAGTTAAATGAAGTAGATATTAAAAGTTTAAATAACCTTTTGGTCTTCTTTGCCTGTCAAATTTGGATTTCCCAATGGTTTAATTGAGTTATTTCACATCTATATGGGGGCTGACCCTGTCTTTCAGAGATGTTAATCCTTTCCAAGTCTTGATTTCAAATTAAAAGAATTGTCAGGTCACCCTGGCAGTGGATTTTGTGCTGTGTCCCTGAGTTTAGGAGCACAGATGTGAGTTGCTGAACTGCCTCAACTCATTCTCCCTATGAACATCCCTGTGGCTTTGTTTGCAGGGCATCCCATGGGTGTGGTAGACACTGGGATATGGTCAGTGGTCATTTAAGCTTGGATTTCAGCCAAAAGATCTGTAGAAAGGGAGTGAGCATTGGCAGAAGTGTCCTGCCTTTGGTCTAGACAGCTTCAGTCTTCCCTGATATGACAATAGGCTGTACAGGAGAAGGAATAACTGAGGTAATTTTGGCATGGCTGGCTGGCTGAGCACAGAACTGCAGTGCTGGGTGAGCTTCAGGCTTGAAAACAGAGACAGATGAGAGCAGTTCTGAATGCAGCCTAATCAGAGAATCACAGAATCCCATGATGGTTCCGGTTGGAAGGGATCTCAGTGGATCATCTGGTCCCACCTGTCTGCTCCAGCAGGGCCATCCCAGAGCACAGGGCACAAGATTGTGTCCAGATGGGTCTGGAAGATCTCCAGTGAGGGAGGCCCCACACCCTCTCTGGGCAGCCTGCTCCAGTGCTCAGTCACTGCACAGGAAGGAAGTTTCCCCTCATGTTCAGGTGGAACTTCAGTGCATTAGTTTCTGTCCATTTTCTCCCGCTTAGCACCACTGAGAAGGGCTTGGCTTCATCCTCTTGGATCCTGCCTTTCTGCAGAGGGACACTGCTGTGGGACAAAAGGAATCCTGATGCTCTTCCATGTGGTGTGGCCAGGGCAGGCCCTCACTTTTAGCCCCGAAAGACCAGGTCCTTGCCTGGGATCTAGAAGCAAATTGGAAAGAAACAAATGACTGCCCATCCACCAGTCTAAAACTGCTCCAGTCAGGAATTTTTTTGAGTTTGCTTGAGCCTGGAGTCGATGACTGTCCCCACAAAGTTGGTCTCTGTTATTAGCCCTGATGCAGGTGAGGAATACCTGACAGTGACTGAGCAGCATGTTTTACCTCCCTGTTTTGTAATACAAGGTGATGGTGTCTTGGCTCTTCTAGGTACAGAGGCTGCCCATTGTCCCTTCCATTTGGGTTTTTACAATTATTTTTTCGTTTCTGACTTACCACTCCCAAAGAGAACTGATGGTGTTCTAAATCACATGGCAATGGAAATGCATTGTTTTAATTGAAGCTCCTGCTGTAAAAGCTTTCCAATAAATTAACAAAATCTTGAAAGTGATGAAGTGAACAGAGTGGCTGGTGGCACATTCCACATAAAACCAGGGTTTCTGAAAGCCAGGTGGAATGTTCTCAATGTCAGAAGGAAGGCTGATAGCAACGGGTGTTATTTTTTATTGGATCAGTGGATATAGCTGGAAAAAAAGCAAAAATCATTCAGTTGCAAAATGCTTTTTCAGGTCTGAAGACTTGAGATTAAATTTCAGGCACTTTATAGTCTGGTACAGTAATATTTAAGTTAAAAAAGAAAGCCATAATGATTCCAATTAATTTAAATTTCCACTTAAAGCAGACAGGAGAGAGTAGTACATTTGGGGAACAATTTGCAATTCTTTTGCTGATGTATTACTTTGTAGATGGAGAGACTCTCTTAGGCATTTAGTTAGACCATTTAGTCTTCAGGCAAAAAGCAATAAGAGGCAAAAACACAGAGAAGAAAACAAGAATTCTGCAGTTCCTCTGTGCCTGTGTTCTGTGTGGCTTTGTGCTGGGGATATGAAGGAACACTGCACAAGCAGGGCTGGCCAGAATCCAAACATCAAGATTTTGATATTTTTCATTGGAATAAAAGCGCAACCTTCTGAAAATTGTCACTAAATAAACAGTTCTGCCTCCATCCTCACCCATCTTCCAACACAAACCTGAGCAGCAGTAAGTTGGCTTGGTCTGGGTTTGATTTCAGCAATTAACTGCAATTGAAGTTGAACCCTCTCAATTATTTCGTATCCAGAACTCTACACACCAGACAGGACAGTGGTGAAAAGAAAGTTTGTTATTATATTAATAATCTTCTTTTACTTCTAAAAAATATTTTTATATGGTTAATCTTTTTACAGTATAGATTTTCCTACTATAGGGGCTTTAGGTTGGAAACCTTGGTTTCATCCCCCCAGCTTATCCACTAAATAGCTCAATGACCCTGGGCAAGTGATGCATGACCTCTCTGTGCCCTGGTGGTGGCCTCTGGCACAAGTGGCAGCTACGTAAATCCAACTTCCCCCAGTACAGGGAAAGGGGAGTGGAGGATTAGCGCAGCATATTATTATCGATGATTGATTTTCTGCTCCAAGTTAAATCAGTGTAAAGAGCAGCTCGTAAAGTCTTTTGGCACTTTTTCCCCATTTCTGCAGAGTGCCCCAAGCTCAAACCTCCCTGCTGTCTTCTGGAGGCTTTGAACTGTGTTTCCCTCTCCCTGCCCAGGAGCGTGTCCCCCTTAGGAGATCTGAAGGCTGTTTTCTTCTTTTAATCATCTCTGGTAAAATGCAGGGACACCAACTCATCTGCAGCACAGATGGGTGTGGATCAATTGGCAGTGCTGCTGACTGACATTTCATTAGGCCAGTGCCAATAGCAGATATTGATCCAGCGGCCAATCGATACAAGTCTGCAAGGACCCAGCCTGCCTGATGGAGTTGGGGACTGTCCTGTGGGTGGGGACACTGCCTGGCAGTGAGCACAGCACCCCTCAGCTGGCCTGGGGGGCAGTGGGAAGCTCCCTGCAGCTCTTGAGCCCTGGGGTGGCTGGTGGTGATGTGCTGGCAGGATTGGTGGCGACGTGGTCGTAGTGCACCACGTGGTGCCACCATCTCTTTACTTCAGTTGGGTGCTCTGAAAGTCAGGAGATGGCCTGGTTGGGGTGGGTGGAGGCTGTCTTTGCTGGGATTCACTTCTCCATGCAGTGAAAGATCTTGGGTCTAATGGGCTTGGATTTTTAGCCATCTGCAGGGCTCCTCTTTCCCCCTCTGTAATAACCTCAGCTTCCCTTCTTGCAGAAGAAACATCTGCAAAATGGGGAAAAAAAAATCCTGTCAAGAGGACTTTGCTCTTCTCTCTGCGTTAATTTCAGACAAAGAAATAGGAGAAATATCTCCCTTGCCCTTTGTTCTCTAATAATTGCATCTGCAAGGAAGAAAAGAGAAAAGGGAAAGGAGAGATGAATACTTGATACTCTCCATCAAGAGCACATCTGCAAGTTGTTTGCTCGTCCACCAAATGATGAGTCCAGATTAGACTTGTTTACCTGGGAGAATTGTTAGGGAGTGAAGGAAGGCCTGAGTTTAACACCCCAAGTGGATAAACCTAACCAGTGAGAGGGAACAGGGGTCCCCATGAGGCACTGCTCAGTAATAGTTACACTGCAGCAGTCATACTCAAATTGCTCTCTGCTCAATTTCCCCATGTTAAACCAACTCTATCTTATATACAGAAAACAGATTAGACTCTGATTCAATGCATTATTTCAGCTCCCTGATCCAGTTTAATCTTTTTATTGAGTTCAGGGTAGGATTTAGGGTCCTGAAAAGGAATTAGGAGGCTAAAGCTGGGCTTCTTTGCTGCCAGTTGTGACAGGAGCCCAAGAGGGGCTCCGTGTGTTTGGACCATGGTCACAGTCCTGCTGAGGCCACACAGGTCAATACTTCACTCTGCAATGGACTGACCCTAACAAGGCCAAGCAGCAACAGAGCCTGGTTGAAAACCACCATAAATTCATTAACAAAGTAGCCTTTCTGGTTTATTGATTGAAATAATTTTGTATGTAGATGGTACATTTTGCTTACTTGGATAGTATTGCAGAAATCATTCTGTCTGCTCTGCAACATGCTAAAGCATCTACTGTTTGGTTACAGCAAAGAAAACAGAAAATAGTGCGTGAAAAAGCAGCAAAAATAAGTTATCAATTCCAGAGTCTCATTTAAAAACAGTGGCAAAGCTTCCCACTTCCAAAGGTGCACAGTGCCCTTCTTCAGCATCCCTTCCCAAGCAGACAAACAGAGCCCAGCAGACATCAGAGACAACAGCAGAACCTGCAGCCACAGGAAATCCATGAGTTGTTTTCCCCTGGAATATGAAAAGCTGGAGGCATCTCTGGGCAGGAGGTGCTCAGGCCTGAGTGACTGAAAGAACAGAAGAGCTCCTGATTCAGGAAACTGAGGTGCTCTCAGATAACGCTCTTGTAGTTGGTGAAAAACTGTAATTTTGCCAAGGGAGGAAAAGGTTCTGGCATTTCTTTTGGAAATCTGACTCCTTAGCTCAGCCCACATGTGGCTGAATGTGTGATCACATTGTTTAAAGGATCCATCATGCCACCTGAGAGATCTGGCTGATCCTTCCTTGCAGAGTAGGTGTCAAAACCTTTAATCAGTCAGGGGATGGATGTCTCAGGGGATGAGGACAGCACTTCATGTAGCACTGTACATCCACTGTGCACTGCCCTAAAGTCTCAGGGCAGCAGTGCCTTGGGCCCATGATCTTGAGCTGAAACCCTGAGGACACCTATGTGCATTTTTTCAATGACTTTTTTTTTTTTTTTTTAATGAGCTTCCTCAGTTTTGGCAACTGGCCAGCACAGTGACCTCTCTCTGCTGTCAGCCATGGGTTTTAGTCTCTCAGTTGTAAATGGCAGTGACACAGGGACTTCCAGTTAATTGGGGAAATGAGGGCAGTGTTATTATCCTCTCTTGCACTGGGGGAGATGGAGACATGAAGAGGCAGAGTGATTTGTACAGGACTTCCCACTTGGCTGAAGGTCAGGCCAGCAGGATAATCCATCCCTGTGAATCCCAGCCTGGTGCTCTGTGTGTTTGACCACGATGCTCTGGGGAGGTGACAAATGAGACTTGGATCTCTGCCTGCTTCTCTCCTCTCTTCTTCCATCCAGACATGTTTTAAATGAAATCAGGATGACTTCAGATCCATACCAAGTGTGAAGTGGATGGGTCAAACTCTCAACCACTTTCTTCTTAATATTCATGCTTTTTTACAAATGCAAATCAGCCTAATTGGCTGCCAGTGTGCACAGATGTCTCTCTGCAAGACTACTCAGGTGCTGTGAGAATTGATTGCGAACATGAAATGGAACCAGATTAAAATTTGACCTACAGTAATCAATTTCCAAGCCACAGGACAAGCAGTAAAGAGATGATGGGATTTCTGGACTTTGGAAATCAGTTACTGGCTGTTCTTGTGATCTTCTGAAGGGTCTCTCCCTCATTACATGTCCTGATTTTTCTTTAGATGAGCAACTTGGGGGACAAACAGCTTTATTAAGACATCATGAAAGAATGAACCTCTTCCTTGCTCATAAAATGCCATTAAATATCCCCTAAAAAGGCTTTTTCAGAATCATGGAAATAATTCTCATTTCCTTGAAGCGACATCACTTTGTTAATTGGATTGGAAATCTTCACATCTTTTACAGGTCAATTCTATAGTTGCTTAAGAAGAATGTATGTGAATACAGTTTCTCCAAAGCAAAATTAAAATGTGCTTGGTAGGAAGCTTTTGCTGTAGCATGTTACCATGTCTGTGAAGTCAGGATCAATGGAAATTTGCAGAAAGGCTATTATTTACTGTTTCTTTCAAGCAGCCGGAAGACTAACCTACAGAAATCTTCTTTTCCTCCAAAATCCAGCATGAAAGACTGTTTAGTGCAACATCCCTATCCTGGAGATTAACTAATTGCTCAGCAGTCAGTCATTTCCACTGCACAGCCAAGGACAGAGATTCCTTTCTCACACGCAGATGGAGCAATGGTTTAACACAAAACAGTTCCTGGGACAGGAGGATTAAGGGGAATTTACTGGAGAGCAATTAAAAGAGTTGTTAGAGCAGTTTGTTTTTGAGGCTGAATTTCACATCAAAGTGAAGCTATCTGAGGAGTGTACAGAGCAAAAGAACAATAAAGCTGTCGTTTCAAACCATCTACTCTGCATCCTTGGAGTGCAGATTAAAAAGTGAGCTAAGAGTTTATGGAGATTTGCAGGAATGAATTGGGGGAAGCAGCCTAAAGGCTTGTGTGGGGTCATTTTCTATTCATCCATTTCTGTCCAGTCTTTCGTAGTTTAACTTTTTAAATTCACATTTTAATTCATGTAAACAAAAAAAGAAGATTTCTTAATATCAGGGAAGTGTTTTAGTTTCTTTAAAAAGATAATATCTGAAAAATAAGATTTAAAAGCATTTTAGCATCAAGTATTAGTAATGTCTTGGCAGCTTTATGAAAAAAAAAATCTGAAAAATAAGATTTAAAAGCATTTTAACATTGAGTATTAATAGTGAGTCGTGTTCTCTGGGACCTGCCTAGATTTTACAAACACTTTAATTTTGGAGCAAGCATTTTCACCAAGGTTTATACATTAGGAATTGGGCATGATTGGCCTAGTTTTCAGAATATCAGAAAAGAGGATCCCAGATATGCCCTGTTTTGACAGCTGAAGGCTCCTAGAGGGGACCAGTCCTCAAGGACTGGGGGATGAAGCATCCCAGACCCACCTGAGCCCCTCAGAGCAATGGCCTGGGAAGGGTTTGCTGGGCTTGGCAGGGCTTAGTGCCAGTGGTGGGAGTGATCCAAGCAGGATCTATCCTACAGCATCTGGGAGTGGGATGAGCTTTGTGGTGCAAAAGGGTGGCTGTACAGAACAGACACATCTCAGGTGGTCTCCAGTTTCCTAGGGGCTGTGGGAAGGGCATCTCATTCCCCTGCTGGAAGGTTTTCCTGGGAAGTGTAGAGACAATAAGGGGGAAGGGGTGGCTTTCCTTTCCCTGCTGGTGGTTCATCCTGCAGTTGCTCCATTGCCCTGGTTTAAGGAAAGATGAAAACTCTTATCTTTATGTTTTGAAAACAACTGCCTCAGACATTCCACCGCTTCTCCTTTTCCACTCTTCACTCTCAGATCCAGTTTTAAAGGTGCAAAACTTATTTCTGAGCTAAACAGATGAATGGGGATAAAATTCAGCATCAGCCCAGGACATCCATGTTGGCAAAAACTTCTGTTTTTCCCCAAGCTCTCACTGAGATCCCCCAGTATGGCAAGGTCTCCTGGGCAGTCGTGGCTTGTCCTCCCTCTGCAGCTTTTAAAAGAATAATGTTTGTCTGTAAGGACTGGCTGGGTCCTGAGGCTGTGGGGCAATACCCCGATGTGCCGGGGTGGAAATAAAAATAACATCAGATGAAGGGTGCAGAACACTCACACATACACAGAGAAAAACTTAACAGGAGGCTTTTTTTCCACGCTCTGCACCAAACCCTGACATTTGCACTGCCATAGGTAGGGATTTGAATCCTCCATGCCCACCATCCGTGGAGGATGTCTGCACACAGGCAGCAGGCACGGAGCTGCCTCTACAGACAGCAGAGGCAAGCAGGTATGTCAGGGTACAGCTTGTCTGACCTGCTTTAACATCCAGCTGCAGGTGAAATGACTCACACCTTCCCAGTGCCTTTGTCTTCCTCCCTCTGCTGTGCAGGGCTCCTGCAGGGTGAGTTCAGATGCAGACAGAGGCTTTGTAGGTGAGCCCTGTTCCGAGCGTCTGTGCTCTGGAAATTGGGTGTATTTTATGGAGCAGGAAATGTATTTATGTTTTATGTATTTTCTGGAGCAGGAAATAGCACACTTATATGGCTGGGGTATCCTGTGTCTAAATCCTGGATCTGACATAAATCTGCCTTCCACATTAGCATGACAGAAATGTAAATTACTTTTGTACAGCACACTCCAAGATGTGAAAATTAATAGTATTTTTTGCAGACATCTTTATGGAAATTTATGTTGTACAGCCTTATGGCATTATTTCCAAAGAAAATGAGATCTGTGTTATTGCAATATTGGATATTGGTTATATCACTTAAAACTTTTTAAATCCATTTGACAGCTTCAGCTAAGCTTATGTCATTTCAGGCCAAGCAAGGAGGCAGGGGAAGGCAACTCTCCTATTTAAAAAAAAAAAAAAAAAAAAGCAAAAAGGCTTATATAAAAGGTGCTGAGACAAACACACCTTGTGAGGACACTCTAATTCCCCTTTTTGTATGGGAATTAGACATTCCTGGAGCAGTTGGACCAACCTGAAAACTGGTGAAGGAGCTGCTGGGTGGGTCTCAGCCAGCTACAAACCAGCTGCCAGCTCTGCAGTGTGGTCCAAGGAAGGGTGCATTTCTCTGAGATCCTGCCTCCATCACTTGGAAAGCTCCAACTCACTTTGTCTGCTCATCCCACTTGCTCCATCTGCAGAGTTTTCAAGTACAGCTCTGGACCTGTGTTGTCAGATGTGTTCTGGTCAAAAGAAGCCCTAAATTTCTTAAAATTTATTAACCTGGACTTGATGATCTGAATTCTAACCTTAATGATTCTGTGATTCTATGATTCTTATCTCACTGATCTCAGATGCCTTCTAAGATGTTGCTGTATTAAATTGGATCAAAAATACAGGGATCTGGATAAATACATTGGGTTGTAACAATCAGATACAAGGGAGATGGGGCTTCTACAAGACATTGATGCAGACAAGATAATTACCCCTGAAACAAACTTTGGAGAGATGATCAGCACCAACATCAGCCTGTGCTTTAATGGGAGTGGCCTGTAGTTACTGAGTGGATGTAGCTGTGGGGACTGAAGTGTGCTGTTTCTGCTGCAGAAATGTCCAGTGAGCTGAGTCAAACCAATTTTTCCAGGACAGGGTCTTCACATGGGGAAAATCTTTGCTTTTGGATGGCTTTGTGTGGCTCTCCCTCCCTCCTTGCCTCTCTCCCTCTCAGTCAGAGCACACACGCTGCATCCATCACCATGACAACTGTGGGCCCTCTGGATCCGTGGCTGTTCCTGTCTGTGGATTTCTGTGGAGAGGAGCAGGCACACATTGAACACCACTAACAACAGCATGGGATGTTCAGGACAATCTCTGGTCAAACACCTGCCACTTTTTGTGAACTCACTGTCATTCTTCAAGACTTTTACCAGTTCTTAAATCTCTCCACGTACCTGCCTTGGAGTCACTTATTAAGGGATCTTTGTGTAGATCTCCTGTGTGGGGCAAGGTCATGGAGGGATGATTTTCACAGTACTGCTACAAAGAAAGACAGCAGACGAGGAATGCATTTCAAAGCACCTGAAAAGGCCACAGCTTTACTCATTAATTCAGTGTGTGTGTCTCAGCCTTGAGCTGGCCCCCTGACTCCTCATTGCTGTTGCCCTCATCTGCTCTTGGCTTTGGGGCTGGTTATATGAGCTGGCACCTCACAGAAGCTGCTCCAGCAGTGATATATCCATTGCCAGCACCTTTGGTAAGGTCCCCCTTTGGAAGGGACAGAGTTCACACTCACATGAGTTACCTCTTGGTATGGAAGGGAGAGAAAGAAGGCTGAGGTTCAGATCAGATGGAGAATCTCAAATTGCTGTTGTCTCCTCCGTGCCTGCCTCATAAATAACTGGAGTATTTCAGTCCCTATGGCTGGCTATCAGTTAACTTCTGCCTCATCTCTGCCAGCTCAGTAATTAATGCCATCTCTGTTGCCCCTTCTTTCCAAAATAAATATACTAAAAGAAACCCAGGAACCTGGTCCCCTGGGACAAAATTTGTGCAGCATGGAACAGTCTTTCACAATCTGATCCATAAAGGAAATAGAGTCCTGCACTTAATGTCTGTTAATGAATTTAGAACTTGGTGTGAGACAGAAGTGTGGCTCTTTACTCCTTGAGATAAACTCTATACACACTTAATTCAGCTTCTTATTAACTCTTTTGAAGATTGTGTCTGTTCCTGGGACATACATTTGGGCAGGCCTATGTGTAACTTCTGTGAAAAGAGTCAGGGACAAATGAAATAGCTCATCCAATTTAAGATTTCAAAATGCTCTCCCAGTCTGCAGAGAAATGTCAGATTTCATGAAATGTTTTTCTATTCTTATTTATAAAGAAAAAAAAAGCTGGTTAAAGTTATTAGACATTAATGTCCATGTAAACATTTGTGAATGTAAACATATTTTAACTATTCTGGTTTAGTTCAAACCACTGTGGAAGTGGATTAAATCCAGCCACATGAAAAATCTCCTAATATGGAAAAAATTGGTAATGAAAAATAACTATTGCTCTGTTAGTGCTAGAATTCACATCTTGTTTTTTCTTCAGTTCTTTATCTGTGTAAGATCTTTCTCTGCTTTTACTTGTACACATTCCACTGATCTCAAGTACTCCTGACCAAAACTAGATCCTTGCTGTGCATGGGGTACATCTTCCTTGGTTGAGGGGAAAGAAGAGGGGGAAGTTCTCCATGGAGTGAAATGATTGTTTTGGCAGAGTAGTTCAGTGGGAGAGTGGGGACCAAGACCTCAGTCTCCATCCAGTGCCATTATCCCACAGGGTCAGTTAGGATGTGAGGGTCTGCTTGGTTGTGCATTTCAGAGTGAAAAAGAAAATAACAAACAGCTATGAACACACACAGGTTACATGAGAAAGCCAAGGGGGGAGTAGGCCCAGGGCTGTGCATCAGCCCAACTTTGCTCCATCAGAAATAGGGCTCCAGTGAGGTAGATCAGTCCTAAATACTTGCCTCTCAGCTAACCCCTGGGTTTCTGAGTCCCTGGGCATTTTCTGCACTAATTCAGCATTCAGCAGACCTGCTTCTTCAAAGGAGCTGCCCATAACCATTCCAGGCTGCAGCATTTTCTGTCCCAATAGAAGAAAAGGGAGGTAATTCATTGAAGAGCTGTCAGCTTGTGTCCTGCAAGAAGCTGGGAGAACATGTTCTGAGGAGGTGACAGCAGGGCTTTGGGTGTGCGTCTTCTCCACTGCGTGGGCATAAAATAGGGATAAAGCTCATGGCTGTGGGAGGTCAGCGGGTCCTTGGCCTCACACAGCCAGATCAGATTTGCATCGTGTATCTGATGGCATTTGCCACCTTGGCCACCCATCCCTTTCAGCTTTTCCCAAAGTGTTTGCTCTACTCTGAGTCACAGCAGCACTCAGGCTCAGACCCCCTGCACTGGGTTTGACCCATTTGAGTGACACCTGGACAAGTGGTTCTGGGCCAAAAAGCTTCACAGACATTTCCTGACTTTCATAAGGACACACTTCAAAAGTGTGAGGTACAGGTGGTGTCAGATTAGAGAGGTTTTGGCTTTTCTTCTGCCAAACCCAGCAGCAGTCACTGGTAATTACATTCTGTGCAGGGAGATAACCTCTGTGTGGAGAAGTTTTGAACTGAGTCTGGAAGAGGGATTAAAGAACCAAGATTGGACTGGGGGAGAAATGGGGGTGAGGGTAGTTTTCAGTGAAGTGCAAGCTTTGGGAGAGGAATCAAAACCTGCTGCTGTGGTTTTGTCGTTGTCATTCTTGTTATTACAAACATGCAGCAGGACAGAAGTTGTCAGAGTTGCCTCGTGCCTTTCCCAATGGCACATCCAGTGCCACACTGGCCATGGATGTACCAGGGCCTGTGGCAGGATGCTGTCAGCTGCCTCCCTTCCAGCATCCCCCAGTGCCTCTGGACAGCAGCTGCCAGGCACAGGCTGGCTGCAGGAGAGCAGGGTGCTCAAGCTGGGAAATGGATTTGTGGCCAGGAAGCAAGGGAATCATGGAAACATAGAATGGTTTTGGTTGGAAGGGACCGTAAAGATCATCCATTTCCAACCCCCTGCCATGGGTTGGGACATCTTCCACTTTCTCAGGCTGCACAGAGCTCCATCCAACCTGGCCTGGAACACTGCCAGGGTTGGGGCAGCCACAGTTTCTCTGATCAGCCTGTGCCAGGGCCTCACCACCCTTGCAGTAAATAATTTCTTCCTAGCNCTGTGCCAGGGCCTCATCACCCTTTCTTCCTAGTGTTCAGTCTAAACCTACTCTCATTTTAAAGCCATTCCCCCTTTGTCCTGTCACTACACAACCTTTGAAAGCATTTTCCCCACTGCAGATGTTTTCAGGGACTCAGCACAAGGCAGAGCAGCACAGCCAAACAGGGACACCAGCAGAGGAACCAGCCATGTCCCCTGAGACACACCTTGGGGACACAGCCTTGCAGCTGGTTGCTTTCACTGTTGCATCCTCTGCCAGAGGTGCTGCGCTGCCCTCTGGGGAAAGAGAGGCACAAGCCAAATATCACGCACAACCCACCTTCCAAACCTGCCTTGAGAGACCATGGCTTCAATTAAATCCAATCACTCAATTTTGAATCAAGGGCAACTTCTCTTGCCATTGTTTGCTCTCCCCAGTGGCTTGAGATAGATAGAGAGGAGCTCCATGAGGGCAGCTGCTAATGAAGGGGAGCCTCCAAATGAGGGAATGTGTCACTGCATCTAGGTCAGAGGAGTCAGCTGAAAGTAACTTCCATGGCTGTCCCTTGGTTTTGTTTATATTTTTTTAACTGTGCTTCTAATAAGCAATTTAACCAAATTATCATAAGCAGCTGCATCTCAGCAGTAGGAAAGGCTGTATCTACTGCATTTGAAAGCTCTCTAATGAAGCTTTGAAGTCCATCTCATCTCAGATTCGTGCAGTGAAGGATCTGTAGCCATTGCGGCACTTCTCTGTTGACTTCTGAAGATGTGAGACTTGAAAGTAAACAGATACTCAAATATGGATACTCAAGTTGATATTTCAAAAACCTACAGCTGACTGACACAGGGTTTTATTTGTGTATTTCAAGGGCTTTGTTTTCCTTTTCTTACCACACTATCCCTTCAGAGTCCCTATTTGTATTTAATCATCAGCTGCTTTTCACAGTGTTGTCAAACAGAGAACCAGTTTCCCCACTCTGCCTCAGTCCCACATTCAAGAAAACTGGATGAACCTAAAAAAAAACAACATATGAGTAACATGCAGAAAATCAACAAAAAAGTTTTGCTCTGCGGATCCTCCCCCAGCTTGAGGCTCAAATTCCTTTTTCTGTAGCAGCCTGAGACATGCTGCCAGGTGAAATAACTCAGCATTAAATGGCATGGCATGAAGAGATGGTGGATATAACTGGATTTTAGAGCCACACACAGCCCTGTTACACTGCTTCTCCATGGTGCTCCCAGTTCACCTACACATATTAGACATGCTGATTCTGCAGTAAACACTTTTAAAGCGTGTGGAGCCACAGGTGTGGCCCATGGGGAACCTAACTGCACCCTCGCCAACTCCTAAAAAACCCTAACCCTAACAGCAAAACCAAAAAGTATTGAGGAAGTTGGGATTTTGCAGCCTCTGGAAGGGTGTGTACATTGAATTTATCTTGCAGCTGTATAGTCCCTGCTGAATTACTGTTTCCTTTTGATCTGTACTAAAGATAGTGACAGAGCAGGTATGAGTGTGAGTAATAGGTAGGTTGGCATCACAGTATTTGGGTTCTTTGTCAACTGCTCTCTTCTCTTTGTTCAGTTTCCTTCCTCCTGTTGGTATCAGGATATTTTTAGTTCTTCAAGTAGTAGTATCTTCTGCATCAAGAAAAAAGGTGGAACCCACTTTTAATGTAGCCTATTAAGAAAGTGTGTGTGTGTGTGTGTATGTACCTTATCTGTAGTGGTTAGCCTTGAGGTTCTGTGTCTTGATCAGCTCCATTTCAATTCACTACAAAAAATTAAGGTGGAAAGGAAGATCAGAATTAAGAATTAAGAGAGAAATGGCCGTGCTCAAGACTGTTTACCCATCTCAAATTAATATTTTCATGCCACGTGCTTTGGGTCCTGACTCTGTTGTGTATTTCTGCCCCACAGATCATCTTCAGGAAGATCAGCGATGTCAAGAAGGAGGAGGAGGAGCGCCTGCGCCAGAAGAACGAGGTGACACTGAGCATCCCCGTGGACCACCCTGTGCGGAAACTCTTCCAGAAATTCAAGCAGCAAAAGGAGATGCGCAACCAAGGCTCGACCCACATCGACCCGGAGCGGAACCAGCTGCAGGTGGAAAGCAGGAGCGTGCAGAACGGGGCCTCCATCACGGGCACCAGCGTGGTCACCGTGTCCCAGATCACGCCCATCCAGACCACCCTGGCGTACATGAAAACCAGCGAGGCCGTGAAGCAGAACAACCGCGACGCGATGGAGCTCAAGCCAAACGGAAACGGGGACCAGAAATGTCTCAAAGTGAACAGCCCCATGCGGATGAAAAATGGGAACGGGAAGGGCTGGCTTCGGCTGAAGAACACCATGGGGGCCCACGAGGAGAAGAAGGAGGACTGGAACAACGTCACAAAGGCTGAGTCCATGGGGTTGCTGTCCGACGACCCCAAGTCCAATGACTCGGAGAACGGTGTAAATAAAAACCCACTGAGGAAAACAGACTCTTGTGACAGTGGGATAACAAAAAGTGACCTTCGCTTGGATAAAGCTGGTGAGACTCGCAGCCCCCTGGAGCACAGCCCCATCCAGGCGGATGCTAGGTGTCCTTTCTACCCCATTCCTGAGCAGGCCTTACAAACCACGCTGCAGGAAGTCAAGCACGAACTCAAAGAAGATATCCAGCTGCTAAGCAGCAGGATGGCTGCCCTTGAGAAGCAGGTGGCAGAAATTTTAAAAATATTGTCTGAAAAGAACGTATCCCAGCTCTCTTCCCCCAAGTCTCATTTATCACCCCAGTCCCCTCCCCAGATATCCTGTCAGGATATTTTTAGTGTTTCAAGGCCTGCATCACCTGAATCTGAAAAAGATGAAATCCACTTTTAGCATATGCCTATGTGTATATATGTATACAGTATATATGCAGAGGTGTATATATACCTTTATACATATATATATATGTGTGTGTATACAGTAAATATATATACATATATATTTTCACTTGCATCCAATATGACTTGAACACACCAAGGATTTTGATATGTAAATATTGCATGTCCAGCTGGATTCTGGCCTGCCAAAGAAAGCAATTATTAACATAGATATTGCTTGTATAATATGCAGTTGACTGCATGCACACTTTACATTTATTTATAATCTCTATTATGTAATAAAAGAATGACTTTTGTTTAACAAAGGCAATGTACTATATAAAGAATCAGGGTCTAACCTGCCAATATTGCCATGACAGTTTTGATCTCAGGCTGGGTGATTTGAGCTTTTATTTCCTCACTGTCTTTTCTGCCGAGTTAAACAGTAGACTAATATGACGTGAAGGACACGTTAAGACTCTTGTTAGTATTGTTTCCTGGTATCATTCCATGACAATATACTGTATATTTGGTGATGAATTCCCCTACTCCTCCTAAAAGGAGGGCTCAGCTCAGTGGGCAGGGAAGGGCACCGTGCCTGGTGCTAGGGTGGATCACTGGAATTTATTTGTGTGGGTATTGTGCATGCACAGCCTTTTATTTCAAGTATCCTCCTGCTCTTTTAACATCGTAAGTAAGAAATAATAATAATAATAATGATAATGATAATAATAATAATAATGGTGATTTGTGTAACAAAATGAAACTAACAGAAACTCTCTCAGTTGCACTCCCTGAGTGTTTGGGGGTAACTTCTTTCTTGAAAGCCTCCTTCTACTGATGCCATTTTTACTGAACTGTTAGAGTAACATTATGTAAATTCTCTTTGCAGCACTCAGTGGTGGTGTCTGGTTCTGTCAGTATCTTCATTAGCATGTCCCATTTTTGTGGGGTTGAGGTTTCTCTCCCACTGTCCCCCCTGTTGCCCCTGGCAGAAAGACTTTGCACAAGGTCTGAGCAAGGGAGAGAACACTCGTGGTTCTGCTTCTTGGGAACCACGTGAGCAGGTTTGAAAGCCTGAAGTTAAAAGGCTGCAGTTAATCCCCCTCCACTCTCTTTCATGAGGACATTTATCAGTCTGCAGCTGCCTTTAGAAGGAGAGAAAATAACTGGTCAGGATGTAATTCTTTCTAGTCCAAGGTGCTTGGATGATGAAGCGCGGGTGGGAGGGCGCTGGGTGTGCTGGGGGGATGCAGTCCTGCCTGGAGAGCTGCTCCTGCCTGGGGCTCGTGGAGGGTTTCAGTGCATGGAGGGGGCACGTTTCGAGAGCAGGCTTGCAGTGCCCACACAGCCAGGTCCTGCACACACTGAGTCCCTCAGGTCTTTGTCAGAGGCTCTCCCAGCCTTGGGCCATGCTCAGACCCCCTCTCCACCTCCTGGGCTGGAGCTGCTGGCTTTGCAGGGCTGCAGCAGGGCAGGCTTTGCACTGGATATTGTTTGATCTCCTGTTTGGAGCTGGGCTTTTGGACTTGGCCTAGTTCTGCCCTTGAATGTGGGTTTTTTTGTGGGGTTTTTGCCTCTCCATTTGCACTGGTTTGAATCCAGGTACACGAGATGCTTAGCAGAAATTGCCATTGCAGCTTCAGAGATGTTACCTGGTGTAGCCTGAGGCCAGCCCAGCAGAGCACAGTGGCTCCTTCAGAGAAGGATTCCCCCTGCCTCTGGCTTAAATGACCTCTTGTATCAAGATCCCATGTTTTCAAAGTGCCTGGAGTAAAACATATGTACCACAAGGCATCACTATCAATCAGGTGTATCAAATACATGGTTATAATTAGTGTGCATTCTAAACACACAGCATTATTACATCAATTTTTTAACATTAGGAAACTAAACTAAACAAAATCACTTTCTGAAAAACTAACAAAATCCCTAAAACTCAAACAAACCGTCATTAGCAGTAGTGGCAATTAGGAATCTACATCTTAGGGTGAACATATCTTCGACTGTAAATCCAAACCCATGAAGCTCCAAAAGCTCATAAGAAAGCCAAAGAAGTCATTGCTTCTGTTGTGTCAGCACATGGAGGCTTTTTGGGTGATGATAGTTTTTTATGTCCTGTTTCTGCCCTTTTCTTTAGGAAATTAGAGATTCAAAAACAAAAAAAAAGAAAAAAAAAAAAAAGAAGGAAGAACATAAAGCCACAGTTAGGGACAGCTCTTTCCAAAGCCTGGTGATCAGGCCTGCTCATTTTAGTTCTCTGCAGCTGCAGTTGCCTCTGTCAAAAATTTCTGCTGTATTTTGCAGCTGCAGTTCTGACACAAGTGCAAATCCATGACTCTGCAGCCATGGTTTGGACTGCAAGAACAACCTGCACCTGCAGAACAACAGGACTTCCCATCCCCATGATAAAGCCCACCCTGGGACTCTGAAGGAATTGGGGGGGTTATGGGGTTAGGGAGTTTCAGGGTTGCTGCAGGAGTCTGCACAGACCTTGTGGGTACAGTTCAAGTGCCAAGATTTCAAGTGTTGAATGTTCTTGCCTGACTTGGTCTGCTGGTTAAGACAGACACAGGGCCACTGCCCAGGGCTGCCTGGTGAATAGCTGAGTCACACAGGCTCAGTCTGGGGGCCAGACTTTGTTAAAATTCCTGGAATGCATGAACCTGCCGTGAAGTGATGCTGCAAAAAAAGACAGCAGGATAATGGGGGTTGGCTTTGTTAGAAAGCTTTAGCCTTAATGGCATTCCTCTGCCTTTGTGACAGACTGCTTTTTTTTCTTATAACTGATATTAATTCTTGGTAGAACTGCATGGCATGCAAAGGGATCTCTGTTTAGGTTTATCTTGCAAGTCAGGTGTAACTTTGTGCCACTTTACAATGAGAGAATGTGTTAACAGGATTAGTCTGACCTTGAAAATCATTTGGGCGGGCCCAGAATGTCTATTACAGTTCAAGTGCAGCTTGAGTGGTTCTAATGTGTAGTGGCTAAATAGTGTAAAATACCAAGTTCATGGAACAAATACAATGTCTCCAGGTCTATTTCTAGTGCTGCTTTGACTCTGATATTCCAACACTGTCCATTGTAACGTTCAGTGGAACCAGCTTGTACCTTGCACAAAGCTGTGGCGTCATGAGTGCCCAGCAGGCACAATCACAGCCTGTGGATGGGCTGTCCCAGGTTCTATGTGCTGGGGGAGGCCCAGTTTGTGGGCTTGAGTCTGACTGGTGCCATTCTGAAGGACTTTGCCTCCAAAATCCGTGTTGGGAGCATTAGATGTTGTTTCGTGGAGTTGTCAGCGGTTTGTCTCCCGTCCCGTCCCCTCACGTTATGCATGATGTGACGAGTGACTGGGGCTTTCCTTCTCTGTTAAAAAGCATGAGACACAGTCCTGTAGTTCAGGCTGGGCTGAAAGCCATCCCCTGTAGTCATTAAGTGCAATCAGGACACCAGGGTGTCACTTCCACCCAGGCCAGTGCTCAAGCAGGATGCTCCATGGAGAAGGAGCTCTCGGCTGCATGCTTCCCATTCCTTTCCTGTAAGAGCTCCAAACCTGTACAGATGTTCCTGCCAGATGCTGGGAGCAGCATCCTTAGCACCTGCCCTGTGCTTTGTGTGTCCAAAACATTTTACCTGCACACGAGTGGATTTTATCTTTCCGGACTTTGGAATAGAAATAAAACTTGTACAGAAAATGTGTACAGAAAAGTAAACACATTTCAAAGCGAATGAACTAGAGTACTTTTAATAGCTTCTTTTGTGTAATGTTGCATATAAGAGATAGAACAGCACTTCAGGATAATTACTGAAAAAAAAAATGTTGTCGTGAGGATTCAGTTCTTCTGAATTTGTATTTGTAAATCTTTTTCTGTCTTTGCCAGGGCCTGGGGTTTAGAGCAGAGCTGATTCCAGAAGTGACAGACTTAAGCTTTGTCTAATTTTCTTTTCCCTGTTCTGCAGAAGTAGCACAACTATAGGGGCTTGATGCTGCACCAAAGTTTGGGCTCATTGCTAGACTCAAGTTCAGTCTTCATTTACCACCACATGGAGAGTTACCCTCCTGCACAGGTGTGAAGGTTGAATCTGATAATCAAATGGGACTTCAATATGCATTTTGAATCCCAGGATAAATAATATTGTACTCTTTTCAAAGCCAAGAGCAGTTGCTCTGGAAGTAACTGAGACTGTTCCACAGACATCATCATTGTCTGTGGAAAACAGATGTTGTGCTCATGAAATAGCTTAGAGGCTTCTAGGGGGAAAGGATGTCCTGAACTGGAAGGGAAAACAAAAAAAAAAGCCAAAAGTTTAGTGTAGAATTTGAGAGTAAGGACATAGAGGGGTACATTGTGAGGAATTTACCCTTTTTTACTTGGATTTGGAGCATTTAGAAAACCCAAGCCTATCTTTTTGGATGTCAGAATTGGACAGGTTGTTTCTTAAAATAAATATTTTTTTCCCAAAGTGAGGTGGTATCAAAGTGATACCTTTTTTATTTAAAAAAAAAACTTTTTTTCAAATACATTTTCCTGCAGAGGAGGGCTTGAATGGGTTTTGATGACATTGCTTTTAATGGGCTGTAGGAGGAAAAGTTTGAGCCATCTAGATTTCCACATCTGGGAATAATTTTTATAACTCTTCCTTAATTTTTTTGGTGCAAGTGGATAACACAATCTCTAAATGTTTCATTTGGTTTAATATGCTATGGTGCATTTCCAAGTGAAATATGTCCTTATAGCAAAATGCTGAATGGAGGTAAAATTGACAAATACTCCACATTTCTTCTGGCAGAGAAGCAGTGAATGTTCTTACTGACATGAAGAATATTGTGCAAAGATCAGTGCTGTGATATCTAACAAATGACAAACAAACTAAAATCAGCCTTACTGAGGTTGCATTTATTCAGGCAGAAAATTGACCTTGTAGTGCACAGTGGGACAAGAAGGCACAAATTGATTTTGTATACTCAAATGACAGACACATTTGAAAAGGGCTTGACCAGGCCATGCTGAATAAATTGTATTTATTTCTTATATTATGTTGATCAGGCCCCGATGCATGGCATGTGGAAACAGGAATCTGAGGCAGTATTCTCACAAACCTTTTTATCTGTTTTCTGTAAAGCAGATAAGTTCTCTTCTTCATTATTTTCTTCTTGCAGATGAAAGCTTGCTTGGCCTACAATCTGAGACTACTGGTGTGCACCAAATCTGTGTCTGGCTGTCTGCCATGAATACATCAATTAGCCTTAATTAAAAGCCCTAAAAAAGGATTTTGTACTAGGTTGGGCTCAGCCCTCCCTGCTCCAGGACAGGATGAGGCTGGCAGACTTTTCTGGGGTGACAGCTATGGGACAGGGAAAGTCCATTAAAGGATACTCAAATGTATGCTGTTAGGGGAAAATGTGGGCTTCAGGAGAGCCAAAGCTCTTCCAGTGTCCCAAAAACTCTGTTGGAAAGGGGCATATAATATCTAAATTATGTAGCATCAATGTATGGACTCTGTATTTGCAGCTGGCCCTGCTAAGAACACTTGGTTGGACCAAGTGATTTCCAGAAAGTCACAAGTTCTGTTTTATCATTTGATGACTCTGTAGATTTTAATAGCACAAACAGGAGGTAAAATTTGAAGGTTCTTAGTTATGTCCTATTTTTTTCTGGTTTTCAGTTTAAATACCATGCTGAAGAACACATTGCCAGTTTTTGAGATAATAGCTGTGAGAGCCAATACTCATCAAACAGACAGCAGAGAAACCTGGCATGTTCTAAAACTATGGCATATAAATAAATTAAGCATTTCGTCGGGCATCAGCTAAAATCCACACTTGGTGCCAAACACTGAGAATAATGTCTCAGTGACTATGCAGTTTCTGGAAGCAGTGGGCTGATATGGATACATCAACAACACCCACACCCTCTTCCAGCCTCTTCCCCAGTCCAGTGAAAGGTGATTACAGTGTCTGAAAATGCCATCAAAATACCAATAGCATTTGAGCTGGTTTTCAGTGCTGCCCTGGCAGACGTGCACATCCAAGGCTGTAGGAAATGTGTAGATTTCTCATTACTGGCTGGATCTGTAGGTGATTCTCATCCCTCTGGATTCAGCCTGCTCCTCTCACAGTCAGTGTGTGGACACCATTGATGAAAAGCCCTGGGCTTGCCCAAAGGGTCTGGGCACATCCATGAGGTGTGGGCTCTTCCCTAGGGTCTGCCCAAGCCCCATTGCCAGCTTTATTCCCTGCTTGTCTAGGCACATTCAGAGCTCTACACTGGCTCTATTATTAGATGTTTTCCCAGACTCTGAAACCTCCCGTATCTCTGTGATGGCTCACAGTGCTACTCACAAAATCCTTTCCCATCTGTGGCTTAGCAACAAGTCTCCAAATTAAACAGGAATAACAGGGCAAGCCTTCTGCCATTCTCAGGGCATTATTTTATTAAACAAACCTTCGTTTTTATTTTGTTTCATTTTATTTGTGGCCCTTCTGTACACTCTTGAGCAGCACAGTGTTCCATAGAATGGCAGGAACTGGGGTGTTTGTGGGGTCTAATGAGCCACTTTGAGAAGGGAGATTCAAGTGAGACACCAACTTCTGCCACGTGTGTGTCCATTCCTACTCCAGTTACACTTTGGGTGAACTTCAGCCCCAGCAGCAATTTGAACCAGTGCCATGTATTGATAGTAAGAATTCTCTGTATTTCCTCAGGCAAACCTGGGGCTCTGCTCAGCTTCTCCAAGTGTCCTATGCCAAGACATGGGGGCACTTTCCTGTCCTAGGCTTGTTTTCAGTAGAATTTCCTGACATGTTCTGCCTCTTTCCTCTGTCACCACTTTTCTTTCCTAGAAAAAGGGAGGGGAAAAAAAAGCACATTCTAACTAATCATTGGGAATTGCATCCAAGGCTGCTGCCAGGACCATTTGGAGGTCACAGTTCAGTTTGTAAATTGGGTGTATTATCTGAGCTCTCATGGAAAAAGGCATTTTTTTTCTAAAGGAAAACAAAATTTCTGCTCTGCTTCTAATTAGTCCTCTGTTGTCCCTGCAGGATTAATTACTGCCTTCTTCACTCAAATCATCAAATGCTATTTGGCAACAGCTTCTTTTTCTAATTTTATTTTAGGTGTAATTAGGAGTCCTGGCATTACAAACAAGCTCAGTCAGGTTGTACCTTAAAATTACAGAGCTGAAATATCACCTCAACTAGTAGTTTGCACCCAGCTTTTGAATACCAGCAACTCCATTGCACTCAGTGCATGTTCAGAGCTCATCCCTGCTGAGGTCATCAGTAGGTCAGAGTGAACATCCTCCTGGAATCAGTCACAGAAGGGGTTTTATTCTGCAGGGTCCTCCCACAATTAGACTTTTAGAAAAGGATTATGGTTGCAAGAATGCAATAGCACCTCCCAGCTCTTCCTACTGCCTGTTGATGGTCTGTAGATTCCCAGACACATCTCTTTTCTATTTAAAGGAATGGCTGAGGGCCACCAACTGCCTAATTCTATCAAGTGGTAAATTGAATTTATCGGGTGAGAGAGGCAGTAGCCAACAATAAGGCAGGTTTTTGGTTTTAAAAATCTGCCTGGTGGGAATTGGGCAAGCTACCAGAAAGACAATAAAGGATTTATCTGGCAATGCATGCCAAAGGAATGCTAAACATGTGAGCAGGAGAATTTATTGATAGCAGTGGAAAAGCTCATTAGCACTGAAGTGCAGAGCAGGTCTGTAAATGTACCTTTCAGCTGTCCCAATAAAACCCCTGCACTCAGACAAGGGGAGCTGGGGCTGGTTCCTGTGGAGGGTAGAACTGCCTAATGAGCTTTCCCAGAATGTTTGCACACCATGTTTTCTCAAACATAACAGTTGGCACTATTGCACTTCCCTGGACACATTTCACAGCTGACCTCAGTGTCAGACGCCCCTTGCCCTTGGTTTCTCAGAGATTCAGAGATGCTCCCAAAGCTGGTGCTGCAGCATTTTTCCTAGGGCAGCTTGTTCCCCCTTTGTCACTGATTGTCCATTATTTGTCCTTTAAGAGCTCTGCAGCCCTGTAAGGGATGTGGGACACCCCAACAAAGCTGCAGCTTGTGGGGCTGCAGGCAGACCTAGGGGTTCACCATATTTTGTCTGGAAAACATGCCAGCCATAAAAATACTCTTGCTAACTGTTTGAAGCTCCAATGCCTTATCAGGACAGTTTATGTAACAAAATCCCATTAGTACTGCCAACCTTTCTCACATGAATTAGGACATGATATGCTTCATAAACCTTACATACCTATTGACTGTTCTTATGCATAGAGACTTGGCTGGGCTTTTAATCAGGTGTAGCTGCGTATCTTGAGTTAATTTTTGTGTTTGGAAGCTACATAATATGAAGCAGGATATTTTCCACAATGAAATGAAGTGTTTTCCTTCCTTATTTGTTTATATCTTTTCTCTTTCTCTCTCTTTCCTTCCTCCCTTGTTTTCTTGCCCAGTTCATTAGGCTAGCAAATAGTAGAAACAGGGAGATTGAATAAGTGATGTTGCATCAGCAGATTTAATGAGGTAATGATCTGTTTTGCTATTTGTGTTCAGAAGAAACAGTATGCTAATAAGAATTGTAGCAAGAGCTGATTTTTTAATGTCCTGCTTAAATACCAGCCAGTGACTGAGAGGTTCAGTAAAGTGGTCTCAGCAGATCTTCTAAATTGTGTTCTCTGTTTTGGAGGTAAATATTTTCAAGCTTCAAGCATCTTGTGTAAATATTCATTCTGAGGTCAGTAGAAGCCTTTCCAATCATTTCTCTGACTCTAACCCAGTTCTTGCAGAGGGACCAGGACACTGAGTCCCAGTGTGGGCTGAGCTTTCTCAAAACTGAGAACTGTGAGTACTAGAATTTTAATTTCAGGCCCTTGACTAATGCAAATGGGTCCAAGATTTCATGCCCTACTAAGTGCTGCATGCTAATGCAGAAATGTAGAGAATGTGTTTGAAGATTGGGACAGCAAGGTGAATTGCCATAAAAATCAGCTGAACCGATCAGGGAAAGGGCACTTTTTAATTAACACGTATTTGAATCCAAAAGACATATTCTTGGTGTCTGAACACCAAGACGCATTCTGGTGTCAGTAATTTCCATCCAAAGTAACTGCTCAAAATTCATGACTGTCTAGAATTTCCTTGCACAAGCCAGATATGTACATAAGCCGTGCAAGCTCTCTCTGGGGAGAAGCATGGTTAAAAATAAAGCTATTATTGCCACCACAGAGAGAGGCGATGACAAAGACAAGAGGCTGAGCACCAGGTGCTGTGGGACTGAATCCTACCATGCAGCCCTCTGTCTGAGCATTGCTGATCCAGGTGTGGCCAGATGTGCTCAACATTCGGATCCTGTTTGTGTCCACACCTGGAGCAGAGCAGAGCAGGGAAGGGGCAGCTCGTGTGGGGGCTCATGAAGTGCAGCCCCCACCCCAGACCAGGCTTTGAAGGCTGAAGTCTGTGAGGGACACAGGAGCTTTGGTTTTCCCTCCCCTGCCTCCCCCATCCCTTTGATATGCTTATGAGTTCCCACACATTTAGGCAACTAGTCATCCTAGGATTCTAAATGAAGAAAAATCTAGGGAATTTATATTGGGGGAAGAGAGAGGGACAAGAGGTGGGCATGATCTTGCCCATGTCTGTGCACCCTCAGCGTTGCAGTGGTGTCTGCAGAAGTATCCTGGTAGGAGCATGGTCACAGAATAATCACAATTAGTGGCAGGGGGAGATTATTTTTCAATGAATTGCCATCACAGGGGACCTCATTATAGTCAAAACATTGTACTGGTTTTCTAGGTTTTTTTTCCTTATGCT